>BIMT01000004.1:0-430975 GCA_005406065.1 Metschnikowia sp. JCM 33374 | reverse complement strand
AACACGGACTTCAACATTTTGTGATGTTTTGGTGGGGGTTCGAGGTCCTGGAAGAATGAGAATACGTGAGGCTAGTTGAAGAAATTTCCGGCCTGGTTGGTGATGTTCCTGCATGGAGGCGGGGCCGCGTATGAGGAATTTGTTAGGTTAGTGAGGGTTGTTAATCCGGTGTGTAGCGTGAATGTTTCTTGTATATCGGGGGTTTGGAATAAAGCAGTGCTGTGTTGTGGCGGTTTTTCGATGATTTTTTGTAAATGCGGCAGACATGTGAGGTTTAAGGGTTGTGGGTTGTTGAACTTAGCAAAGTCGTAGAGAACTCTGAGGGATACCGTAAGTTTACGAAAGTCGTGCGGGACTCATAATGATTATAACTTATTTATTCCTTGAGTTAACGTTTATTGCTTGAGTCAAGGTGAAATCTTTTGATGAAAGTGATTTATTTCGTCTTCAGCCATGATAGATGGCTGTTTAATATGCCTGGCAAATCGGTGTGCATGTGTGGGGCAAGTTGTATTTAAATTTCAGACTACCTTTGCCACGCCTGGCCCCTTTGATATTTTGAAGGTATGCCCAATTTTCTTCGAAACTTCTCTATTTATTTCCATCTGAAAGACTCCCAAACCCAAGGAAGTGAATCGGGTATGTCCACCCAATCAGGGTGGAATTCGTACACAGATCGTACAGAAATCGTATAGTAATCATACAGAAATCGCACAGATCGTTACACAATTCGTAAACGAAGTTGACGATCTTCGTTTTCCTTTTTACGCTTTGCAAACTCATCGTTTTCGTGGAATTGCAAATGACTTACGAGAAAATTGCGAAAAGCCACACCCAAACTTTGGAGGGGATGGTTGCGGCTCGGCTGGCCGTCATTCAATTAGGCTTGCAAGAGTGAGTCATCAGGCCATCCTTAAATCTCGTCTGGTCATAGGTAACCGTATTCGTAATTTTGCTCTCGTCCACTATGGATTTGAGGGTCGTGGCTCATTATCGATATTGGCCCCAAAAAAATTATGGCTGCCATCACGGGTCACGGGATTTTGTTGGTGTTCAATCTTGCCGGCGGTAATTCTAGTGACATTCGGTGGATTTTATGCGATTTTCTCCAGATGTAGTAGTATACGCATCAGCTCAAGGTTTACTGGGACGCTGAGGAACCACTTCAAGTCGTAAAGGGCCGATTTTTAGTGACGGAAATCCCCGGTCTCTGGTCTCAACTGTGCGTAAATGGGCAGTACGCATCTGACCCTCATGGCACTGACCTATGAGATATTCCATTTGTTGCACTTGGAGCTTGAGTGTATCAAGTTCGTGTGTCTTTACAGTGATCTCGCGGTGTGAAGATTCTTGGGTGTGTCGGTTAGATTCCTAGAGAGCCCAGGTTCAGTCACGAATAAGGTGACGAAGCTTGGGCTTTGTCTCCAAGAGTTGCGTTTTCTGGGATTTCCAATCGGTTTGGTCGTCTTCGAGATGACCCATTCTGTTTAGCGGCACTTGAAATCTTCAGGATGGTTTCTAACTTGGTCGCAGCTATGAGTGATGTGATTTGACCCTTTTGCTCATTGATTGTGGTGTTGAGCTTTTCACCCAATGTTCTGGTGCAGCGGCTTGGGTTTCCTCCAAGTTAATAAAGTTTTGGTCTTTGTTTTGAGAGATTGCTGCTCCAGGGAACCGAGATCATATTGTTTTTCCAATTTTGTCGTTGCTTCTGAGAGCGTTTTCTGCTCTAAGTCCTGTGCAGCTACCGTCTCCAACAAACCCTTGTCCAATATTTTATACGCGAAGTTGTCTGTGGTTGGGTCCTAGGTTCCAATGTGCCTCTTGTGTTTTCTCTCTGGGAGTCTCTCTGGGAGTTTCTCTGTGTTTTAGAGAACCAATGACACACGTAGACCACTTCTAAGGGGTTTGCGCAGATAGGTTTGTTTCAACCGGGCACATTAGTCCAGTCCCACATCTCTTCGGCACAATCTCATTCTATAACGGGCGTGATACATCCTCGCATTCAATAAATGTATTCAAATCAATCCAACCTCTTCACGAACAAAACACGGGCGGGAAGAGGACTATATAAGTATTCCGAAACTAAGTCTACCAGAGTCCATCGCACAGTGTGCTGCTGGGTGCTGGGATATGCTTAGCAGCAAAATCACTGGCCATTGTAAAAAGAGACACCCTAAAGAGACACCCCCTTGGCTTAAGCCAGCATTAGGCCGTCAAAAAACCGTTGGAGCATGTACAAAACGCGGTCATAGACCCGTGGATCTCTGAGTTTTCCTGTTTCATCAAGAAACTCCCCACAGAATACCTCTTTAGCGTTGCCGGTGAATGTTGTGTCGGGTTGTCTACACACATACTCCCTGAAAGGCATATCCTTGTTCAAAACCTTCTTATTTCGAATGACTTTAGTTCCATCATGCCCCGCGAGCATAGTACTTTCAGACGTGTTAAGGTTTTTGATTTTGCAACCGAATGGAGTCTGCTCAATCAAGAATGGCCCGGCCAATACACAAGTGATGAGAATACTGATAATAGCGAATTTCATGGTTGCGCGGCAATAATCGATACTTTACCAGAGGACGAATTTTCAGATATACTTACTCTATTGGTCTATTCTTTGTAGTTCTGATGGGAATGACTGGTGCAAAAAAATCAAAAAATATGACAATAGGGGGGCTTTTTAGACATTGGCATAGCCACTCTTGCACATATGCAGTCCGGGTCAAACAGTTGACATCATGCGAGTGATGATGATTTTATTCAGATTGCGCTCCTGGCATGTCTGCCATCGCACGACTGGCACGGCATATACGCACGCGTCACGTGCTTAAACAGCTGGTTTATAGATGTATGTTTTTATTTTTATGTTTTTTTTTTTTTTTTTATTTTTATTTTTATTTTTTTTTCAATAATCATAGTACCGGGGTTATGTCAGAATGTCTCAGACACCCCTAACAGACTAAAATCCATGCATACATAGAAAAGACCTTAAAACTATTGCAACTTCACCGTGGGTACATTCAAATATTTTGGACCTAATATTTCTCCACCATGATTTGGAGCACTCGTATTGCAGTGTTGTTAACCGTCGCTACTATCGCTACTATCGCTACTATTTCGGTCTTGTCTGAGCATCCCGAAAGTAAAAATTAGGAGTCTCGGCTTGACTTTAGAAACTTATTTTGTTATGAAATGTATGTAGGTATCTATGTTTTGTAGCCCAACAAGAATCTACCATCTTGGGTCTTCCTCATCGTTTAAGAGGTCGATGTTCACAAAAAGTTGTGGAGAACCTGATATTTCTTCATCATACGAGTTAAATGCCAAAACCTATTCAGAAACACTCTGGCTCATATCGGCATAGTCATCCCAAGTATCGAAATTATAATTTTCTCACCTGCCAGCGGTTGGCCAACACAAAAATCATAGCATTGCACGTATCCACCTGGACGGTTTTCCGTTGGTTTTCAGTTTTTTTTGATGCTTAACACTGGAAAGATCCTTTGATTTGCCTTTGTTTTCACCAGCCTGCGACGAAAAGCAAAAAGTAGCGACGAGTAGCGACAAAGTAACGACGTCGCTACTTTTTAAAACACTGTCGTATTGGTTATAAAGATGGGAAACTATTTCTTTGAGCCACCGGCTGAGAACATAATGTGCATTGGAAGGGTTCGGTTATCACCAAGTCAAGTATGGCACATACGAGCGGCCGTTAGATTGGAGTATGGCTAATATCACGTTAGAATCGCCATTCACTTTGTATAGGGCCTCCCAAAAGTATTGGCTTTAAAGTATTTCTTGTGTGAACTCGGGGAAAATCCACAGAAATCTTTGGCGTTCTTTTTCTTGTTTCCTCTTTATCACGGAATCTGTCCGTTCCATGTTCTTTAGCTTCGAATTGTCAAAAAGATTAGTGTACCATCGCTTTCTATTTTCGAAATCAGTCTTTGGGAAGACAACGGAATAGATTTAGAGATTGGATGGTTGGCTAGCCCTTGAAACTTCATGGCTTTATGCTTCTCTTTGGCGCTGATTTTTCATATAATGAATATTGAACATTCTTCATAACTTACATAATGTGGCTGTTGCCTCATCAGAAACCCTTAAGCACATAATACACGAGTTACCAATATGTCCATATTAATCACGCAAGCTTAATTTCCCAACCGCATTTGTTCTCTCGGCTTTGCTCACCAAATAATTATACTCCAAACAAAGCCCAAAATATCATGTCCCAAGAAAGTCAACCATTGTCAAATTCAAGCTGCTCCATGCTTCTTTTTTGAGATACGTCCGAACCTAAAAATACTGCTCACCCTGAGTCTTTTACGTTTACATTTAGGCATTGCCCAGACCCAAAAATTCCCAAACGAGAAACATCAAAGCTGCCACCCCAACCCTTGAGCCGTATACATTCACCTTCAGGAATGTTCCAGTACCAAAATCACATCTAAACATGCCCCGAAGAAGTAGCTATAGATCTCCCAGACTTGACTCCACAGACCAATGCCAAAGATCCACTCAAAAGGTATTCAGAATTTGTGGAGTCCCCACAAATGTATTTTTATGACCGACGAGATCAGGTGACACGCCATAAAGATGCGACAAAAATCAGTCAACGAATAAATGCCAATCTGGCTGGCCGGGATTATGTATATTATCTGGGAGAAGGCCATCCCCCAACATCGATAATGACCAATCTAAAGGATCCGCCAAGTCTCGTAGGTGCGGCTGCTTAACAAAGATATCAATTTATTATCCGCAGGGGTATAACCAGAATGCCGACAAATCTATCAAGGTTTGAGAATATGGCGATATGGTAGTCAAGATGATTTGGAATAAAAGTCACTGCCACGATGTACTGACTTTAGGGGGTGAAAATTGCTTGTCAATCTCCGAAGGCGAAGAAATGGCGAGGAAATTCCGTGCAAAAGAAAGGTATATATCGCAAGTTGCCCAAGACTTCAAAAAGTTGATCGGCAGGCGAAAGATTCTATCGTGATGTACAAACTTGGGGTACGTTGGAAGCACGAGCACTGCCATGCCATGTTGTCTGAAATCCACCGACGTAGTAACGTTCAAACTTTGACTGTCGTAGAAAACAGCTGGCTACTCGCGGTGTTGGCTTCTCTAAATAGGTATTCTTTTTTGTTTGAACGAAGCATCTCACGATTATTTGCTTTTTTTTTTCCCAAAGATTTATTTCAACCTCAGTAGCTGAAGAACAGGTTGTGCTTCAGGAATGTGTGCTCAATTGGGACTTCCCGATCAATGTTTTTGGTACGATTGGGGTTTTCACAGAGACTGCTTTTCCAATTAGGACGTGTCGATCTTCTGAGTTGACCGTGTAAATCTCGTTTAGCCAACGGAATAGTAACAAGTTATAATAGCCAAATTCTGTCAAGTCATAAAAGCATGTTTTAATAAACACCTGTCTTGGATAGTTTGTGATTGAGTCAAGAAACTTTTCAAACAGAGTGACCCAGAAGCAATGTGGTGAAACAATATTTGAAATTAAATACTCTTATGCAGTTTCAACAAAGAAACTTTTATTTGAAAGCAGCGACCCTGCTGGGCATGGTAATCATTGACTGGTTGAATTTTTTCCAGAAATCGCCACCAGTCTGTGACTCTTGACAGAGCTTTAAACTGTACGGATGCACCCTTTTTACGATGCTTTGGAGGTTGAAAAAGGTTCCGATTACACGTGCAAAGAACCCACCTAATTGGCTATTCCTTGAGAAAGTTTGGCCGGTGGAGCTTTGCACTTGGTTGTGGAAATTTGTAAAGTTCACCTCTCGAAAAAAATGATACCAATGAAATAAGGAACAATTGGGGGATCCAAAGGTCAGCCCTGCTAAAGGTATGGATATGGGTTTGCCATGCAGAGTAATCACACCATTGGGATTTGTCTGAAAGTGGGTAAAAGAAAGCATTTTTCAGAATATTTCAGAAATGCACACGATATCAGAATATTCAAAAAGAAATAAATCAATAAAACATCGAAACAGCACCATCACACCTTTATAACATAAGGATCCCAAAAATTAAACGTCTTCCATCAAATTTAAATTGACGTTCTTTTCGACTTATTATTTTACCCTGCCGACTATTTCCATGGACGCTTGCAGCCGCAGCCGCAGCCGCACCGTCCAGCCCACCGCCAGCCCACCGCCAGTACCTCACACGACGCCTAGGATCCACGTGCACTATTACCCGAAAAGGTAAACACTAATGGCGGAGAAAAATAAATTAGGCAGAAGCCGGCGATCCAAATCAAATAAAACTAGAATGGATTTTCCAGCGTACTGGCTTAATTGCCTTGACTGCAAAACCATAACCACCAGTTGTGGTCAAGTCTCTCCGCCGCGAAGTTGCGACCCCAGCAATGGGCCCGAATGAGGAACACCATGAGCATATCAGTGACGGGGATACTAGAAACGAGCAATTAGCCGAGTGATAGTAATTCATCAAAGCGGTTGACTACTCATTAGGCCGCTCATTATGGGAAAATGTTTTCTGATACTGGCGGCCCCAAGACCAAGTTGATGGAAACGGAATTTCTTGCCACTGTGGTGATGCTCAATTCAAATGAGGAAGATTGCAAAAATTGAACTTTTCGCCATGTGTTATTCAGAAAATAGCCCAGATTTTTAAATGTCTACCTACGTTATGAGCGAGAATATCAAGAGCCGAGAAAAGCAAACACTACTACCACTTTCTTAGTGAAGAGATTCCGAAAGTCTACAGATCCAAACCATATTGGAGAGGAAGTAGAAACCAGCATCTGTCTTCCGGAAATTCACTGGTGATCAAAGGAGGCCGAGATTTACCTCTGGGAGGAGCAATAAGACCGCACAAAAATTGTATCATAGAAAAAGAACACGTTTTCCTATTTTGTTTTGGACGGCAAAGGACATTTTAGCTATACCGATTTCTGTTCATGGAAGCCTTTTTCTCGAATCGGTGTTATGGTCGAGAAGAACGGAACAACTGTACTCGCATACTTGGAAATGACTTAGGTGAATTTACCTCAGTGCTTGACGTTTTAAGTACCAGGACGCACGTGAAAGGTTATTAATTTATTGCATCCGACCGACATATTCTTCAAAAGCATTATCTGTCTTTTTTTGATATCCTGTGTGTAATACGACAAGGAGTAGTTACCCAATTCAACGAATTACTAATACTTACTCATTTCGTTACTCATTAGAAATTCAAACCAAATCACCGTTCCTCAACTTTTCACCGCAAAACATCCTTCCCGGAGTTACTCTTATTATCCCCGTCACTGGAAAGAAAAAGAACAGACGGGGATGTTGTGGTTATTGCAAAGCGAGGTTTTCTGAGCGTTTGATGTAAATTTAAAAGACTTTGTAAGATTTTATAAAACTTTATAAAACTTTAAGAAAATTGATGCAATTTGATGACCGTGGCCCGGCCATGTCCAGCTTACAAATTGTCTCAGTGGCCCAGTGTCCGCAACGGTCGAGTCCTTAGCCAGGCCGGAACCCGCCACATGGCAATGTAATAATAAAAAATAAAGTTAAGACAAACGACAAAAGATACCGAAACAAATGAATAAAAAAAAAAAACTACACGCCAAATAATATGTTTCTGAAAAAACCGTGGTGGTGGTGCTGGTCCGAAACGTTATCTCCTCAAATCTCAGGCCGGGGCCAGTCACTCGCGCACTTTTCGAAGCTCCACAGCCGTCTCACCAGTGCACCGGCAAAAAAAAAAAAATTCAAAAAAAAAAAAAAAAAAAAAAAAAAACAAAAAAAAAAAAAAAATTCAAGGTCGCTTAGGGAAAAATCCTGCGCCCGCACACAACCGCTCCGCGCCCTTCGCCCAACCATAAACCGCCCAACCATAAACCTTAACCGGAAGTTTATCGGCATTGAGAACTTTCGGAGGAAGCCTAAAAGGGAGGAGACAAAACAAAACACTAGCAAGCAGGCAAAAACCAAACAGGCAGGTCGGAAGGAGTTTTGACAATTTCAACCCCTAGTTAAATTTAGTAAAAAAGAGCCACGCCATTTTAAGAATTGGACCTTCTAATGTGGGGCCAGTGTTTTTTCTGGTGCATTCAAAGCAATCTTGTCCAGCCTCGCGCGAGCGATCCCGTGTCTATCGACAATACTCTCAAATAGGAAGACATACAAGAGAGACAAGACAGGGCAAAGAGGATGCCAAACGGAGAAAGGACCGGGGACTAAAGGGAATAAAAATGTAGAAAAGGTAGAAAAGGTAAAAACGTAGAAAACGTAGAAACGCCATAAAAGCTAATAACAACAAAAGCCAAAAAGATAAAAAACCATAAAAAATCCTCACCCAAGTGGCTGCGGATCATTGCATTCCTCGAAAAAAACCTGGGCCCTGAAACCGACACTAGGAAAAAACCCATCCGCGTTCGCCAAACACCTGCTGACATATTTCATCCCGTCGCAAATCTCTTCCAAACACACCTTGTAACCGTGGCTGTGTGGTAGTGTGACTTTGCTGTTTGAACGTGCCAGTTTCAACCTCTTTTGAAAGGCGGAGCTCTATTTAGAATCCTTCGAATTCCACTGCCTGCATCCCAGAATCCCACCCATCCTCAAACCATTCCGACCATTCCGACCATTCAGACCATTCAATACACCCAATACACCCAACCCACCCAAACCAGCGTTTCTCCGTATATCCCCCTGGCACCATGTCCACGTCGTTCTGGAAGCTAAATAATGGCTTCACGTCGTTGTCAAATATCTCCACCATCCTCGAGAATTACTCCATTGTCGGCGACGACAACTCCGACGCCACAACCGCCGAAACCCTCCTCAAACTCTTGGACGAAAGCGACTTGCTCCAGGAGTTGATGTCCAACAACACCCCGCTCCTTGAGTTCTTGAGGGACGACACCGTCATCAACTTGCTCGCCGACTTGCTCATTCTGGAGAGCTTGACTGGAGACGAGCTTGAACAGAGCTTAAACAGGCTCAACTTGAACGAGAAACCGCCCCCTTCCAAAACAGAAGAATCCGCCGAGTCTGCGACTGATGGCTCGGCAGTTTCCGGACCGGCTGACTCCGAAAAACCCACATCCACCGACAATCTGGACGACCCCAAGGAAATGCCCGAATCAAATCTCCATGATGATACCGAGGACGAAGACCTGAAGGAGACCTTTGACGA
Organism: Metschnikowia sp. JCM 33374; assembly: GCA_005406065.1. NCBI lineage: Eukaryota > Fungi > Ascomycota > Pichiomycetes > Serinales > Metschnikowiaceae > Metschnikowia > Metschnikowia sp. JCM 33374. The sequence goes on along the minus strand of BIMT01000004.1, from coordinate 421,798 downwards.
GAGACGCACCCGCTACGCCACCTTGGCCGCCGAGATCTTGAGTGCGGACGTGTGGTCGCTCACCGACACCGTGATGGAGTCCACCCAAAACCTCAACAAGTTGTGGTCGATTCTCGATTTCGACCCGCCATTGTCCATCAACTTGGCCACCTACTTCATGAAGATCATGGAGCACTTGTTGGACATGAAGTGCGAGGAGATGGTGACGTACCTCATTGAAAACCAGCCCCACTTGGTTGACAAGTTCACCCGCCACTTGGCAAACCCTCCCCTCATGGACTTTTTGTTGAAACTCATTTCCACCGATAAACCAGACAACTCCACCGGAATCATCGATTTCCTCCAGGGCCAGAAATTGATCCCCAACCTCATTGACGCGTTGGAAACCATCCCCGATCTCTCTCCTGCCGACCAAGATACCCAGTTGAGTAGACAATCGTCTGCTGCCGACTTCTTGAAGGCGCTCATAACCATCTCAGCTAATTCCACCACCGACAACTCCACCATCGGCCCCAACGAATTGACCAGACAGTTGGTGTCGCACGACACCATGTCCAAACTATGCGACGTCATGCTAAAAGGCGGCTACGCATTGGGCAACGGTGTAGGCATCATCATCGAGATCATCAGAAAAAACAATTCCGACTATGACATTCTCCCGGTGCTTTATATCACTCTTGAAAGTCATCCACCGACGGGCAGAGACCCCATTTACTTGGGTCATTTGCTCAAGGTGTTTGGAGGCAGAATTGGCGACTTCAACAAGTTGTTGATGCATGCCAACGAAAACAATAAATTGAAGACTACTTTTGGCGAAATCGAGCCTCTTGGCTTTGAACGATTCAAGATTTGTGAGCTCATTGCCGAGCTTCTACACTGTTCCAACATGGCCCTTCTAAATGACAATAAGGGCTTCGATGTTGTAAGAGTGAGGGATGACCTCCGGAAAAAAATGAAGGAAATCGACCCTGTTGGCTTCAAGTACAACGAGGCAATAGAGATCTCTGCAGAAAACTTGAAACCCAGTCTTGACGCAGAACACGAAATAATGAAAAAGTTTGAGCACGAGACAAAACGTCGCAATAATAATAACGATGATTCCGACTACAATGACACCATCGAATCCTTTAACGCAAATTCTGAACAGAAATCGTTTGATTACGATAGCAGAGAAGAAGAAGAGGAAGAAGTCCACGCCAACGCTAATTTGTCCGAGGAGCAAATGAGGAAAAGTCCTGTTGTGGGTGATTTCTTGAAAATTGCCTTGTATGACACGCAGATCATTTCTAATATCTTGTCGATGTTCTTCAATTTCCCCTGGAACAATTTCCTCCACAATGTCGTTTTTGACATTGTTCAACAGGTATTGAATGGATCCATGGATATTGGCTTCAATAAGTTCTTGGCCATTGATATTTTCCACTCAGGCAAGATCACTGTGCGTATCACCGAAGGTCAAAATCTTTGTAATGACTACGAAGAATCCAACGGTGGCTTAAGATTGGGATACATGGGCCATTTGACTTTGATCGCCGAGGAGGTTGTCAAATTCATCCAGCTCTATCCAATCAATACTGTCAGCAACTTTATTGACGAAAAAATCGAAGACGAAATCTGGGAGGATTATGTTAGTCATGTGTTGTACGACACAAGAAAGAAGTACAATGCCATCTTAGGTGGCAGTGACGTCGACGAAGAGGAAGGCTCCAATACTTTTGACGAGAGCACCGGCGAGTTGATTGAAGAGGGTGACCTTGATTCAGGCTTACACCTTGATCCGACTATTGACCACGATCTCATTGGCAATGGTTACGAAGACCAGGATAAAGAGGAGGAGTTCACTGAAGATATTGACGTGGTGGACAAGCCGGCTCGCGACAATAAAAGCATAAAGTTCACATCTAGTGATGAGTCTGAATCTGAAGAGGATGATGACGACCATTTCGCAAGTTACATGTCGCTGCAGCTTGCTAATTCGGGATCAAGTGGATTTATGGCGTCACTCAAAAACAAAGCCAAAGAATTCAGTGAAAACGAAGGGGGAAATGAATTTGAGACGAACGACTACATGTCTTTGAAGGATAGTGACGACGGAGATGATTATATTGATCCTAACGATGACGGGCTTTCTTACAAGAAGCCCCACTCATTGTATGACGCGCGAGGTATGCTTGTCACCGATAAATTACAAAGCTTTCACGACGAGAAGGGGCTACTGAGTGAAGACTCAACCAGCAGCTCTTCAGACAGCGATGACAATATTGGCGATGACGATCTTGTCAACGAGCTGAAGGCGAATAAGTTGACGAGAGCTGCCAGCAAAGGATCCTAAACTAGAGAACAACCGAAGAACAACACCTCATGTTCCAGGTACGTGATAGCGATAATGGCAAGGAACGGTGAGAACTAGAATTTAAACGCAATGACCCCCAATTAATTGGGATCGGAAACGAAATTACGCTAACGAAAGTCATTCCACTCGAATGGCATAATATACATGATAAATCAACTAGCATTAAATGACTATGAATTATGTAAATATATGCAAAAGGGTTACGAAGCAGACACTTCAGTAATTCTTCTTCCCTCACGATCCAAGGGAGGTAAATTGGATACGAGGTTCTCCATTTCATTTTCGCCCTCATCGTGTTTTCCATTTTTCTGGGGAACACCGCCAATAAGACCCTTGCTCATGGCGAAACCAGAAGATCTCTCCGGCATCTTGCTATCGTAGAACTCGTCCTTGATGGGGTGCATGAGAACGGTGTTGTTTTTAGTGATTGAAATGACGGTGTTGGAAGGCACACAAGTCCAGTCTCCACGCTCAAAAGTGAGGGGTTCACTGGCCACGAAGATGACATCTTGGGAGCGGTTAAGGCGTTCCATTTTAAATAAGCCAGGCTCGTACTCAAAGAAGCGCGAACCGGTTGAGAAATGCAAAGATGCTGCCTCATCTGTCTTGGATGTAATGTAGCGCGAGACAACCACCGAGTCTCCGTCGGTGACGGCAAAGTTCAACAAGGATGGTTCCGAGGTGATTTCGACCTGCCAGGTTTTGATGAGCTCAATCGTGCGAAGAAGGGCTTCTCTAAGGATGTTGTGCGAGTAGGTGGTGGCCTCATCGTCTGGGTCGTAACCCATTTTGTAAAGGGTATCCAAGAATAAGGCACAGCAGCACTCACTATCGGTAGAACCTTGGATGAAAAGGAAGAAACGGTCTTCGAGGTGCATGACGAGTTTCCGCTTGATTTTGTCGAACGCCAGGATTCCTCCGTTATGCATGAAAAGGATGCGGCCGTATTGGAACGGGTGACAGTTTGTCTCTGCCAAAACACCCTGAGTGGATGCTCTCACATGTGCAAATACCAAGCCAGATTCGGTGCAACTAGATAAAGAGTTGAGATTGACGTTGTTCCACGCGGGCGTGATTGCACGGAAAACACAAGCCTCCTTGTTTTCACTGTAGTAGCCCACGCCAAAGCCATCTCCGTTGATGGGGTTGCGCATGTCCAACCGAAGGCGTGAATCAAACGACTGGTTGATGATGGAGTGTGCGGGACGCGTAAGAAGATCCGAAAGCATCATCCGGCGTTTGCCTTTGTAGATCATGAAGCGACACATTTTTTATGGATGTACTAGGGAATATTTCTGGGATCGTCTGGGAGTTTGCTTTTTCGAGCTTTTTGGGTGTTGCAACTGTGGCTTAATGTAACCAGGCCAGGTTGTGCGGAAAAAATGCACTGCACGGGGCCAGGCCATGTCTGATAAGAGATCTGGGAGAGAAAACCGCGCGGGCCTATGAGTCAGTTTTCGGGTGCGATCGTGCGATAGCGAGACCATTTTGGGGCGGCGGCGTGAGCGGCGTTGAGCGGCGTTGGAAGTCAATATTTGGCACGGATGCTTTGGAAATCATATTATTTTATCGTTTATTCGTATTCATCATGGGCGGTTTGGGTGGTCAGTCATGCTGTTGTGTTTTAGGGCACAAAAGGAACAGAATGGTGGTTTTTTTTTCGGGGAGGCGATTTTCGTGAAGCAGACGAACCGAGTCAGCCTCGCTAAAGGCCCGGGTTGCGAATCTCTCGAATAGGCCGATCTGTGAACATCAGTAATCCATGAGGGTTTAATATGATTTTTTTTTCATTTTTCATTTTTATTTTTCTTTTCCTTTTTCTATTTGTGTTTGTTTTCACTCTTAAGCAGTAGATTGGAAGGAAGGGCGTTCCCTGGGGTAAAATCGGCCCAAAGCGTAAATAGCAGCGTAAATAGCAGCGTATTTTACCGCCGGTTAAAACATACCCTTGATGAATTTCAATGTAAAGAAAAAGGCAAAAGATCATGTAGCATTTCTGAAATAAAACACTGCCAACGATTCACCTAGTGCAGTTCCATAAATTAAATGAGTTATGGTGACATAATTTGAAAGGTATAAAGAAGTATGCCAATGTTCAGAAAGAAGGTGTGGCAAGCGGCTCACGTCCACACACAGTATGTAGTCCACACAATATATGAATATACAGTGGCCGGGGAAACCCTGCTAGGATGGCGTGTTCTTGGAATTGTAAATTTTTCTTGTTTTCACAGTTTTATCCATACTTTGTCCCCACTTATGTAGAAAACAATTTGTGAAGAATAACGATCCAAGAATTTGACTTCTTTGTGGAAACACTGTCTCAATGGATAGACTGCCAAATCCACTAATAGTACCACTTTTTTTTGATATATGAAAGAAGAAAGTATAACGACTATTGGAATGTGTAGTATCTTATGGCCCAACAACCAGTCACACCTAATATACTGGAAGTATTGTGACATCGAACAAACTCAAAATGTGGGGAGCTATTACTCAATAGGGAAGTCGATATAATTGGTCGACCACATTTCGCAAGAAAAATGCTGTAACATGGGTGTATTCATTTATATAAACTTGTATATATGGCAGGCTGAATAGCGTACGTTTGACTTCCATGATAAAACTACCATTCAAGTGCAAATATTTTTGAAAAGTACGATCACACCCATGGGGCTTTAAAGCGCACCCATCATAATTTGCACCCGCGAAAAAGTGACTGCTGGGCCCCAAAAGTTAATTCGCCTGGATCAATAACTTCATAGAAATTGCCTAAAGTAACGCCTTTCGTTTTTAATGACACAAACATTGTCAGGCATAAAAAGTCATGTTTTTGTGGCTTCAAAGTGCCATAGGACGAGCGAGCTTGACTGAAAAACCAAGTATTCCAGAAAACTTCAGATGTAATACCACCGAAACGGTCGTCCAGCTTGAGTGGTCTCCGACCCTAATACTACCATCACAATGTTCTTGCTCTTGTATATCTGGGGCCTTAAAAGAATAGCTTAGAGTCTTGAAAAGAATATTCAGTAAAAGCCCAGTAAAAGCCCAGTAAAAGCCCAGTAAAGGCCCAGTAAAAGCCCAGTAAAATCCCAGTAAAAGCCCAGAACTACTACCCGAAAAAAAATTACAAAAAAAACGTTATCACGGAAATTGCCAGGATCTTTTTCGTTCCCGTTCCAAATCAGCCCCACCGGGCCGGGCTTATCGTGGCCCAAAGACCCCGCGACCTCGAGGCTCGAGGTAGGCGCGAGATTTTCAATTTTAGTTTTTCCACGCGTGGGGCCCGGCCACCCACAGGCCCTGGCCCCAAAGAACACTGGAGAAAAAAAAAGTGTCCACGCCAAATCATCACAAAACACGGTATCGTTGAATTTTCTTGCCGGCATTTTTTCTCTGCTCACTCCATGTCACAATCTCTTATTGTTTTCCAACCTTCCGGAAAGGTGTTGTACCAGCAAAATAATAAAATCACCCCGTTCAACGACTTGATCTACAGTATAGTCGATGAATCATACACCGAACTAGAACGGAACTTCTACACGGTGAATGGCGGGTCTTCGCACAAGAGGTTCTACTGCTTGAACAGCAAGGGGCTCTGGGCCGCCATTTACTTCGATATGGTGTTTACGTTTGACAGTGAAAAGATCCGCCATGCGCTTCTGGATGTTCTTCGAACATTCACCCAATTACACGAGGAAGACCCGGTGAAAATGGCCAAGTTGATTGATTTCCAGTTCAACAACCTTGTCAAACTCAAGTCTGATGCGGCCACACCCGAGCAGCAGCCTTTGGGCCAGGCCCCGGGGCCAAATGCCCAGCCTAAAGACACAGTGCCAAATGGGGGAGCGTCCAAAAAGAAGGCCGCGTCCAAAACAAAGAAAATGCGCAGATGGGTCAACGGCGAGTTGGTGGACGCCACCGAAGACGATGACGCGGCGTTGGACTACTCGGAGTCCAAGGGAGGTGCCGAGATGGCCGATTCGGCGCCGTTGGAAGTCGACCACGCCGCTGCCTTTACCAGGGAGAACGATTTGGTGTTGATCAACGAACTCCACGACGTGTTGGGCCGCGACAGTGACGACGAAGATGAAGATGACGACAACTCAGCGGGAAATGGGTCTAGCGCGTCGAAAAAAGCCGGGTTTTTATCTAAAATCACTTCTTATTTCGGCTCCTCCGCAGATATCAAGGAGGTATCCAAGAAGTTCACCGACCAGTTGGTATCGAAGAATATCGCTCCTCCCATTGCGAAGGCCATCATAGATCGGATTGAGAACAAGCTTGCGACGAAAACCGTCACCATTCCCGTGTTTAAACAAGCGTTGACCGATGAACTCACGAAAATCTTGACCCCCAACGTTTCCACGGATTTGCTCTATGATATCAAGAAAAACAAGCGTGACCGGCCCTACGTGATCTCGGTGGTGGGTGTTAATGGTGTGGGAAAGTCCACCAACTTAGCCAAGCTCGCGTATTGGTTTCTTCAGAACAATATGAACGTGCTTATTTGTGCGTGTGACACCTTTAGGTCTGGAGCAGTGGAACAACTTAAGGTGCACGTGAACAACTTGCAGAGACTCAACTCGGGGTCTAGCAGTGACTCACGCATCGAGCTTTTCGAGAAGGGATATGGTGGAGGAGACCATGTGGTCAGCACGGCCAAACTGGCCATTGCGTATGCTGCCACGTCTAAGTTTGACATTGTGTTGATTGACACGGCGGGCAGAACACACTCCAACGCCAAATTGATGGCGCCTCTTAAAAAGTTTGGCGATGCTGCCGACCCCGATAGAATCATTATGGTGGGAGAGGCACTTGTAGGAACAGACTCTGTGGAGCAAGCCACCAACTTCAACAATGCGTTTGGAAACAGACGCAGCCTCGATTTCTTTATTATCTCCAAGGTGGATACTGTGGGTGATTTGGTGGGTGCCATGATCAATATGGTTATGGCCACCAGGGTGCCGATTTTGTTTGTGGGAACCGGCCAAACGTACACGGATATCAAGAAGTTGAGTGTGAAGAGAGTTGTGGATATGCTCACGACATGAGACTTTGTGGCTGTTGTACAATTGAAGCATGTGTGCGAGAACCGCATCCCGGAAGTTGAGAATGTGTGATTTTGGGTGTTTGCCACGGGGTAATGCTGATGTTTAAACTGTTTTGAAGGCTAGAAACATGTGAATGGGCATATAATGTGTATGGAAGAAAACGGTACAGTATGGCAAGTCCGTGTAGATGAGCGGGGGACGTTTGGGTTCTCATAGAAGCCATGACAACGTTAGGGTGTTCAGGTTCTGTTTAACCATTGAAGTTTTTTCATCATTGAGCTTTTTCATCATTGAGCTTTTTCATCATTGAGCTTTTTCATCATTGAGCTTTTTCATCATTGAGCTTTTTCATTATTGAAGCTTTTTCTTGGAATTAAAAGGGGGGGTCGAAAGAACAATAATTCGTCCGTTCAACGTCATGTGTTTATACGAATACGAGTTTTGGCTCGAAAGTTGAAGGCCCTGTCTAGGCCCACCAGATAATCAATGAAACATCATGTCTGCCTTATGGTTTTGGGGTGTTAAACAAATACGGCGAGTGAATTTGTTGGTAATGAAGAGAGAATGCGATGATCTCTCAACTGCTTGCCGTGTCTATCTTACCCTATTTCTGCAGAAACAATATGTACCATCCAACTTGTGCCCGATAATAAGACTTGAAGGAAGGTATGTTAAGAAGGAAGGCATGTTAAGAAGGAAGTGGACTACATCTTAATCGGGGGTAACGATGTAGTAATAAACAATGCAAAAATGTGGCGGATTAAAAAAGTGGAATACGTACAACGTTCGTGCTGGTATACATTGCTCCGTTGTCTTTGGAAAACAACAGTTGGATTCGTGTGATTTCCCCCGCTAGGTCGAATCTGGTGCTATAATCAAGAGAATACACAGCTGGAAAATCCACAGCCTATATGGTTGCTTAGCACCTAAACATGCAGACCAGGTACGTAAAAAGCTATTATGAACTAAACACCAAGACTATACAATGGACATATTGAATCGTTCCAGAAACCCCAACACGTAACCAAGAATGAATCTACTACGTCGAGCCTAGATTAGGACATCTACAGAAATGCATAGTCACGGCTGGCTATAGTACGAGAAATCTATCCAGTAACATCTACTAAGTTTAATATCAACGGCCCCGTAAATAATCTATAGTCCCAGTCACCCCGGAACATAGCAACGGATACTTTTGGTCAAAAGTGTGGTGTGCGCAGGGCACGGGCGATGTTAATTTAAGGCACCCCTCTTATCCGGACGCCTACCCCAGTCAATTGAACCGGTGGAAATTCCGATAAAGTTTGGCTAATAAAAACGGCAATGCATTTTGGGACGTACAAAGAGTAGAATAATACAGTTTGTCAGTCTACTCGAACAGCGTGGGCCTAGAAGACCAGATCTAGGTATTTGGGATCCCGTTAAGAGGGGTGCGTGGTGGGTTGATATGGCAACAACCGAAGGATAGGTTTCCAGGAACATTACATTATTCCATCACCAATAATGGGCCCAAACCCGTTGGAAGAGTATTTGTGATTACCCCCTGGAGCCATACAATGTGTCAAACATACTTTATTGTTTGTCTTTGGGTCGCTTAGTTAATGCCGCAGTGCCGTTAGGTATTTCCCCACATCATGTTTGAAGCAGTATTTTTAAAGTCAATACAAGTAGAGAGCGAAGGTAACGAGAAAGAGAGGAGTGATACATAAATTTCCGGAAACTCGTTGAGGTGTTATATGTCATAATTACCGGTGGGTCGTCTTCGGAGATGCAAAAGCCACCATATAACCACGCGAGGGCTTATACTGGGTCATTCCAGGTAGTCTGCTTGGCACCATGTCAAAGTTAGTAGACACGCGCGGAGTGATACTACGCGTGAAGTAATAGCTTGTCAATTTATAGAGATGGCTCAACTGGCCCAGGCCCATCCCGGCCATCCCAGGCCGCATATCCTTAACCGGGTGACGAAATTTCCTTTTTCGGCCTTTTTTTCGCAGGAAAAAAAGACCAAGACAAAAAATCCTAAGATTTTTCAAAAATAGAAGATTACATTAAAATGACACCACTTTTTTCTTGTTTTTATGGAAAAAATAAACCTATACTGAGAAATCACCCCTGAGAATCACCTTCCTAATCTTCCACCTGGCCTGGCCTTCCTAATATCTGAGATAACATCCCTGAGAATTCACCGCATTTAGATTCAACCAAAAAAAGTTATTTTGTAAGAAAACGCACCCAAATCGCGCTCTCAATTCCTGACCTTTTGGGACAAGAGCGCACCCGGTTAAGCTTCTCGTCCCAGGCCCAGCACTGGCCTGCCTCACTGGCCTGCCTGCTGGAACCTTCAATACACTACACCACTACACCACCACACCACCACACCACCACCGCCCTGTTTAAATTCTACACTACTCTCAAACCGAGGCTCTTCAGTGTAGCACCCAAAAAAATTAATACCAAAACAATATCCAAAAAGCATCCACTGCAACCCCCCTGCAATAGTTAATATTGCGCAAGGCTTATCGCACCGCACCACCGCGGCCCCAAACCGGGGACGTTGCGTGGTGACTACTCCACGCGAAGGTTTTTTTCTTCGGCTATGCCACGAGTGCAATTTTCTGGGTGCAATTTTTCAGGGAATTTTCCAGGAAACTTTTCCGGGTGCAATATTTCCCGGAACCTTTCCATTTCCATTCGCCAGTGCTCTTGCTATCTATATTTGTAAACACCTCTTTTGTGTTTGTAACTCTATTTCTTCATTCCCCTCGATTCCACCCACCCGAACCCTGGACTGGAGATTCCCCACACGCCAAGAAAGGGGAAATCTGTCACCGGGCCCCATCATCCCTCGTCCATGCACACCGCCCGGAATTGATGCGTGGAAAATCGTGTGCGAGTAGATTCTCGCTCCACTCGCTTATCTTCAGATAGTCACCAAAGGATAACCATTGCAGCACAAACATACAACATACAAACATTGGCGTTTAGAAATTATAGACTTGAAATTGCTCCCTGTTGTTTTTGTGTTTCTGTTTTTGCTTTTGTTCTTTGTTCTCTTTTCTCTTTCCGTCTTTTGCTTTGTTTGGATCATCCCTTAGCACCCTCATCTTGCCCTCACATCCACTATCCCACCAAACCACCCAAAGCATGAAAATCAGAAGAAAAACCGCCCCCCTCTATCTCCACGTCAACGCTTATCGGGCCGCCGATCTCTTTCTCCCCACAGTCAAGGACCGCCAAAAAAAGGTCAACGCCAGTGTGGTGGTGCAGCTCAACTCGTATAAGAAACGATGCAAGCGGAAATTGAACACCCGCCATCCCAGCTGGGACGAAACCTTCCAGATCCCGTTGAAAAAAGGCGACTACTCGGATTTGCTTGTGTTGGCGGTGTGGAACCGCTCGGGCGGCTCCAAGACCTACTTGGGTGAGGTGCGACTTCGTGTAAGGCACCTTTTTGCCCACGGAGAAGCGCTGGCGGCAGACCCCACCTGGCACAAGCTCTACCTGTCGCTGAGCCGAAGTGGCTACGTGACAGGCTCCATTCTTTTGCTGTTTGAGCTCTCTACAGGGAAGCACGCCCACCACCACAGTGTCACCCCCAAAACGGGGCCTGAAAACGGCTCGAACCACGCGTCAAATCTGGAAACTCCCGCCAATTCTGAAGCCTCCAAACAACCAGAAAAACCGTCGGACTCAAAACCTACAACCACCCCGGCTGCTCCGCCAAAACTCGTGGTGGACCCGCCTACTACAGACCTCAAGTTGGCGTCGCTCCTGGTGTCAGATTCCGACCTTCTTGCGGCTTTACAAAAATGGAGAGACTCGCTTCTATACCCTGACGCAGAAATGGCGGTCACCGTCAACGACCAGGGCTTTTACTCAGACTTACCCGCCACCTACCAGTTTAGCGGTGCGTCCGACGTGTCCGATACTGAGTCCATGTCCGACTGGAGGTTGAATGAATCACGAAACTCCTCCCATTCAAACATGCCCATCATCAGCTCGTCGCTAGCAAACCCGCCTTTTCTGGAGTCAAACCTGGAAAAGGTGTCTCCTCAATATTTGCCCGTAATTGCCTCCGCGGCAGACTCCTCTCAAGCCTTGTCACCCGATGTTATATCAGAGGGAGCTTCTTCGGAATCGGATATCCTGTCCATTGCATCCACATCGGCCAATGTAAGTGACGGTGCGTTGTATAATAGTGATTTTGTCGTGCCGGAGTCGAAGGAGAATAGATCAAGGATTCTCCGAAGAAGAAGGAAACAATCTCACTCCAAGTACGAACTCCGCAACAGAAACGTCCAGGGCGTTCTTTTCTTGGAGATTGTGTCTTGCTCCAACCTCCCGCCCATCAAAAGCTTTACAAGAACAACCTTCGACATGGATCCGTTTGTGGTTGTGACTTTTGGCAAGAAGACCTTTCGTACCTCCTGGAAAAGACACAAGTTGAACCCCATTTACAACGAACGACTTGCCTTCGAGGTTTTGGACAACCAGTTGAACTATAACCTCCAGTTTTCCATTTTAGACAAGGACCATTTCTCCTTCCACGACCAGGTTGCTGATGTATCGCTTCCTGTACGAGAGCTCATTGACATTGCCAAGGTCCCTGTTACAGACGAGCCACCTAGAGAGCAATCCAACTCTCCCGAACCAAGCTCTGTCAATTTGCTTTCTAGGGGCAATGCAGAAAACTGCAAATCTTCGTCTCCGTCTCTCTCCGACTTGGCTTCACCAAACCCCGCCATCGAACTAGCAAATGATTGCGATCTAGTCAAGACTCACAAGAAAAAGTTCTTGAGGAAGAAAACAACCGTTCTGTACGTGGACACGTCGTTGTTCAAAACCTTGAATCTTCTGTTGGATTTAAAAGACAAGAAAATGGCCGAGAAACATAACTCCACGTTAAAAATTCGTGCCCGATACATTACCTACGATAACTTGAGAAGAGATTTCTGGAAGATTCTCTTGGAGCAGTACAACGTTGAAGAAAACTCCGGTCTGTTGGACTACATCGAGTTAATCTCCTTCTTGGATACCTTGGGTTGCTCAGATAGTGACCAGATTGTAAGCGACTTTTTCTTGAATATGGGAAGGTCCACCTGGGGTGGTGACAAACTTACCCATGAAGAGATTATCGACAATTTGGAAGATTATGTTCTCCGAGAGAATGCTGATCACGAAAAGAAGCTCTTTGAAATCGAAAGATGTCCCATTTGTACACATAAGAGGTTGAGCCGGAAGGATGATTTGGATATCATCACACATGTGGCCATCTGCGCATCCAAGGATTGGAGTATTGTGAACAAGCTTCTTGTGACGTCTTTTGTTAGCCCACAGATCGCATCCAAAAGGTGGTTCTCGAAGGTTCTCATCAAATTGACTTATGGTAAATATCAGCTTGGAAGCAACTCGGCAAACATTTTGGTGCAAGATCGGTCCACTGGCCTCGTCATGGAAGAAAAAATGAGTGTGACAGTACGTTTGGGCATTCGGCTCCTTTACAAGGGCCTCGATAAGGCAAAGACCAAAAGGATAAGATCGCTTTTGCAGAGATTAAGTGTCAAACAAGGAATCAAGTTCGATCATCCCTCGCTGACAAAGGATATCCCAGCATTTATTCTGTTTCACAAGTTAGATTTGAGTGACTGTCTTATCACTGACCCAACAATGTTTCCCACTTTCAACGAATTCTTCTACCGAAAACTTAAGCCTGGGGCAAGACCGGTTGAAGATCCAAGCAACGAGAATGTGGCGGTATCTCCTGCTGATTGCAGATGTACGACTTTTGTCACGGTCGATGATGCTACCAAGCTCTGGATTAAGGGTAGAAATTTCACCTTGGCGAAGCTTTTCAATGGTAACTTTGCCAATTTGGAAAAATCGGATTTGTACAAATCCGATCAGTGTTGTGTGGGAATTTTCCGTTTAGCTCCACAAGATTACCATCGGTTCCATTCCCCTGTGAGTGGAACTATTGGCCCCTTGAAGTACATTGAGGGTGAATACTATACGGTAAATCCAATGGCCATTAGGTCCGACTTGGACGTTTATGGTGAAAACGTCCGTGTGGTTGTGCCCATATACACGCCTAACTTCGGAACGGTGATTTTGGTAGGAGTTGGGGCCATGATGGTCGGGTCTACGATAATAACCGTGAAAGAGGGCCAGGAAGTGAAAAGAGGGGATGAAATCGGGTACTTTAAGTTTGGAGGATCGACAGTGTTGCTTCTCTTTGAGAAAGACAAGTTTGCTTTTGATTCTGACCTCGTGGACAATTCAAAACAATGTGTTGAAACCCTAGTCAGAGTTGGCCAAAGTATAGGCCACAGACCAGATGCAACCGAGTTCAAGAGAGAGCATATTGAATTTAGCAAACAACCAAGACACTTTAAAGTTAGTCTTATCCGCGCAATTACAGGTGGGGATGTGGACAATAAGACTAAGCTTCAAACTTGGGATAGCAAACAAATAGACATCAGCTCGGATGATGTTGACCTTTTGGCGAAGCAAGATGAAGAGGAGTATGACGATCTGGCCGACCAGGAAGACCCTAACGTGCAAAAGTGATGATGAATTCTGTGTAAGAAAAGTTATGTTTTCTGGGTCATCAGGTGCTGATTAGGGATAGAAAATCTACTGGGTTTTTTGAAGAAAGATCTTCAACCTGGGAAAGATTACAAGGATTCCCAAGAAACTTCTGGGCCTTCTTCACGCGACGGGTTTCAGCCGGTTTAATGGACCACAAAGGGACCACCCAATTAGGCTTCCACCCAATTAGGCTTCCACGCTTATGAAGGATACTTACGGTTCACAACATGGCCTCTTGGATGTAGATGGTGTGTGGAAATATTCCCAAAGAACAGAGATGTCTGCTCGATGTTCAGGGTTCCGACTCGGACGCCTCCTCAATTTGACTACCCTGGTGGTCATGCACTCCCCCGCTTCGCACAGACCACCATTCTGTTTCTTTCGATGTACCTAGATTGTTAGTGGCTGTTACATTCCAGGATTATGAAGAAAACCGTTTCTTTTTACCAAAATTCCTACGTGCCCGGACCACCCATACAGGAGGAGCTATGCAGAACGAGTTGGTTAGAGAGATAAATTGAACAACATTTCCATGCATGGCTCAAAACGAAAACATTCGTCATGTAAACTAGGGGAATCTAGATTGCCCAAGTTCAGAAAATTGCCCAAGTTCGTTAGAAGGTCTAATATATTTCCTTTATACATCATAATATGTGGCCACTCAAGGGCATTCTGAAACTGAAGTCAATAGAATGGTATCACATATAAGCACCCCAAATAAGCACCCAAATAAGCACCCCCAAAAACAAAACATCCCGGTCTAATGGTGTAGGACGCAAATGTCCTTACTTTTGCTTTCCTCCGTACAAAGATTTCCACTCGTCAATCTTCTTCTCGTCAATTCTCTTGAACAAGTATTGGGCCTTTCCAATGTTGTGGCCTGGCTCCAACACCAACTCAAACTTGTCAGTGATGGACAAGGCAGGGGCCTTCAACACGTCACAGATCTGGTCTCTGGTGGCAGGCATGAATGGGGAAATGACGGCAGACACCAAGTAAATCAAGTTCAAGCCAACACCAACAACAGCATCGGAAACATCCGGAGAGTTGGAGAAAAGCGAGTTGTCTAGTTTGTTGTCTTGCAAGAAAAGGTTACCACGCGAAGAAATAGCCATGGCGATCTCCAAACCACGTCTGATGTTAACAGCCTCCATGTTTTCAATGTAGGAGGCCAACAATTCGTTGACATCCTTCTCAAAAGAGTCGTAGTTGGGCACGTTCTTGGTGTCGAACAGTGGAATGACACCGTTGTACTTGGCAATGACAAACTTCACCAATCTGTTGACAAAGTTACCCAAGTTGGCCAAAAGCTCCGAGTTGTTCTTGGTGACAAACTCCTTCCAGGAGAAGTGGGAGTCCGACGTCTCAGGTCTGACCGACGCCAAGTAGTATCTCCACACAGAGGGCGAGATTCCCGTGTCTTTGGCGTTGTTGCCGAACACACCCACGCCTCTGGACTTGGAGAACTTACCGTCCTCATATTGTAAGTATTCAGTGGTGTTCAAGTGGTGCAACTTTGTCCACTTGTCTTGGGTACCAATCAAGGTGGCCGGGAACACCACCGTGTGGAAAGGAACGTTGTCCTTACCCATGAACTGATACAAGTCGACGTTTTCCGGGTTCTTCCACCACTTCTTCCAGCTGTCGGTGTCATTTTTGCTCTTGAAGAGGTTGGCGGTGATGGAGATATAACCAATGGTGGCATCGAACCAAACATACAACACCTTTTCTTTGAACTCCTCCAAAGGCACGGGGGTACCCCAGGACAAGTCTCTGGTGATTCCTCTGGGCTCCAAGCCTTGTTTCAACCACGAGTTGGTGATGGTCTTTGAGTTCTTGGACCACTCGCCCTTTTCTGCGGCCTCGGCGACCCATTGCTTCAAGTCGTGCTCCAAGTCGTCCAACTTAAGGTAAATGTGGGTGGAGTTTCTTGGCACCGGCTTGGAGTTGTCGAGCTTACAGCGAGGGTTGATCAATTCCAAGGGATTCAACAAACTGCCACACTTATCACACTGGTCTCCTCTAGCATCCTCGTAGCCACACTTTGGACAGGTTCCCTCGACAAATCTATCGGCCAAGAAGGCATTGTGCACCTCACAGTACAACTGCTCGGTGGTCTTTTCTTCCAAGAAGCCGTTTTTGTGCAACTTCATGAAGATGTCCTGGGCAATCTCCGTCTGCAAGGGGGTAGTGGTTCTACCAAAGTAATCGAAGCCAATGTCAAACCAGTCGTAGACTTCCTTGTGCACCTTGTGGTACTTGTCACACAATTGTTGCGGGGTGACTTTCTCCTCGAGGGCCTTTGTTTCGGTGGCGGTACCATACTCGTCAGTTCCACAGATATATAAAGCATTGTAGTTTCTGTTCTTGGCGTATCTGGCATAGATGTCTGCAGATAACACGGAACCTACGATATTACCCAAGTGGGGCACGTTGTTGACGTACGGCAAGGCCGACGTGATCAAGATGTTTCTCTCGTTGTCTTTAGGAATGATACTGTCGTCGGCCTTCTTTACTGTGAAGCCGCTTCTCACGTGACTCTCGCCGGTTCCCTTGGGCATGACTCTTTCGATGATGGTGACGGACGTGGCCACCTTCAACGCTTTCTCGACGGCGGCTAATGCCAGGAACTCACTGGCCCACCCGCTCAAATTGGGCAAGTCCTTGATGTTGGGGAACGCTGCCGCAAAAAGCACAATGTTGGATGCTGATAGCTTGGTGTCGTGGGGAGCAGCAAACTGCGCCAAAGCGCCAATAATTTTGTCCTTGTTGCCTTCCTTGTATGCTGCATACACAACCAGTTCCTCGACTTCAAACACGGGGCTGGCGGCAAAGTCTTTGGCCAAATATTTCACGATGGCATTGGCCTCAACAAGCTCAAGGCCGGACTTTTTGTCTGCGAAAAGAAGAGATGAGTCTTCTGAAAGAGCCACTTCGGTCTCGGGCACAAACGCCGCAGCCGCAATGGAAACCTTGAGGTTGTTGACTAACGCAAGGGTACTTTTGCCTCTATCGGCCGTGATAGCAACAGACATGTGGGGAGAGTTTTGCAGATGGAAAATTTTCTGACGAGAGGTAGGCAGCCACAGCTTTAGGAGATTAGTCACGAACCACACCCGTGCACCAGGACTGGTGTGCAGCAGTGGATGCAGGAGGCAATAATACAGTGGGTGGGGGTTGGAGGGGGAGCAAATGTATTGGGGTTGGGGTTTTTGGGGGTGGGAAAAGTGTTGGGATTTTGTGGGGCTGAGAAAAGAGTGTTTTTATTGGAATTAAAAGAGTTTTCGGTGTATTGAAGGGTATGTGCATGTGCTTACCCCCGGGTATAGCCCCGTTATAGTGATGGGGGAGCACAGGGAACCCCGCGAAAATCGTTCTTCTAGTGGGTGTGATGATGATACGGGCAGGTTTGTAGGAAAGTGGTGGGTGAATTTGTGGCGAATGAAGTTTTTCGGGAGCAGGTATGAATTGGGAAAAAGGGCTTTTTGGGGTACCTGAGAGAGCCCGTGGGGGAGCCTCGAGTCTCTCTTACCCTGCGTAATCATACAATTTCAGCAAGCAACAAACACTTGAAAAGACATAATGGGGTTGCACAGCGAGAATATCAGAGTATCAAAAGACCGTGGTTATGTTGATTTTGATATGAAAGTGGGCTCAACATGCGGATTGCTCCCCCACCAGGTGTTGTACTTAATAGAGCTAGGTCTTAGTATCCCCTCTAAAACAGCGTGAAATGGAGTGGTTTTCTTGGGTCTGCTATACGTGCCCGAAATTACTACATGCGGTTTCTTCTGTGGGACTTCGCTTATGCATCTTCTTTCTTTTTCGTCTTCTTCTTCGGTGTGGTGTCAGCTACGGTGCCTCCAATGGTCAATGCCCAAGTTGATCAATACGGGGAATGGGGCGAGAAAAGAGTGGACTTTAGAGAGATAGAACTGGTTATACGAAGTTTTGCAGGTAAAATGCCCATGTCACTTGAGCTGTTTTACTGGCTTGCTCTGCCCTAGTCAGTGAAAAATATCATGCCCCCACTGGACCAGACCAATGGAAAAAGCAACATACACTTTTACATATGATTTCTTATAATTTCTGAAAAGGCTAAATAGATGAGTCACCCATAGTTTTCGTGAGCCTTTAATATAGTATATTAGTTGATGAGTTGGTTACATTATCGATTATTCAGCTGGTTGTGAGGTCTTCCATTGAAAACGTGCATATCCCACACGAGGACGGATTGACGGCCAGGAATCGGGTCGTATGCTGGAGTTTGCCGGATATTTACACATATATAGCAGGAAGGTCTTAAAATGCCAGTCTTAGAAGAGAAGATATTACTGTTGCCTAATAATCAAAGCACCTAATACTGGTTTAAGAACAATGAGACCGAAGGAGGTAGCTTTTATAGTAGTTAGTGTTGACTCCCAGCAATTCGGGTTGGAATCTGATTTCCCCAAACAGAACATACAGGGGTGGCCCTGGTGAGAATTCCTTAGTTAAGCATATTCCACCAGTATAGCAGTGTCCTGGTTCCTTGCCACGCTCCTTATTGCAATGAACATTTTTGACAGGATTCATGGACGTGGTGAAACTTGACCTATTCATACAATGTGTCGGGAATAAGGTGAGGCGATATACTTGTTGGATTCTATGTCGTCCGTTGTTGCACAGACGATCCGCCCTGGAAAGTTCTCCTTTATTCCAATTCGGCCAGATTCAAACCTTTTTTATCGAGGCACCTTAAATTAACTCTGTCAGCTTTCGCCAGAAGAGCCGGTCTCTAGTCATCAACGAAGTACAAGGTTTAAGATTTTAAGGGATCCCATACAGGTCTCGGATAAATGAGGTGTAGTTTGAGACAACCTGGTGCTCTGCCCATTACTCATTCGGACGTTTATTCATCTACCTAGGAGATCAGTATCTCTTCCCCGTTATTTCTTTAAAAAAAGAAATCGCCTCCGTATCACGACCCTTACAAACGTCTAGATAAAGACCTAGGGGAAAATAAAAGGGAATGTGTGTTTCGAGACTACTGAAAATGACTCTTGACAATGTGCTTGTGGTGGAGCATACTGCCATCCTGGAGTTACAGACTCTTTCAAGATTTTGGGAGACGGTTTACTCCTTTCAACGTATGCTTATGACAAAACACCAAAAGTGCTATCATTTTTTTTTAAGTTACTCGACTTATTTTTTGAATGTCTCAGACACCCCCTGGGTGTTCAATCAAAGAAATATATTTTGCCTGGAAATGAATCCTCGTTCACGTTTTCGGCTACAATAAACTCACATTCGAATTATGTTGAATTCATCGACTCGTCAGGCTCCCGATAATAGACTTTTGATAAGGAATGAGAATGTCTCCATCCTCTGATGCCCGGACCTAACTGAATAACACGTATTTATGTCTTCAACAACCAAATCAAGGCCACGTAGATTGGAAGTATCTTTTAATTTTCTTTTTTGGACCCATTTTTCCACCCATATTCACTCACATTGATTTAAAGATAGGGAAGTGTTTCTTTTGAGTCACCGGCTGTGTATTGGAAGTTCAATTCGGTTATGGCCAAGTCGTGTACTGCCACATATTCCCCATGGTGAATTCGGCTTTGGCTATAAGATCTTGTCGATATAGTAATTCTTCCTGTTACACAGCCTCCCAAAGTATTTCAACGTTGCTGTGTTGGAATTCCGGGAAATCTGCAGAAGTCGTGTAGGGCATATGGCCGGTTCTTTCTCTTATACCGATCGGAAAATGTCCATGCAAGTTTATTAGCTTCGGATTCCCTTATATTCGCTTTTCGGAACCGCTCTGATTCTGACCGGGTGATCAGGATACGCCGTAACTTCGGCATCACTGGGTACTTGGATCTTTCTTGGATTTCTCCTGGATCTCTCTTGGATTTCAGAATACTCTTGTTCTACTAACCACGTGGCACCACGCTTTGTCATACAATTGTTTGTTGGGTGTGGATGTTTTCAAATTTTGCATAAATTTCTATGATTCGTCAAGTAAGAAATCCACCATCGAAGGCTGCCAACCGATGGGCTGGTGTGGTGGTTTCTTAAAAGTGGTTTGCTCATTTGGTGAATCGGGTGAATCGGGTGAATCTCCAATAATCACTATACCATCGGTCTGACAATGTATACGGTAGCATCAATTATAGTAGGGTGGGTCGATTTAAGACTAATCCCAGGTTTTCGTATTGTTAATTCCAAACATATAGCTGTACGCAGTTTCAATGACATTTCAAAACTGATGTACTTCCTTTTTTGGCAGTATGGCTGCAAACCTAGTACTCCCCAAGCCGGGTCTCGGTGGCCCACCGTCCCCTTGCAATAAATCGCGATCCGCAATTAATAAAATAAAAAAAAGACCCGGACTACTCACACGTTTGTCAAATTAAAACTAACTGAACCGACCGGGGAAAAGCAAACAAACAAAAAGAAAAAACACATCAATTCCCAATTGAGTTGTTTTGTTTACGCCTATCTGATCGTGGCAGGGCAGTCTACATGGAACACGTGGTGTAGTGCATTAGCCATGCGGCTGATAGCCTTACAGTCTAAATGAAAGAAGGACACCACAAGACTGCTTCTCCATATATTGCCAGTGCCGTTGGCCGATCATCACCTGTAGCATTTTGTAAAATTCAACCAAACTCCAAACAATTTCCCTTTCTGGAAGCGGTAATTCCCATCAACATCCTTCTTTCTTCTCTATACCCCATATCCCGACTCGGTTTATGAGGTGCTCACTCCGACCCCACGGAGAGGCTGCCAAGAAAACCACCAGAGCCGCTCCATGACTTTTTCTTGGCAACATTTCAGGTCGACGGTAATTATTAAGCACTTCACTTCACACAAAGAGAAATAGGGGTATAAACAAAAGAAGCTTTTTTATAAGGGGCTTCAAAACAGGCAATCCAAACCAGGCAATCCAAACCAGGCAATCCCAGATAATCCAAGGTCAGACATCCGCGTAGGCTTAGTTGCATTAGGCTTTCTTCCATCGGGGGGCACAGCTATTTTCGCATTTCCATGGTGAGGGCGGTGGGCCCGCCAGACACGTGCGCGCAGTGTGCATGGCGCCGGAGATTCGCTATCGAGGCGGGGTGTTCCGGTGCACGGCACGGTCGCGTTGCAACATGTAATTTGCAATTTTGCAATTTTGCAATTTTGCAATTTTCAGTTGTATTCTCTCGCAATTTTGCAGTCACAACGCAAGTATCTTCAGGTAATTACCTCGCTCACCTGTCTCACCTGGTTACCTGGTTACCTGGTCACCTGTCTTCGCACGGTATAAATAGGCCGGGCTGTCCACTGGCTGGTAGAGTCTTTTTCCTCCACCCCCGTTATCATGGTTGCCCTCTCTAAGCTTATCAACAATGGCCTTCTTCTTGTGGGCTCCTCGTTCTACAGAGACTTGGCCACTCCCCAACAAGCTTCGGTGGAGTCTTACAACGTGGTGAGATTCTTGGGTGGTGCTGGGCCATACATCCAGCATCCAGGCTACGGAATCTCGACGGAAATCCCTCCCCAGTGTACCTTAGAACAGGTGCACTTATTATCGAGACACGGCGAGAGATACCCCACCAAAAACGCAGGAAAGAATTTCGAGGCCATCATGAAGAAAGTGGCCAACTACAACCAGTCGTTTGTTGGAGACTTGGCCTTCTTCAACGACTACACTTACTTTGTCCCCGACAAGAAGTACTACGAGAAGGAGACTACGCCCGTCAACTCCGAGGGTACGTTTTCCGGAACCACCGACGCCTTGAGACACGGCGCGTCTTTCAGATCAAAGTACAACTCGCTTTTCAACGCCACAAACGAGACCCTCAACGTGTTTACCGCCAACTCCGGCAGATGCCACGAGACCAGTAGATACTTCGCCCGCGGCTTTTTGGGCGACGCCTACAACGAGCAGGCCGTCAACTACTACATCCTTGATGAGAACAAGACCATGGGTGCCAACTCCTTGACTCCTCGCCGTGCTTGTACGAACTACAAGAGTGACGCAAACGATGACATCATTGCCCAATACGACACGTCTTACTTGAAAACCGCCCGAGACAGAATTGTCAAGGGCAACAAGGACTTCAACTTGACCACCGCCGATGTCAAGAGCTTGTTCCAGTGGTGTGCTTACGAGATCAACGTCAGGGGCTCTTCTCCAGTGTGCGACCTTTTCACCAACGAGGAGTTCATCCGCTACTCGTACTCCATCGACGTCAACTCCTACTACTCCAATTCTTTTGGTAACAACATGTCGGCCACCGCTGCGTCGCCATACTTGAATGCCACCTTGAAGTTCTTGAAGGAAAAATCCCCTGCCTTCAAAGTTCTCTTGGCGTTTTCCCACGACACCGACCTCGAGGTTTTCCACTCTGCGTTGGGTCTTCTTGAGCCTGAGCAAGACTTGCCAACGGACCACGTGCCATTCCCTAGCCCTTACTCCCACGTACAAGCCTTACCTCAAGGTGCTAGAATCGTCACTGAGAAGTACCGTTGCGGCAACTCTTCTTACGTCAGATACTTGATCAACGATGCTGTTGTGCCTATCAAGACGTGTCAAGACGGCCCAGGCTTCTCTTGTGAGTTCTCCAGGTACGAAGCTTACATCAAGCTGAGATTGCACGGCAAGGACTATGCTTCTCAGTGTGGCATCAAGCTGGGAGTTCCATCCAAGGTCACGTTCTTGTGGGACTATAACACTTCCAACTACACTGCTGCTGACATTGACTCGTGATTCCTTCATCAGTGATACCCCAAGAGACGATCCACCCCAAGAGGGGATCCACCCCAAGAGAGGATCCACTTTTTTTTTATTTTGCAATTGCCGGGTTTCCTCTCTTATTTAGATTCTAAAAGATTATTACAATATGTTCCGTACTTGTCCTGACTGATGTATTATTAGCTATAGCTGTATCTTAAAGCACCCCTTGCCTACACCATCCAAAAGAAGCTTGGATTTTTAGTTTTTATCAGAATACATTCTTAATACTGCGAGCCATAGATGATTATTGTAGTCAGTGTACTCCAATGTGGATACGGGACGTCTGATGTGCCTTTTTTGAGCAAGCCTTCCTTGTCATGTTGCTTTTCCAAACGGTTGCTGGTTTCTTTAGTTTTAGATTGTCCGCGTTTTGAATGGGGAATTTCTAACAGTGCACCTCAGAGTATGTTGATATGACAACTTCTAGATCAGTGCGGGGTCATGACTGTTGTGATCTTGACAGTTACATCTTCTCGGCCGCCTCGGTTGTGTTCTGAATTTGGTGACCAAGCTCATCAAACCAGGGATCTTGGGTGTTAGAATGAAGGACAATTTGGTGTTTGGTAGTGACTGGAATCTCCACCTACATACTCAAGAAAGCTTGTGTGGTGCTTTCTTCATTAGAATTATGGAAACCCATGAATAGGAAAAAGAGGACAGATGGAACAGAACAAGAACGGGGTGAGAGTCTAAGCCTGAGCGTCATCTACTGCTTTCAATGTTGGTATGGTTTTTAGTCAAAATCTTCATCTTTTCAGCAATAAGTGTGTACACCAGTAGTGGTGTTGCATGTCAAGCTAGAAGTAGCTGCCTAACTGATACATCATGATACTCTTTCGAAATTCGATCTGTTCCGTTTTAAAATATTTTATTGAAATCAAACAATGTGGAGATTTAAGTAATCTTGAATTACGGGAAGGAAACGACAAGCTAGTATGCTGATGTTTCGTACTGTAATAGAATGTCCCCATTGATAGGTCACGGAGAGGAGGTTCAGGTGAGAGTTTTTAGCGGAAGTGGCAACTAGGCAGTATGTATATAGAAAGCAATTGGTCCTCATCAAAATTGCCAGTTATTGCACAAATTGCCTTTTCCAAAACATATGTAAATGCCTTTGAAATAACCTGCCGATAACCTAGGGATCCCATTGAAAAAGCCTTGAAAGCGCCCGAGGGAATATAAAAAACGTGGGGAAATATCGGGACAGTCTTGATAAGCAGCATTGAAGTATTAAATGATCCTCTAATTACATTCAGCAACTACATTGCGAGTATCCTCTTTATAAGGTTATGTTTTATTCGATCTTGACTTGAACTGACGGGGTATAAAAACAGGTTGAGAAGAATCCAGTGTTTTGCAGCGTCTCTAGGAGTCATATTCTGTCAGACCACTCCATCTTTTCAAGGCTCGATCATGTGTCATGATTATTCGCTTGTAAATCCATATACATTTTGAGTACTCAGTTCTGGTATCTCTTTTTTTGATGAATTTGAAAAGGTAATGGAAGCATTTTATATGTGCATCTACATTTCCGAAGCTTGTGTTATAAATCAAGCCATTTAAATTTGCAAGTTTTTCTCATTTGTAATTCCTTTTTCTTCTGTATTACAGCATCTCCAAAACGATGATTTTTGAGTAATAAAAATTACAGTTTTGCGGGTCAAATCTTTAATTTTGAAGTTTCAACAACTTTCACCTTACTAAATAAATGTATAAGAATAAGGAGAGTACTATAAATTTAATTTTTGATCAACATTAAGGTTAAAAATACTTACACTCAGCTTTGCTGATATATGCTAATTAAAGCCCGTAAATTTCGGTTACGGCCAGACCACGAAGAGAACACTGTTTCCCGTCCGATCAACGTTAGTTAAGCTTCGTAGGGCCGCACTGAGTAGTGTAGTGGGAGACCATATGCGAAATTGCGGTGCTGTAATCTTTTTGTCAACTTTTTTTTGGGTAATAATTTACCACATGTACTTCTTTTGTAAAAGATAACACCAAAAATGCATATTAGCTATAACTTTTCAGCACTCCTTTCAAACACACTCTATCATGGCTGATCACTCGATAAACACCTCAAAAGCATGGACTCCAATAATTGCTGTATTTAGTCGTACTCCATCCATCGTTCTTCCAAAAAACCCTTAAAAACCCCAAACCTTCCACATTTAAAAAGCATATACTGCCAGTGTACCTTCACCTAACCCCCAACTACATCTACAGAATAGATATTTCAGCCACTCATCCAATCATGTCAGGTAGATCCATAAGGGCCAGGTGTTTATCACTATAACCAGGTACTCCTGTACGTGTCCCGGTCTACATGCACACGCGTATCTACAAGGCATTCTTCCTCCAAGAGTACATCACTGGACACCCGAATACCACCCAGGATGTTGAGACCTTCTCTACGAAGACTAAATGAACACGCGCCGGACTACTTCAACTGTCTTGTTTCAAGACGCAAGGTCGCCAGAACGCTGCCGCTGAGTGGACCTCTTGGATGCACCACGTTTGCAGCGAAAGATAATATCGCAACTACACTAGAACCAACCACATGTGGATCAAAGATTCTTGGCAATTACACCAGTCCGTTCCAGGCAACGGTAGTCACCCAGCTCGAAAGTGCAGGGCTGGTGCTCGTGGGCAAAGCAAACATGGACGAGTTCGGAATGGGGTCTTCAACGACGTTTTCTTCCCATGGACCCACGCTCAACCCGAGGTTCTCGGAAAAACGGATTGCCGGAGGATCTTCGGGCGGTTCGGCGGCGGCTGTGGCTGCTGGCTTGGCAGACTATGCTCTAGGCACAGATACAGGTGGGTCGGTCAGGCAACCGGCGAGTTATTGTGGTGTTGTAGGGTTCAAACCTTCATATGGCAGGATATCCCGATATGGTGTCGTAGCATACGCCCAGGGCCTTGATTGTGTGGGGATTCTTGGTAAAAATGTCCAATTGACCCGAACAGTGTTTGGTGTCCTCGACCAACACGACGAAAAAGACATTACATCCATGGCCCAGGTTACCCGAGAACAAATCTCGCAAAAGCAAAGACGAAGTACCCAAACCCGTAAATTTAGCATCGGTATCCCGCAAGAGTTTCTCTTGGACGAAGTGCATCCGGAAACATTGAGTATTCTTGCGTCTCTATTGGGAAAGTTGATACAACAAGGACATTCAGTACACCCTGTATCGATTCTGGCGATTGGAAACCTGTTGTCTGCGTATTATACGCTCGCCACCGCCGAGGCCGCGTCCAACCTCTCGAGGTTTGACGGAATAAGGTACGGAAATGGAGTGTTTGCTGAAAAGGCTGAAGCAAACGTGGAATCCAAGGACTCGCAAGGGAAAGCCGATGCAAATGCCCAGAATCTCATTATTCAGAACAGAACCCACAACCTCGGCTCAGAAGTCCAGCGAAGAATCATCTTGGGCAACTACACCTTATCGTCGGAGGCTGGCGATAACTATGTCCGTGCCACGCAGCATAGAAAGAAGCTTGTACAGGAGTTTGACCAGGTGTTTGCATTTCCGAACTATCTCTGGGGAGACGCTGTGGCCACTGGTGGGGTTTGCGATGTTCTCATTGGTCCCACCGCTTTCGGGAAGGCTCCAACATTTGAGGAATATCAGGAACAACAAAAAGAGACCTTTTTGAACGAGTACCTCAACGATATCTTTACAGTTCCTGCCTCGATGGCTGGACTTCCTGCGGTGTCTGTTCCGTATGGCCATGGAGATTGCGGTGTTCAGGTAATGGGCCAGTATGGAGATGACGCCACGGTGTTGGAAGTTGCTGAACTAATAGAGACAATTACTGGGTAACTGGGTACATGATGGGATGTTCCTGAGCTCTTGGGTTACCTCGAAGTATTAGGTGCTGTCGTACGTTTTTCAGGCACTACGCATGATGTTGAGGCACAATTGTGTAGTTTTCTTTTGCATAGCTCCACAGTTGGGAGTTACAGCCCATCCGTAAACAACGGACGTATGTCGTTCTAGTTAATGATATACTGAAGGGTTCTGCCTTGATGTCAGGACGTGGCAGTTGATTTGTTCAGTGTTACTGGCCATTAATGTCGTGTAAATAGCATTTACTGTGATAACTTCACTGTTACTCTCAATTCTAGAGACTCCATTCATGACTGGGAGATATTTCACTTGTGTATCGACAGTTTAAGCTGGATTATAGGTGTCAACCGGTATTTTTACGATATCCTTATAACCAGCAAAGGACGTGCTCAATGTGACGATCAAATTCCCTTCCATTTCGGTGTAAACTTTTGATTCCAAAAACACCAACAATCACAGGCATCTTTTGGACAAGATTGCAAGCAACTATGAAGAGAGATCAGCCCGTTCTCTGTAGTCTCTGGAAACCCACTTACATAGGATTACTTCTGGTAACAGTTCGAATGAAAAAAAGATCGATAGACGGAATTTCTAGCGGACTCGTAAATCTATGTATAGTCATTAATAGTATTTGTTTCAATATACCAAGTCTAAAGTGAGAATTGAAATGAAATATGAGGTGAATCATGAAATCGTTAAGGAGGTTGAAGCTCCAGTGAGAAGAAGATGGACACGAGCCCAAGAGAAATGCACAGAGGAGCAAAGTCAGTGGAAGAAGAATAAGAAAAAAACCCACAGCAATCACTTCCGGCCCAAAAGAGTGAGGAACTCGTCTCTGGTCTTTTGCTGCACACGGAAACATCCAAGCATACAGCTGGTGGTGGTCAGCGAGCCGGTTTTCTGCACACCACGGCTCACCATGCACATGTGAGTGGCCTCGATAACCACAGCAACACCTCTAGGTTTTAAGATTTCCGAAAGCGCCATGGCAATTTGCTTGGTCAATCTTTCCTGGACCTGGAAACGACGCAGGTACATTTCGGCCAACCGTGCAAGCTTAGAGAGCCCCACCACCCGCTTATTGGGGATGTATGCGATATGGGCCTTGCCGAAAAATGGCACCAAATGGTGCTCGCACAAGGAGTAGATTTCAATGTCTCTCACAATCACCATTTCGTCGTGATCCTCCTCGAAAACCGCCCGTTTGATCACGTCTCGGATATTGTCCTCGTATCCCTTGGTGAAATATAGCATGGCACGAGCGTACCGTTCCGGGGTCTCCAAGAGGCCCTCTCTGGAAGTATCTTCACCTAATTCCGCAAGGATGGTCTGTACGGCCGCAGCAATGCGGATCTCACGCAGCTTGGCCTCTTCGGGAGTCTGCTCGATTCTCAGCCTGGCCCCCATAGATGGCCAAGATAACCCGTCGCTGTCAATTGGTGGGTTCAAAGTGCATGGAGAGGCAACCCTAGTTTGCAAGGGAGTGCCATACTCCCGGGCCACGGATTCTTCGGCTGGAGACCGTTTGGCCTTTTTGCTCACCGGTTGCGCAAGCCCGTTGTTCTGGGTAGTGAGAGAGTTGATCTCGGGCTGTTTTTTTATAGAGTCATCAGACATTGAAAATGGTGTATTACAGGAAGTAATGGGTGTAGAGTAAGATGGAAAAGTTGAAAAAAAAAAAAAAAAAAAAACCCGATTTGGTAGTGCATATGGCCCACGAATGAATATTTCTGTCTCCGGCAGAGTCATGATGCGCGAGGCCGATGAGAAGAGGTTTTGGGCGTGCATGGGGACTTGGACTGGGGTTATTGGTATCCATAAGAGCCAGGCAGAAAAGGGAAAATAGGGCAGGGTGCGTGGTGGGAGAGGAGCAAATGGCGGGCTTTTGAGCGTTGGCGTGTATTCCTTAGGGGTTTTTTTCTTAGGAATGTTCTGGTTTATGTGGATTTCTTGGTGTTTTTTCTTGTCACCGGTGCTATTTTCTCATAACTTTTTCAATTGACGTCCTGCAAGTCTCGCGTGATTGCGAGATACGACTGGAGGTAAAAGCTGGGCAAATATTTCCGTGGGAATCACCTTATCAAGGGTGTTTTTTGATATATTTCATTTTACTTTCCCTGGTGGTTTTCGGGGAGATATGTGTGGAAAAAAAAAAGGAAATGAAAAAGAATAAAAAAAAAAGAATAAAAAAAAGGAATAAAAGGGATAAAAAACAGCGGTAATCTTCCAGTTTACTACCTCAAGCGGCCTCAAGCGGCCTCAAGCTGGTAACCACTTCCGGTCCATCGCACGAGTGGGTGATGTTTAAGTAATTTCCCGAACAAAATATTTTTGGCTCGCGAAAATCACGGATTTTGGTCTCGTTTTTGACTATCACTCAAGATTAGCTTTAGATCGTGCTCTAACCGTTTATTGAATTTCGTGTGCCATCCAGAATACATGTGCTTATTGCCCATGATTTTCGCTCGTGCCGCAACACGTGCACTGTTATATTAGGCAGGCAAAAGTGATGACTAATAAGGGAAACACAAGCAACAGCGAGAAGATTGACATGAGAAATCATGCGGCTGGATTATTAAATGGTAGTAAATTGAAAACCGAGAAAATTTTGAAAACACCATCATCGTTTGGTTTTCCTGATTGGTTGCACATCTAGTGTCGCACAACTTCATGCTTTTGATTTGTCACTGCCAACTTACCATCCAGTTCCTCTCAAAATATTCAGAATATTGTAAACTAGGATAAATTCACTGACTGTTGCGTCGTTCTGGAAGTAAGAAAATCTCCCTAGATCCCTCCTTATTGCCGATATTTTCAATTCGGAAAGATTTAAAAAAATCACTTACAATGTAAAGTTGTCATACAGTGGATGGAGAAATATTCTGACCCTAATACAACGTTCGCTCTTTTCGTTTCACTTGCTCCCATCAAGGTTGAAGCGATTCTACAACTCTCGTTGATGCGGGGCCTACCAAATGTTACTAATTAGATATGTAAAGATTTTTATTCAGTCTTAAAATATATAAAACACTATCTCTAAACATAGAGCGAAAATCATCGCAGCTAAATCATCGCAGTTTCTTAATTGGCCTTATTGGCTGCAACTTGCTGGCACCCGAGATCAACGTTCATGGGTTATGGAGTACTCCTCATACATGCTTTTATTTTCAAACACACCACATGAACCCGGTGTACGGTTGGGTAAACAAACTTTTTGGGTTCTGGTGTAAACGAGACACGCTGATATGTCTACACTGTTTGTTCAAAAACATTGTGCAACAAGATCTGGATAATGAAGACGACCGCAGTCAAATGCTCTCACGTTTATCTTCCTAAAACTCAAACTTGCTAGGTGACGATCTTATTTTGGGAAACCACATTTGATCAGCCCCAGTGGTTACTCTAGCAAATGCATTGAAGTTTTTACCGTACAACGCATTTGAGGAGAACACTCAATTTTGGAACCGCTTAAAAAGTACAGACACCAGTAGTCAACAATATAAAGGTGGCATTCAAACGTCGGATGTATCAGATCCTGGTTATCTTTGCGATATGATTCCTCTGCATTTGAATAAACACTGGAGCGTCTCGATTTCATACCTCTACTATATGTAGACACCAACCCAACACCAAAACCAACAACTTCACCAATACCACAATAGCCATTGATACCACCAAAAGACTCCAAACAATCTGCCTGACTTATAAAATCGTTCGCCTAAACTTTTGTGTTCCACGCCTTTTTAAGTTAAGCATCACACTATAATCCGTGAATGTTTTCAAAATAATCCTAGTCAAGAAACATACATCTTATTAAGGCAATATCGATTAAGTATCTGAATATATACATAAATAACCTAGATGATTAGCGTCATCTCGGTTCCTTTGACTTTAATCTTACTCAGAACCCTTCATGAAAATAATCCCCATGGATTCACAATTGTAGGGAAACCTCATGCAAAAGGATTCAAAGCCCGAACAGTCAAACAAGGCAAAGACATGCCTATCTCTGCCCTTAAAAGAATTGGTATTTGCCTCAATTCCCTCACCTCTTGAATATAATTCTTGTCTTCAACTCGAGTGATACAATCCTTCAAGTAGGGCTTCAAGGCATCATCACCATCGCATCCATTCACCAGCTCAGATAACTTGGTAAACAGTGGTGCGTTAATGTCGAGATTCGCCAACTTCTCAAGAACACTTCCCGGAGCAATGGTGTTCTTCTCAGAAATAATGTCACTCTGGATTTTGGCGGCCTGCAATGCTGACGTGCGATACTTGTTCTTCACTGATCTTCTGTAACTCAAGCTCGACTTTTCATCCGGTGGTATATATGTCGCAGAATCCACGCCCTTTTCCCAAAATAATTCGAGAACCCTCTTGGACTTGTCAAATTCAGCTTTGAGCAACGGCAACTGGTCACCATGAACACGCTTCTCAATACCAAACTCCGGTATAATTACATCAAACGAAGATTCGTAAACCTGAATAACTGTCCCCATAACAAGTAATTGACCCGCGTTCTCGCTCATATCATTGATGGTTTGAGACAAAAGTAAATGAATTGCTTGCTCTTGAGCATTGGCAGCACAATCCTTCTTAAAGTTACAGTAGTCCGAAATTGACTTCAAAGACTCAACATCAGGAAGAGAATCGCGCGGCTCATCACAAATCACCGTCTTCAACTGTCTGTGAACAATAACATCTGCAAACCTTCTGAGAGGGGCAGTAAAGTGGGTATAAAGAGGCATGTTCAAGTAATAATGTCCAAAGTTTTCGATATCCTGATTCTTCGCAATGAAATACTTTGGCCTTGGCATACATTTGTACAATAAAGTCTCAATGCATTGCCGTTTCAGAGGATCTTCTACCCGAAGAATGGATTTCTGCAATGCGGCGGAAGTACTGATGTCAATCTCAGTTCCCAAGTTACCTGCTTTCCTAACAAATGCTTCAATCTTTTGCAAAGTAGGCAATGCGTGGCGGCGCAAAAAGGCGGAATCGCCTAGACCCGAGTAAATCTTCGTAGCAATCGTGCTGTTCACCTTGTATCCAATTTCTGAGATCACCAGAAGAGCATTGCTTGCCTCAAAAATGTTCATGTGTAACTTAACTTTTTCATCATCCAACTGATCAAGCAAAGTCAAGCTTGGGGTAATGCTGAGCGATCTGTCTTGCAATCTCTTCCGGCGAAATTCTTTGGCAATCAATGCAAAGGTCTTGATATAATCTGATGTAGCAGAAGAAATTCCCTCAATAGACCGGTTCAGCAACACTGAATCGACCGAATCGTAAGAAACCAACGATTTTGGAACTATAACAGATTCATTGATATTCACCCGACCAATTTCAAAGTTCGAGGTATCAATTTCAAATACAACTGAAAGGGCAAGGTTCTTCTCGTTCTCTTTGAATGACATCACCTTGTTCAATTGCTGGGGGTAGAGATGGGAAACCTTTTGTGGTAAAAAGACAGACAATGATCTCTTCTTTGCTTTCCTCTCCAATGTGGTGCCTGGTTGTATGAAGAATGAAACATCGACACAATGGAACCCCAATTCGATTTTGGTTTCGCTCAAACGCTTCACGTGCATTGCATGGTCAACAAACTGGTTATTCTGGGTAAAAGAAATGATATAGTCCGTAAGGTATTCGACTCTTTCACCCTTGTTGATCTCGACATCGACGTCAGGAAGGGCGTCATAGAATGAGGAAGAGTAAACCTCATCTGGCTCGTTTTCTGATGGGTATTCGTCAGCCAAAAAGTTGTTATCTCTGAGAATTGAGTCAACCTCGACAGAGGAGTCGTCTATTGTACCCAACCTTGTGACGAGAGTTCCAAAGGGATGCAAGGAGGTAATTGGCCACCTCTTGATGGAAGCAATGAAAAGCTGATCTGAGTATTTTTCGTGATTATCCACAAAGTCTCTTGGCGCCTGTTCAGTTGGTATAGCAATTAATGGGACACGCTTATCGGTTGGCTTAAACCAAACAATCTTCGGTGCCTTCGGAGTTTGCACGGAAGAGTCCTTTCCGGTTCTTTTATCGTTTGCAGCCTGGGCGGCTTGTGCTGGTCTCAATAAGCCCAAGGTACCGGCAAATATTTGTCCAGGAATACGATCAACCACAGCTACCACATGACCAGCATACAAAGGCTTGACTTCATCGTTAATCTCTTCCTCCTCGACCAAAAGTAACGCCTGGCCTTCAACTTCGACATCATCATTCTTCTTCATCGTGGGTCTTTGTTTCAAGGAACCTCTTCTGCCAAGACCTTCAGGTTCATTTTCGGATTTGTCGTTTTCGGCGACCAGAATAGATGTGGCATCGTTATGAATATCATCACTAAGGACTGAGGTGACATTCGATTTGGTAGAGATGTTGTCTTTTCTTCTCTTTTTCTCTTCCTTTTCTTTTTTAGATTCCCATACTTCATCCACAACGAGTAACTCGACGGCAACCAAGTCACCTTCCAATGCTCGGTTCCTGTCTTTGGACCCACAAATAAAGATATCAGCATCCAAAAGGCCATCAGTAGAGACGTAGGCATCGGAGCGGTTCTTCTTATTGACCCGTAAAATACCCGTTACCAAACGGCCTTCGTTTATCAAGTCGGGAAGAGATGATTGTGGCAAGTATGGGGCAAAAAGAGACTTCCTGCCATTGGTGTTACCGTTGCCGTTATTTGATTGGGGCATGAAGTTAGACAACGAGGACACGGAGGAATTGCCGCCACCAAGAGAACTGCTTCTATTCTTATGGCCTGGAACAAACATTGAAGGAGGACTCAAATTGATGTTTGATTGATTCCTCTGGTGAGCAGTATTAGCACCCATGGGCAGCTGCTGCGATCTCCAATTGGAATTGATATTGCTGGAGCCTTCAAAGTTGCGAGAGTTTGACCTATAGTGAGACCCGCGCCTTTGATGGCCACCTCGTTCAGGGGAAGGTTGCCCATAGCTTGGAACCGGTGGGAGTAGGCTACTGGGAGGCTCTGGGGGGAATTTGAAAGATTGTTGTCCGTGAGCCCAAGGCTTTGCATTTGAACCAGAGCCCGAGCCAGAAGCGGATGAAGCAAGTGAGGTGGCATTTGAATCCGAAACGCTCGGAAAGCGGTAACCTCCCAATCCTTCAGGCGAAGAAAGTTGAGGGCTTATAGGAGAAGTATCATTGGAGGTATTTCCAGCAAGCGACGCCATATTTGATTGTTTCTGGGTCGCGGCTGCTTTCATGGCTTCGGTGATTCCCAACGAGTGGCGACGGACGTGAGTTTGGTGCAGATTCGACAGGCCAGAGGAAAGTTTTGAGCCGCTTATGGATGATGTGCGCGAGTGTGAGCGGTATGGTTCTGGAGGCAGAATCTGTTGTGCTTGTTGCAGTTGCTGCTGTAGTAGGACTTTCTGTTGGGATTGGACGGCTTCCAACTGGCGCTGGAGGTTGTACTGCTCAACCATGAGCGTAGTCAATTCGCTGGGCGAACGACGGTGGGCAATGTGCAAGTTTCTGGGTTTGCGCAACCGGTCGTGGGGAAATTCAGGAGGAGTATTTGACATTGCGGGCGGGTGTTTCTGGGCAAAGACAAATGCAATATTTTCTCGTTGTTGGTTGAGGACACGGCGTGTGTGGAGAGTGCGGTGGCGTACGTGAGAAGTCTTGCTGTGACGGCGGCTATTCTTTCAATTCAACGACTTTGTGCTATCAATGCCACAATGATCGAGCGGAATTTGACAGATGGATGGATGGACGGACGGACGAAAGCAAAGCCCGAATTCAGTGAAACAAGGGATGAAAAAAGAACCACTTAAGGGGTAGACAATGGAGCTGCGAGCAGAAAAAGTATGCACGCACGCAAAAAAAAAAAAAACTAGTACGGGACAGGGCCAAAAAAAAACTCAATGGAGGTAGCAAATGTCACACAAAAAAAATCAAATATCCCCAATTGACAAATAAGTGGATGGTCTATGCTCAGCGTTTCTCGTCTTGAAGCGTTCAAACGGATGAAAGGTCACTAGAGGATAAAAATCGCTAACCAAAAAAGAAGTGAACCTCGGATTAGACTAGCGGTGGTTACGGAGGATTCCGGGACTGCCAGCACGATAATGTAGTTCGGTGAATGAACGTCACGTTAGGGAGCAACGAATGTTTCAAACGAAGAACGTAGAAAAGGATAAAGAAGGGAAAGCGAAAGAGAAAAAAAAAACTCCTGGCTTTGTTCCGGGGGCGGAGGGGGGAAGATAAGGGTGGGAATTGTGAGAGGGAATGAGAGATTGTGAGGGATTGCGAGGGATTGCGAGAGGGAAGTGGAGAGCAAAGAGGGGTTGAAGGAAATGGAGGAAGGCGAAAAAAAATGTGAGAGGGAAAAACTGAGACAAGAGTTTCAGTGAGGGCGCAGTGCAGCGCAGGGCGAACGCATGGTAAACGCATCCGCATGGTGAGCGCAGGGCCTGGGACACTGACTGTATTTTTTTTTTCAAGGTGGTTGGGGTTTTATCTTCGTAATGAAATGTTTGCAGTTGGGGTGTTTTGGAATGATTAGTCAAAGGTGTGGGAAGAAGTATACGAGGATGGAGAATCTTTAATTTTGAATGTGGAAGTGGAATGGGGTCTACAAGAAGTTTTATTATGTAATTTTGTAATTTTTGTAATTCTTTTAATTTATTTTGTATTTTTTATTTTTTTATTTTTCCTTTTTCATTTTTTATTTTTCATTTTTTCAACCTTTTCGAAGGTTTAAAATATTTTATTATTTCTTTATTTTATTATTCTATTCTTTATTCTTTCTTATTCCTTACGCTTCCCTGACTTTGGTTTCTTTCGGTTCTCCGTTTGCTGGTTATTTGCACCGGTTACTGGTGTGGTGTGGGGAGTAACGGGGAAAAGAAGCATCTTGCACTTGCTTAATCCGACGCGGATGCCACATTCCCTCGCCTGTTCCTCACCCTACCATCACCTAATAATGTATTGGTGCAACCAACCAAAGCGTATGCAAAACAAAAACGGCGGGAATTTTGAAAATTCGGGAAACCCTGATATTAACATCTAAAGTTTATTGAAAACACCCCTCCATTCTGATATTGTGGCAGCCACGTTTTGATCGAAACGTGTGTAACTGTTCCACTGTTCCAGAATCTGGACTCAGACACACTCCTCCAACGTGGACGTTGGTGTGACTGCAACTTCTTCGCGCACTGCCAACGGTAGACTGGGCCCACGATAGCAGCTTCCATTATATTCGTGTCAAGAGCCAATGGGGGAGTTTTTATTGCTGTCTATATTAAGGGTTTTTTTAAGTTTTCCGCAGTTTTACAAAGCAAAGAAAAACATCAAAACATCAAAAAATCAAAAGACCAAAAGACCAGAATAAGAAAAATAAGAAACATTCAAAACTTCAAAACTTCACTCTTCGCGGCTGCCATCGGTCGCACGGCACGACCGCAGCCAATCGACACACCGGTGCTGGGCATTTGCTGCTCCTGGGCCGCGCAGCGGTCTGGCCCTTTTGCCGGGTGGTGGTTCTCTATAAATAGAATTCGCATTCGGTGTAACCCAACAGCGGGAAAGAAGCTTTACCGTGTAATGTGGGGCTTGCAATATCGAGCCATTGTGCAGCATAAAACAATCAATTTTGCGAGGAACTTGAAGCTACTTGAGCCTGCTTGCGCTTGAGCCTACTTGCGCTTGAGCCTACTTGAAGCTTGTGGTAATGGAAGGTGCTGGGGATATTTAGGGAACAAGAAAATCATTTCTCAAGTCAATGCTGGCTCGCTGCGTGTTTAGGGTTATGACATTATTTGTGTGGTTACATGATGCGTCTTTATGGAAAAGGTTCCAAACGATTTTCATGGATGGTTATATTCATTAAACGCTTGTTAGTGGGGCAACCACTAAAGTATATTACGTTTCCATTTTATCCTCCTCAACATAATGAATTATTGTCCTGTACACTTTACGATTGGTGGTCCTTGATCTTGTGGAATAACAAAGAAGACTTTTAGTGATTGTTTTTTCTTTGCAACTTGATTTCTTTGTAGTATTTTAAAAAGGGTTGGCCGATGGAAATTTGGCCCGTTACGGTTTCCCGAAATTCCCAGACGCGTTGGGAGTATAATCTCCTCATAATCTTCCTCGCTTTGGATGTAGGAAGTGCATTGTATTCGCAGCAATATTCCCAGAATGGCTTCGCCTCAAGAATAAAACAAGTAATGCCTCGATTTGGAATATTCCTTCTACCCAGAATCCAGCATCTGGATATACGACAATGTCGAGTGTGGGAGTTTTTCCATTTAAGGAGTTTCTTTTTAGAATATTCAAGCTTTTCCCGAAGCGTTTACATACTATTTTCTCCTCACATCGCTCAATTAATGGTGTTTCTGACCACTGACATCTTCGAGGGTCTATAAAGGGGACTCTTTGGGGGTACTCAACTTTCAACTATATCACCAGTGGGCTCAACACAGTTTGTGAAAAACACTACAAATTTGTAAACAATGTATTACGAGGATTTCTTACTAACAAGCATTGCGGAACCTTTAGCGTGTTCCTTTAATGGTCCAGGACAACCTGAAGATACCAACAGCCTGAAACAGACAAAAAGAAAGCATGTTCAATCCAGTATCTTCATCAATAGGGAGAACTATTTTTATTTTGGCGCAAGTGTTGCCTGGTTGGGGGAAAATGGATGTGCGTAATCGACAATATTCCTTGAACCCCCTTCTATACTTTGAATAGTAATATCTACTTTCATGATACTATTTCTTTCACTTGCTATCATCACTATGCGACACATTTATGATACCATTACTGGGCTTTCTCACTGGTAACCCAGCATGAACGGGATACCAAATGACAAAAGCAACCCCCAGCTTCACAATATTGGCTTGGGTATATTCCTTACTAAATTATTCTCAGTATAATCACAGCATCCTTCTCTCCATGGACCCAAGTATAAGATCTATCAATTCTGGAAAGACCTAACTATAAATATAGATAAATAAGCATCTCTAATGCCCCAAACGCATCCTGGAAGTAGAAAATGCACCTTAAAAACATCCATCTGCAAATCTCATGTAAACCTCCTCTGGCCCCCAAGCTCATAAACCCCTCTACTGAAACTTCACCGTCTTCACTTGGAGTGTTTTGAAGTTGACCAAAACAACGTCTCCCGTGTCGCGGAACCCGGAAACACTCACCAATTGTACCTTGGATTGACCCACTTCAAACATCTCCGAGCCACTTTCCACCTGGTTCCCCACCACATACAAATGAGGGGTTTCGTCCAACGTAAAGGGGTCTTCCTTCTCATATGGATAGCAATAAAGCGTGTCGGGAGCTGTGGGGATGATATTCTGCCATTTCATCGTGTGCCCCATGGCTTTAAGCACGTCCGTGTTGGTGGTGAACCCAGCCTGCGTGTACTTGGCCATATCATCGATGTTTTGGCCTGAACTTACAAGCACGCGCAACCCATCCAGTCCTTGGATCCACGCCGGATTCGTGAGCGTAGTCAACGTGCTGGTGTTGACAAAAGCCGAGTTTTTTCCGAAAAGTGACCGGTGCATGGGCTGCTGGGGCAAGCAGACTTCACAGGGGTCGCTTTCACCAGGGAGAATCGACACGGGCAAAGACGCAAGCACTTCGCTGAGCCAGTCGCTGAAAAGAACCAATGAGTCGGGCAGAAACCGGCTGGTGTTTTTTGAGCCAAAGTTGTTGGCACTCAGAAAATCCGTGTTGACCTCCTGTTCGGTCCTGGCAATGCTGTTGCCCACAATCACCAAGCGGGACACCTTCCGTGAAAGCTCAGCATCGTCCTCGCCACCAAGTTCCCCACAAAGCCATTGCTGGAGAAGAGGCATGCGCAAGTCAAAGCTGGTTTCTTTATCGACTTGTAGGCCGGAAACAAACGCCACCCAGTCGTCGGAATCTTGGGGGCCGGTGTTTGAAGGATCGCGCCGTGGTTCCTGTGGCGCAGGCGTGGGGTACGCAAGTTCCATGATCTCGAAAATCCCCGCCTGGATCTCGATGCCAAGCACGCCTACAACGCATCCCGTGACCAAGCCAGAAGTGCGTAAAAGTTCCGGGTTATGTAGAATGGCCCGGCCACTTTCATCCTCAAGCATCACCACCGCGTCGCTTTCGCCATCCACATACTTGGCGGGGGTTTGCGGGAGCAAATCGTCCACGCCTTTCTCCACATCGTGCAAGATGTTGAGTTTATGCTTCATATCTATAAACACCGTGCCGGAAACCCAGCACAACTCTCCAGAAAGGATATCCAAGATTTTTTCCTTGTGCTGGATGAATTTGCCGTTGACCTCACGAGAATTGTGGCCCCAGACCCGGTGTGCCTCGCGGTCTACACGAGGTTTAAGCATCTTCAGTCGATGTTCGTACATGGAGAAAAACTGCCTGGTGTACTTGCGATCACCTTCCAAAGTGTAGAGGGCTTTATTTTTGAAATCGGAGGGGAGATGGGACTGGGTTCTTTTTTGGGGGCCCAGCACAAGCTTGTGGTTGAGATGGTCCATTTTGGGGGCTTGTATGTTGTTACGCTGTGGTGTTTTCTGGGGGTTTGAAATGTGGTGAAATGTGGTGAATTGATGGTTGAAGCTTGGTGGGTCAAGATTTTCACCGTGTACGCGTATAGGGCCGCACGCGTGGGCCGCAGTGCGCGACGCGGCCGGGGCTGGGGCTGGGCCTAGGGCGTGAGTGTGGGGCCAGGCTAGTGCCACCAGTGTGGGAGTAGAATGTGGTTTTGGAATGTCTTTCTAAAAGTTCTAAAAATTCTAAAAATTCGAGAGATTTTAGATTGGGAATGTTTTCTCCCTTAATGATATTTAGAAAATTAGTCAGACTTTTGCGGGTGTTAATTGTATGTCTTTAAATAGCTGTGCGAAGGAGCAGGCTGAGGAGCAGGCTGAATGGAATGTTTAAGAATTCTTCACAATCAAGGCCTTGATGTCGTTTTTGGGAGAAGTTTCATCATAAGAAAGAAAGTTTGTGGAAACGTGTAAAACTCTTTTTCCAAAACGAATCCCCACTTATTTATCGAGGCTTTATAGGGCAAGCAAGGTAGGAAGATGTACCTCACAATTCCTCTACCATATATCCATTTGGTGTAGGAGAGCATACGCTTATAAACACTGGTGAAAACATAGGTGCTTGCAAGAAAACAGTGGAGGAGACTCTTTTCTCGGTCATTTGCCTTTTTCTCATATGATGAGCAATAAAAATGGCGACGTTGCACATAATGGCAGTGGCTGCAACCCTTACTTGTCTACTTCTCTTCAGCTTTTCGCAGCTGCCCAATCTGTAAGACGATTTTCTTCACCACTAAAGTTTTCAAGGGAACGACCAAATTAGTCCTGCGGGATTGTATTTCAAAAACAAAAGGTTGCCGGACTTTTCCAGAGACGCGTATTAACAGGAGAATATAAACAGATACATTTAAGTTTCTTGCTTCTACCATTTCCTAATCTACACTGCCTAAATGAGATAGACCTTCGGGACCATCGATGTATCATCACTGCTCCAAAAAAAAAAGTCGGACCCATAAATGGGAGTAGACGGGTGGTGATATTAGTTTCCTTTTAGAGCCTTTAATGTGGTTTTGGGCTTTCATGGTAGCTAACATTGATGAAGTTGTAATCTATAGGGCAGTGCTAATACAAGTACCTAAATTGGGTCAATGTTCAAGAAATGAACAACCTTTAAGGGCATCTCTTAACAAATTGCCTAGTGTGTAATCAAATAAGGCATTTCTCAGTGATGCATCATTCCCTATAGGTTCACACGTTTACTTCCCAGATAAAGAGCTTGTGTTTTTTCAAAACTCATACAATTAGGCCTGAGGCTGGAGTAATTTATGATGGATATTCCCATAAAAAAGTTATGCTTCATTATTTCTTCGTTATTTCCCCTTCGCTGTTTCATTTATTTCAACACATCGAGAAAATCCCCACTTCAAATACTTCCCAAAGAATACAAATAAAATTACCTCCCATTTCCACACCCGCTCCAACCCCTATAGACATATCCTTATAGCGAGGATATTGTCCTCCACAAGACGCGCACCTTTTCCACCACCCCAGGGCCCAAGCCCACCCCAAGCCCACCCCAAAACACCTCACCACTGGTCTTCACCACGTGTACGTATATATATTCTTCTCTCTTGATGACTCTCTTGTGTGTGGATCCCGCGGCACTTCCGCTCTTCTACCCACGGGCGTCTTCTGCTAAACCACAGAAACTCCGCGTGATTGCCCAGGTGGTGGACTATGATTACGCGTCTGCGCTTCTCTCCATACGCAGACTCCCCAACTTGAACGCTCTCCACACTCAAATCGACCTCGAAGAGACCGATAGCGGTAACCACGAGGAGGTATCTGTTCCGGTGGATCTCACCCATACTACTCTAGCATCCAGGGCACCACGTGACTTCTCGCCTGGCGCTATAGTGAGTATTATAGGGTATTACAATGGCAGCGTCATCAATGGTGTAGAATGTTTCTCTGTTGACGAGCAGGCGTTGCTAGGCGCCTCGGTTGATACCTTGGCAGCGATGGCCACTTTGGGTAATCTATGAGTATTCTTGTTCTTCAGGGACGGTCTTAAAGGTGGCTTGGCCGCTTTAGGGGGTAGGCCACTAGCGCCCACCAGAAAATGATTATACATGGTTTTTTTGGCTTGAAGGAGATGGGTTACTATTGTTGGATGCTCGAAAGTTAAAATATCGTGATTTTTGACTTGAATCAAGTTTGAAGCATGAATGCTTGGCCACTCAAACGCTGTCAATCCAGACTAGTATGGAGTGTCCCCAATTGCATATTTTGTGACCTTGAAAAGACACTTACCTTACTTTGGATGCATGCCTTTCTTTTGATATTGTTCATTCAATTCAGGCGAGTGACCGAATTCCCAGCGGAATTTTTCCAGAACATTTCCTGCAATATTATATGCTGAAATGGGATAATACGGAATGAACCATAAACCGGATGCCAGCAACTTTTTTCTTCGTCTTTCAACGGGAAATTGAGACCCCTTTCTTCATTTTCCCAGACCAGATGCACTTATGTTTCTTGAAACACTAGGCATGCAGCACTTGCTTGGATCTTTGCAATTGTCCACACTGGGGAACGCCGAAAATTTGGAAGATATCACCAAGAAAGAACAACCCGCCCTGAAATTCATCAACTTTTTCGAGTTCATTACAGTACCTGTTACATTCCCATTTAATCCTGAAATTAAAGGCCTACATTTCATCGAATACATCGGTCTTTAACCGGAGATATCAGCAATATCCTGAATGATAATGCATTGAACCGATTAAGGTTTGACGACACACATAGGGTCCAATAATGGGTATATACTTGTTTCCTTCAGGCATCAATGAGCTACCACATATTCGAGAAATCTTTCCCGAAAACCCCTACTTCTCGTACTGGCCATCCCAGAAGAAGAAAAAAAAAATGAAAAATAAAAAAAAAATCCAAAAAATGAAAACAAAAACATTCAAAACCTTTCTTTGGCCATTCCGGTCCACGCACCCTCCGGGTGGTTTATTCTGGTAATCTTGTTTCCGTACCAAAATATTGCCCCCAGATCAACTCCGTGGGCAAGGGTTGGATCAACTCAAACACCTTCTGCCCATCCTTGGGGGGAGCTACCCATTGCGAGGCATTGTTCCCCATTTCAAGCGAGTAATCCGAATAAGAATTTTCTGCTACATCACCAATGGAGGTCCCCGGTGACGCCTGTGCTACAGTCATGAAAAACTCCTCAAGATTACTTTCTTGGAAACACGACAGGCCTCGTTTTGGGGGCTCCACCTCAACTTCCTCGCTTTCAGAATCTTTCCGGCGAACCCACGTGAACCTTTGGTTGAACCCACCTTCGGTATATTTATGGTGTGGGTTAATCTCGTGGTGAGGGCTGGAAGCAATGTGATGGGTGTTGGTGCCAGTGCCAGGGTGCGGGCTCATCGTTGTGTGATGGGTATTATTGTCTGGATGGTGTGTACTGGAGGAAGGATGGAACCCGTCAAATCGAGGCGCAACCGCATTGTGTGATTCTTCTTGTTTCATGGTGTATGCATCCGATGGATTCATTGTCCAATGATGGCTGTTGTAATCCAGGGGAGAGTCTTGGTCGGTGTTCACGAGCGTGGACCCGTCCACGCTTTCATTATACCGTAGCTTTAAAATGGCAGCTGTAAGCATGCGGAACATTTGGGAGCAATGATTGGCCGCGTCACACGAGGCCGTTAGCAGAGAAAGTACGGTGATACAATCCTCGGTGGTTTTCATCACCATTTCCTTGGGGAACATTTGCCTCACATACCCTGAGTGATAAAGGCCATAAAGAAAGGATGTACCGGCCATGAACAAGTTATGCACGGCTGCCCATGTGTAATTGATGGCTTTCTTGATGTGCAACTGCTTATAACAAGAAATAAGATTTTTCAGCGCCTCTGCTACCTTCATCAAAGCATCTTGAGTCAATTTGAAGCTTTTAGGCGAAAGGCCATTGAGCAGCAATACCGCGTGGTTATAATTGAGGCAGAAAAATTCAATGTGGAAGTATTGACCGGAAACATATTGTGTTTCACGAGCATGTGCCCACCAGTCATCGAGCCTTGCTTGTATATCTGCCTTCCATTGGTCTAAGGTGGCAAAGCGTCTAGGGAGCTCCTCGTCCTCGTACAAAATCCGCTGCACTTCCAGTTGCAACCTCCGGATGCGGAAGAACGAAAGCGAGATGATCTTGTAGCTGGGTATTCCCCCAGACATTTCCGAGTAGTCCTTCACCCCAGGGCTATCTTTAAGTATATGCGCGTCGTCGAGCTCTGAGGGAAATGTGGTTTTGATCGATGTCTCTGGTATACCCACGGGTCTCCCCATATAGAAGCAGATCTGTCTGTCAAGGGAGTAGGTGCACCAGAAAAGCCTGCGGCGTCGGTCTTTCGTAAAAGCGTCGAGATTGCCGCTCTTATCGGTGGCGTTGTTATGAAGACCTAGATCCACACATATTCTCAAGCACTGGCCAAGCACGTACCAGATTCCAGGATTACATGGCCTCATGATAGAAAACAACGCGAGAAGCAACTTGGCCTCTAGCTGTTGGAGTGGATCGGTGGCACTATAGGTGGAGTTGACAAACTTGAGCCCTTCTTTTCGGAACTGCTCACTTATGTCGTTGGCATATTGGAGGTGGTTGACCGAAGAGGCAATGGCAAAGATCACATTGAGGTAGAACAATGAGCGGTGGTATATCTCGGGGATATCCAGCGGATTCAAGACAAAGTTGTCGAGCAGTTTTTCGGAAGAGAGTTTTTGGGAGATTATGGCCTTATACTTGAAAAACCAAGTGTCCTCGGGGGCAATGTTTGCATGGAGGGTGTTTTTGGAGAACGGTTGCGCTGCTGGGAACGGCGAGAGCGATTCATCCCAGTGTCCGTAAACAGGCTCAAACAATTCAGAGAGAAAGATTTCCCGGTGCAATATGGGTAGCTGACTGTTGCTGTGGGTGAAATAAATCCGGATAAATTGCTGTGCGGTGTCCTTTGGTGGGAGCACCACCGGCTTATTTTCGGATACCAGGGGGTTTTTCAGCGGATCTACCTGTAGATGAGAAGTCTGTTCGTTCAATCTCACGGCTGCAGTGATTAGCTTCGCAAAGGTGATGCCCAGCGAAGCACCCATATACATGGGACTGCCAGTCAGGATTTGGTCAGGCAAGGTGTCTAATTTCGGAAGGGCAACCGGTACCTGGGGTTCCTTTTCCGTGGCCACAGGCTGACTTAATGGCGCAGGCAGAGACTCCTTTGGAACATGAGAAGCCTTTGATAGTTGTGATACTTGCGAAGCTTTTGAGCCCTGTGAATCCCGAGAGACATGGTTGGGATCGATTCCATGAGCAGTGAGCATGCTCCTTAGCGAAAGGTT
This sequence comes from Metschnikowia sp. JCM 33374, assembly GCA_005406065.1. Lineage (NCBI taxonomy): Eukaryota > Fungi > Ascomycota > Pichiomycetes > Serinales > Metschnikowiaceae > Metschnikowia > Metschnikowia sp. JCM 33374. The sequence goes on along the minus strand of BIMT01000004.1, from coordinate 377,234 downwards.
TTCTTGCTCCAAATTATAAACGTAGGACCGTGGAACTGTTCTACCGGTGGCTCGGTCTACACCTACACACTCGACACCAGCTTTTTTGCATCGGAGACACGTGGGGAAGTTCTGGTCACATTTGACTTTTTTGGCCCGGCACCGTTGGCACGCGTCGATGGAACGAACCACATTTGCAGACTCGTCCTCTGGTTCGAGCTTCGGCCGCTTGGCTATAGGTTCCTCAGACATGTTCGTTTGTCCACACGAGTGAGTTTTTTTTTCTCTATCAGGAGTCCCGTAAACTCTTGAGGGAGGAAGACAAATGGGACCTGAAATTCAATGAGCTATTATTTTGTTTGTTCGTTTTTCACGTTGCATTTTCCTCCGATATGATAAGATCTGCGGGCTCTGTGCACGCCCATGCCGTGCGCCCAAAGTCGGCGATGTGCTCGTTTAACATCACCTTTGCCCCGAATAAGGTGTTCCTCGCTACATCCTGCCCTTTTGAGCAGCAGATGCTGTCTTCCCAATACCATGCATATGCGAGGAATTTGGGGGCATACCATGGAGTTTTCATATCCATGTTATTTTTTTTTTTTGGTTGCTTTAGTGTTTTTGGTTGTCTTTTTTTTTTCTTTTTTCGTTTCAAGGACTCAACGGGCATCACTCTCTCAGACATGTTGGTGGAATTTCGGTGCAGAAAACGCAAAAGAAAGCAAGCTCGCACTAGAAGTCGGCGTGCTTTGTTCTGGCCCAATCGGGCACATAACCCAGGCCCTGCCGCTTATTGCCAGTATAGCCCACGATTGCGTGAAAGAGGACAATGCTAATTTTCCCACGAGGAAAAGACTACTAGGGAATCTCTACCTACTCGGTTTGTCACTAGGGGTGTTTTCCCTGGTTTTTTAAAGAGAAAATGGGGAAAAAGCGATAGACCAAAGGTGAAAATTGCGTGAGAAAAGTCGACATGTTCGGACTACCTATTATTATGAACGCGCGCTACCCATTAGAGAAGAGCTTCTTCGGCACACACTAGTTGTTCTAACTTGTCTTGTTTTATTTTCTTTTGTTTTATTTTTTTCTCATTATACTCGGTTTCTGAATATAATGAGAAAAAATCAAGAAGAAAGTAAAAGACAGTACAAGAAGTTTTTATGATGAAATTCATGCGCTGGCTTAGATGCATGTTAAATTGAGATCGGCAGTTTCAACATGAACATGAAACTAGTGGTTGTATTGTTAACATCTCTATATCCACAAAGGGTAAACAGTATGTTTTCCTATTTTGTGAGATTAAGGGGACTGGAAGTTTCCAGAATGCATGTCAATATGAATTGCACATTTAACACATGAAATCGAGCACTTGTCGTTTCCTCATTGTGGATGTGCTACCAGCAAGCATCCTCCTACTTGGCGGTTTCCTTCAACTATATATATCCCTTGGACGGATATCGCTCTTGAAACACTAGCCGATATTTTTGAGCTAATATTTGTCAACACCTTTTTATTATCTAGTTATTATGGCGAGCACATGAACTGGTGCTTGTGCCCAGGCACCAAAGCTGCTAACGTGACTAAGAAGGTGAGGTCAATCTTGTTGGTCAAGATCCTGATGATGATGGTCCACACTCTGGTGAGTATGGAAGAGGGACCAAGTCATTTGACTGATCCAGTTCATCCACTGGACACTCCTGTTTCTCTGGGAGAAGTGACCATTCCGACTATGAATGATTCCATCGATCGAGTCCTAATTCGTCCATGACTACTCCCGGTGATCCGGATGTGGATGAGCTGCATACCCATCTCAATTCGCAGCGTCACTAAAGAAGTGCAAGTAGTATAAGAGGGAGTCAACAATAAGCCAACACCAAAAATTGAAAAATTAAAGGTGTTTAATCACTGTGGACTCCAACTTGAACTTGCCATGCAAGTCTGGAATCATCACCTCATAAGAAGCCGTAGTGGCTTCCGGGTCATTTCCGTCGGCCTCTACGTGCAACGTGGCAACCAAAGACTCGCTGAGGATCGGGTACTTGACGTATCTGTCGTCTACAGGCTTTTTCGCCATTTCGGCCGCATCATGGTCGAACAATGAACTGGGGAATTTTGACTCTCCGACTCTCTCTTTGTACAATGGCGATTGTTTCACCAATACCAAGTCACTCCAGTTTCTTTTGTTCAAGAACTGGTGGTTTTCTCTTTCCGTGCCGTCTGGATTACATGTGAAGATAGGCAAAACATCCTCATCGGTATATTTATCGTAGTGGTGGATGCTTGATCTTTTGTTGAGCAACGATGCCATCGCATCTGGTGGTGGGGCATTTATAATGGCCGAAGAAATGACATTGAACATTAATCTGGGGTCATGTTCGGGGTTATCGGTGACATCGCGGTTTTCTGCTGTCTTGTCTTCCGAAGTTACTACATGTGCATGTGGGAGGTGGTGGATCTTTGTTTTCAACCTGCCGAAACATCCTAAATGAACATCCCCGGATAAGATGGTGATCCTGACCCCGTTTTCCGCCCCGAACTCCGTCAACCTCCGGAGTAAGTTGTTTCGTTCTGCCTTGTGGTGCTTGGAACACCAGTGGTCGTTCAAGTCGTCCAAAACTTCAATGGACCCATCAAACTCATTGACCAAGCCCCGGGCCAAAATGCCTCTGGTGGCCAAGCCTCTGATGGGCTTCAACAATCTGGATGTCAAGATCTTCTCAAGCCAAACAAGTCTGGGATACAATATGGGAACTCCTAGCATGACCAACAAATGTTTTGTCTCTGGACTTTTGTTGATTTCTGCTTGTAAACGCAGAAAGATCCGATCATATGTATCACTTGATACTATCTCAGTGAGCCTACGCTCCGTGCGGCAGTCGATTCCTGCCAAGGAGATCTCTCTTCCCAAACGCATGAATGTCGAGTGACTTTTTTGCTTGATGAACATGCCGTTATCTTTGGAGAGAATCCAGGCGGGGTCTTGCTCGTGTTCGGGGTTATCCAATGCCATGTGGTGCTGGAAGAGCATATAATACTTGTAGGCGATGTTTCCGATGGAGGAAAACACCTCCAGGGCCATGGTTCTGTCCTTATAGGAGCCAAACCCATCGATGATGTCGTGGTCATCGTATATATTCACACTCGGGATCTGGGCCATGGCCAAAGGAAACATGGTTTGCAAGGTGGCGCCCTGCTTGCCTTTCCAGAAACCTTTGCCGAACCACTCGAGGTAAGATTTCAAGTAGAAGCCCTCGAGATCCTCGAGCATTTCTGGGGTGGCCTTGACCTCTCTTTTCAGATGAGCCGTGTGCAACTCGAGCCAGGGCTGCAACGTTTTACAGTGCAACTTGATGGCGTCGTTATAGATCTGATCTCCACCGCCTAACATGACGTGATAGTGCTGGGTGGTGGCGTGTTTCCGCAAAACATCAAGCCATAGAGACAGTTTGAAGGCAGAGGTATCGGTGGCCAAAGAGAAACCGTTGCATGAAAACGACATGACATTCATAGACTGGTGTTTTGCGGGAATGAAGAATTGGTGTGCGTCATTGAGGGTGCCGTTGACAGAGTACCGGACTCTCTGTTCGAATGGAGCAAGCACCAAATTGACGTTGAATCTCCAAAACTGGAGCCCTGTTTTTGTTTGGTGGAAAAGAACCCCAGGGAACTCGCCCTTTTGGGGGGTTTCGGAGGAATTTCCGGGCCCAGTGCCAGAACCAGAACCAGAACCATTTGAAGCAGGTCCCATTTTATACGAGATGCTTGGCTGGCCACCCTCGGTCACCAACAAGATGGAAGCTCTATAGGAATCGGATCCGTTTTCCAACGTGCCGCAGAGCCTAAGAATTGGGCCACAGTGCACATCAATCCCACCAATTTTCTCTGACTTGGGACAATTTTCAGGCACAGTGGCATTCAATTGTTTGGTGTTTAACGCGACAAAGTCATCGATGGGAATCGGCGCATACCAGTCGGTGGTCATGGTGCAATGGGGATTTTAAAGGTGAGACAAGAAGCGAGTTTGCAATTTTGGGGCCACACCAGTGGTTCTGGAGATGAAGAATTGATGGAAGCGATAACGCGGTATTTCTTTTTCTTGGACGGGGTTGGTTCCAGAAATAGAAACAAAACGGGAAATGCTTGAAAATTGAAAATCAACTACGTTTAAGTCTCCATGAAAACCGGCCCATCAAAGTCCACCCGATGGTCAGCACCTGCATCACCGCATCACTCGCGTATGTAGCAATCAAGCTTTTGAGACGAATCTAAAAAAAGCTCGAGTGCGCCTTGCCGCATGCGTCAGTGGAATTCGTAAACTAATCTACGAATTCGTGAATAATTGATACACCCTGAAAAGATTGAAAAAGACGAATTGTGTGATTTTCAAGGTATTACGGAAATCAAACGTCGAAAGGCTCTAAACCAGTCAAATTAAACCAGTCAAATTAAACCAAATGGAACCCTTTGGTGAAACTAACTTCGTTTATTCGCTCGGACAATTCCGGCACTTTTGGTGAGCAACTTTTGACTTTTGGATACGGGCAACGGCTACAAGTTGCCCGAGTTGTTTAGAAGACGGCCTACTTCGGGCGTGTTGGTTTCGGGTGATTTTTCTTCTTTCTTCTTTTTTTTTTTTTTCGGATGAAACAGAGGTCTTGTAGGCCACATCAAAAGCCTAGATTTGTACTGCGTGGGTATTGGGAAAAGAGTCCGTGGGTCTTCTATTATGCGAGTAGGGCATGCTCTCATGAAAAATGTTTTATGGTAGCAGCTACTGGAAACTGTTGTAGATACATTCAACAGGGGTGTTTCAATTTTGTGTAATAAGAGGTTTTCCCGACCTTTTCCCCTAATTTTCCCATTTTATTTTTTCGTCTCCAGTGAGACTCGGTGATTTATTGCGCAATTTAAACACCCAGTGTTCGGGGAAATATGGACATCGCTTTATTTGAGCTCGAAATAGAAGCTAATTAGGCAATCAAAAAGACGAGAAAAAGGGAAATTAAGCTTTTCCGAGAAAAGTGACCGAGGTAGTATGGTGTAGTTGGTACTCTATTTGAGGCCGGCCAGTCCATGAAGATTGAGGAAATGTTGAACTGGGGAATTTCAAATCATTTGCAAGGTCAATCTTTGTTGCAGAATCTTCTATGTGGGATGATAACCTGGTTCTTTTGGGTGTGTTCATTTGCAATTAAATTGAGGAGTTGGGGAGTTGGTGTGTTGATACAGACTGAGGGAGATAATTTTAAAAAAGTGAATAAATGTAAACCTAAAAAGCTAAAATCCTAAAATCCTAAAATCCTAAGAAACCAAGAAAAACAAGAAAATAAAATAATTGTGCCATTTCTCCTATTTCCCGGTCTGTGACACTCCACTGTAAAAGCTACTTCAATCCGGTTAATTAATCGAGGTGCTGAAAGTTCTAAAAAACACCACCCTCTTCTGTCTGTGGCACAAAACTTCTACTAGCTCCTATAGCTAAGCCCTCGTCAAACTCAAATGCCTTCCAATTTAGTCAAAACGTGGTGTGCAACTTATTGCTGTCATAATACTCGTATGGGCCATATGGTGTTCCCATTTGAATTCACACAGGCTAACCGAGTGCATAATCGTCCCATAGGTCCAACCCCGAGTCCCCAAAACTTTGCATATGGGACAATCGGTGTTGAAAATTCTATATATACTGAAATACTTGGTGTCACATCACCACCAAAGAATATATGAATATTGTTCTACCACAGAAGTGAGAGTTTTCAGAATATGGCTTTGGTGCCCGTGACAAGGAGCCATCTGGTTGAAGGGTGTTTTGAAACAGTAAGTATTTTTCGGGGTTTTTCAAGACCCTTTTTGATTGCATTCGCCACCAATCTATTGTGTATGTCAGATAAACGATGGTATATTTGAGGATAGGATCCAGCATACAATGGTTCGTCTTGGTCCGATTCACGGCAGTAGGAATGTAGTCCCATTATTGTTTGTCTATATTGAGTTGCCTAAAACAATAGTATTCCATGAGTGTGCACCAAAACGACACTTAGGTGTGCCAAAAAAGTGTGTCCAGTCCAGTTGGGAATGTATGTTTGTTTTTTAAGGCATAAAATTGGACCTTATGCCAGAATACGTGCAACCAGACAATGCTAATTTTGGCTTGCAATCTGAATAATCTGAAAGGCAAGCAGCCCTCAAAATACTTCACTGTGTTTACATATTCTTTCTTTTGTTGAAGAATCTGTCCAAAAAGACCAAAGCAAAAAAGACCAAAGCTTAGTAAAATAGTAACGCAGTAGCGGGCCTTTTCCCTGACCGAATATCTAAGGCTGGCCATATACTATCCAAGACTGGCCCCAGTGTTGGTCAAAATTAGTAAAGTGCGAAACTTGGCGAGAAGTTTTGAGCTACTATAATATATTCACCATTTACTGCTCTGAACTCGGGCAAACTTTCCTAAAACATTGATCCTAATATATTTCTGGTATATGTAAAAACCTCACTGCTTCGGCCGTCGATACAATCAAAGCCTGGCTTGTTCAATGGGACGCAGATACTAAGCGAAGAGGGTAATAAATAAGGTAGGGCGAAACAATGGACTCCGTTGCAAGGAGCTTAATAAGGGCAATTCGCTGGGGCAATTCAGAGTATTTGGTCTGACTTAGAAGAGCGAGGGCCCACGAAAGTGGAGCCGTCCAGTATATAGTGAGAGTAACACCGGTTCACAAGATTGGTTATCTACGGGATTTGGAGGATCTTGAAAGGTGGGAGTCCCAGAAGTTGCACAGACATTTTTTTTTTTTGCTTGATACATCTGATTGAGGGAGGCATTGTTGGCGTAAACCAACCCTACCTAAAACTATATAAATCTATTAATCGCATTCGGATTTCAAGATGCCAGGGAAAATACTTCTCCGGTGTCTCCCTGTCTATTCCGAAGAGCTCGAGCCGATTATTGGTCTTTTTCTCGCTATCTCGGCCGTCATATGAAACTAGGGCAATTCTGCTTTCGAACCCGTATTGTATATCTGGCTTTTATGAGACTCCGAAAAGCTCGTCTCAGAAACTGATATTCTTCCATTTATCAGATGGTGAATTATCTCTTATCTATGAGGTCAATGTCCGCCCATCTGAGTCTTTCTCGGGACAAGTGCAATCAGAATTGTGAGTTGCTCAAGGGCATAGACTCGGCCGGAGACGAAATGACCATCATCGCTGACTCTTGACATGACGTGCAATTGGACGAAGAAAAAGATCAAGATGGCGCAACGGCTGCTGATACCAGTGAAGTCTCATTTTCTGGAGAAGTGAGCGAAACCGGGTGTGTTTTGACCTCGACCGAGGATGAAAAGGGTACTGTGTTACTTTACGTTACTTGAAGTTTTCATCTTGTTATTTATAATTTACTGCTTATGTGTTTTTGTTGAAACAGGCTCGGAAAGTAGACTGTGTTCTGCTTGAATGTTGTGTCTGGCTGAATCGGCCCGCTTATCAGAGTGCCCGCTAAATCAAGCATATGGCTGAATTAGATACCTGACTAAAGCCGGAAGTCATGGCTCTGCCAAAGATGGTGTTAGGGTCCGGGACTAGGTCTAAAAATATACTTGTACGGGGAGGGGCTGGTCCGCCTCTAGAGCGGGTTTCAAAAAAGAAATCGAGATTTTTTTTGTGGCTCGATACCAATGTCACTAGATGTGAATATCAGCAAGAACTTCCATAAGTTTTTAGTAAAACACGTAGTCAAATCCACGCCCGCACTGGCCAACACTGTCTGGCCCTCTATGGCCATAATGCGCGCGCCGCGAGTCACCATGCCCAAGAGTCAAGAAGTCGCGTGATAAGATAAGATGGCGCCACCACGTGGCCGGCAGAAATTCACCGGAGCAGAAGTAGTAGAGCCAAATTTTGCAGCAGAAGTGATTTGAAGGACTGCGGCGAAGATATTCTTAAGGGGAAAATGAGGACATTTCAGGGATATTGTTTTTATTCTTATTTTCTTATTATTATTATTTTTTTCGTTTTTTTTTTTTTTTTTTTTTTTTTTTTTTTTTTTTCTTCAAATTTTTCATTTTTTAGGGGTGGACCTGGCCCTTAACAGGCGAGCAAGCAATGGAAGGCATGAGCGCAATTTCATGCCCAACAATGATCACGAGAGGTATTTTTGGCACATATTATTCATGGAAACGCAAATGTTGGTGATAGGTGTGGTTTGAATTGAATTGAATTTAGAGCAAACAGCATGCCCATGCAAAGTATACGGCCCAACGGAGTTCGGCACTACACCCAACACCACCACCACCCCCACTACCACTACCACTACCACCTCCAATATTGCAGTTTGTTCTACGCCAGAAAACAGAACCAGTGCATTTTTATTTGCCCCAAAGAATTATTGGTGAAATTTCCACAACAAGAAAAAACTTCTTGCCCATGTGTTTCATCATGCCAATTAGTGCACATTCGGTTGCTACGGTCTGCAGCACCTCATCATAGGCCAAGGGAGATTTTTGCTCTGGGCGAGATTTTTGCCTCTGAAACGCCACGGCCTCGGCTCTTCAGGACTCGCCGCTCCCGTGCAGTCCAGATAATTTGCATGGCCTATGGCCTGATAAATGGCCTAATGAATGGCTCAAAAATGGAAATGGAAATGGCTCAAAAATGGAAATGGCCCAAAAGGGAAATGGAAATGGCTCAATAAAAAGTGCCAGAAAAACGCAAAGACTTCTGCTCTGGTTCGTTGTTATCTTGTCTCCGAGTGTTCCGGATCCGCACACCTGCCTGGCCATTGGTGTACACGGAGGTGCGGCGCCAGATTCGGACTTGATGCAGCCTTCCTACTGTGTAGCCGTGTTTTCAGGATTTGCTCCCACATCAATTCGCCAGAAACTGCCCGTGCATTCATGCCATAAATTGATGTATCAAGCATTAATCATCTATAGCTAATCCTCTATAGCTAATCCTCTATAGCTAATCATACAAACAGCTAATCATCTATGGCTAATGATACAAACAGCTTTCACCTATAGCTAATCATCTTTAGGCAATAACCTTGTACACATCCAATGATTACATCATTCAGTGACGTTCACACAATATTCTCCAGTGACGTACACTGAAGCCCATCCAGATATACAGATACGCATTTTTTCGGCTTCCCCTTGCGGCGGGGCTGTGCCCAATACGGCATGTATATCTCGCACAGACATTACCTTCCTCGTGGGGTACCATCGTATGCAGAATGCCCAGAATCTTCAATCAAAATACCGTCATGTACCCAGCATGATCCAGGCCCATGCCGAGGCATTTTTTTTTATATCTGTATTTCTTTCCAATCGATCTTGCTTAGTGATCGGTGTTATCTATACCACGCCATTTCCAGATTAGTGCCTGCTTCCACTTTTTCTTCTTCACCCTGATAACTGCTCTGCTTGTACGGCCTGGCTGACCTTCCAACAATTGCATACAGGTGTATTTACGGAGTTCTTCCACACAAGATTTGAACTTTCTTTACTTTGTTAAATTCCGAAGTTTCTTCAAGGGCGTGTGATCTTGTATTTTTTTTTTTTCAATCTTCTCGTGTTTTCAGTTTCCGTCACAAACACACTGGTTACAAGCGCCCTGGTCACAAACACGCTGGTTACAAACGCCCTGGCCTGATTTACCCCACTTCCTATTCCCCTGGCCTTCTATCCCCTGGCCTTAATGATGACAACCGTGTCATCTATAACGCCACTACTCCCTTACACCAGACGAGTCTCGTTCAATAATCTCCAACATGAAGACCATGAAGCCGGAGCTCCGCCAGACGTCACAAGGCTCCACTCGTACACCATGCTGCCTAAGGAAGCAGTGCCGAAATCGGCCGATCCGGAATTATCCAAGCTTTTCAGCACCTACTCACTCTCTTCGTCTGCCACTTCGACCCCGCGCAAACGATTGCGCCTTCCGGATCCGCCGTCCAAGCTGATCTTAAAGAATAAGCTTTCCACCGAGCAACTCCGCCTGAATGTGGCCCATGCCATTGAGTTTGGCGCTTCCTTCAATAAAGAACTCAACGACCTCGTCAATCATCCTCCAGAATCCGTTCCTCGCCTGGAACTCGCCAAGGTCCTTGGAGGAGACCCTTCCCGGCTGTACTCGGAAGTGTTTGCCGCCGACTCCGACGATGAATCGTCTCCTCTCGCGTCTCCGCTCACATCTCCTCTCACATCTCCACATGGGCCTCCCCACGCGCCTCCCCACGCGCCCCCGCCCGAGAGAAGAAGGAAACTGTATTCATCCATGACCAACGAGGAGTTGATGGCTCTAGACCCCCAATTCTCCAAGCCCAACTCGTCAAACTTGAAGGACTTTAAGTTTGACGCGGTAGGCCCCGTTTACGGTGCCCAGCGCAAAAACTCCGCCCCTGGCATGATGGTTTCACCCCCTGTAAAGGCGAAACAGGTGCTTTATCCTTCTCTGAACGAAAACAACTACCAAAGCGTCACTCTTACTGTGAAACACAAGGATTTTGAACACAAGCACGCGTATCCACGCACGCTTCTCACTGTAATCTCCGGAAGAAAACATACCTGGAACACGTTGGACTGGCTCCTTCTCACCGACGAACTGTTGAAAGAAACCCCGGGATTCCTTCAGAATGGAGACCACTTGGTGGTGGCTGCCTTGGTGCCTCTTAAATTCTTGCAGGCGGAGAATAAGAGTAATTCCAGGAAAAAGGATACCCCCGAGAAGAAAGTTCAGCAAAAGTGTGAAAACATTCTTGAGTATGTTCTTGATAACTTGCCTGATCCCAAACATTCGCCTCAAGATAACCGTGGAGTTGGTGATTGATGCACCACAACCTGATCTTATGACTCTACTGACGTCCCTACCCAAGAGATTTCAAACAGGCACTAAATTCATGATGCTGCATCTTTTCAAACAATACCAGCCTACATTGGTAGTTGTGGGGAACAAATCCACTAGTCTTAACTTCCAGTACCCCAGAAGAATGAGTAGAGGCACCAGCTCTGCAACCACACTGCGCTCTTCAATCTCGCCCACCACTGCCGGTTTTGGCAAGCAAACAGACTCGGAAATCGAGCATTATTTGGTCAAGCTTTCGTCCTACTTGATCCGCTACTCTACGGTTCCTGTTATTATGGTGGGAAATTCCACGATTTTCCACAGGAAACCGGTTCCCAAGGTACTACCAAGCGTGACCTTCACGGACCTGAGTTCTAAGCAAAGAGGCATTCTCGATTACTCTTCGGGTCTGTACCGGCACAACTCTATTGGCTCCGACGTATCCATTGAATCGTTTTGTGGCGAGCAGATAAATGAGGACGGGTGGGATTGTGGCTGTCCATCTTCGAACCCGCTGAGACGCCCGTCGGAGCCTCTGGAAAACTCGTCGGATCCATTGGAGCGCCCGGTGGATCCGTTGGAGCGCCCGGTGGATGCACTGACCCGCCCATCGGACCCGCTGAGATGCCCCTGCAACCAACCCTCGGAGCTGTCGCAACGCCCCTCCGATCCGTTTGCAGCAATGTTACTGGATATATCCAAGAGCTCTCTCTGGGATCTGAGAAACTACCTTGAACTGATTATTGCCGATAAGCTACCCGCGCATTTTGCCGACAACAAAGTCCATCAGGCGTACATAAGCACGGAACAAGGTCGCCAAAGCATGCTTCTGAAGACAAATTCTCTTGGTGCAACAGCAAAGGCGTATAAAGTGAAGAGTTTAATCTCATACAACGAAGAGGACGAGAAGAAGAACGAGAAGATGATTAACGAAAAGAAAATCAAGAAGTCCATCTCCAGAAATTCTGCGGGCAGTTCTGTTCTGGGGGCCACGGAAGAGAAATCCGCTAAGAAAAAGAGGTCTTTCCTACAGAAACTCGGGTTGAAAAAGTGATGTCCAAATTTTTTTTTTTTTCCCTTGAACGGCCCGATTTTATAGAATTATCATTAGAATTAATAAAATAAGAATGGACTTTGGGATAATTCATGCCATTGTCCGCGTCCATGGTTATTTAGTATACCCATACATTCGGAGATCTGGTGGGGGTCGCGGTGCGGCCTACAACGACATGCGACCGCACCTTGTATTGCATCACATAGATTCCGACCTAGACTTGACCCCATGACAACCCTGCCAAACACCTCTTCTTCGGCAACAATGGACCCCCATATGGACTCTCCGCCCAATGCAGTGTCGGAATCTGTGGTTTCCCCCAAAAATCCCGACCAAAATGGCGAGTCTGCATCGGTATTAGCTGCCACCAACCAAAACCAGCCTTCAACACCCAATACCGAGAAACCACCGGTGAAAAATGAATGTTGCGCTAGTCTGGCGGCCAAGAAAAGAAAGGCAAACGTTGTGGTGCAATCTCGCTTGAAGCCCACCAAGTTTGCCTACGATTCCATCATCACAGATCCTGTTGTCACGGGCCAAAATACTGTCAAGGACGGCACCTTCTTCCACTACGATGATGTGCCGTTGAACAGAAGAGGATACAAGTATAGGATATGCAAACCGAACCGAGTGTTGACTGCGACGCAGTACCTGACCACCGAGTTGCCGCCCTACAACGTAAGAGCAAGTTATTTCGATAAAAGTCAAGGTGTGGGGTGTTCCGAGGATATGCTATCCATCACCACGCAAAACGGGTGGCTTTCTGCTCGGTGCAACGTGGCTATGCGCGAAGGAAAGCACTATTTCGAGTACGACATCATCAACGCCAATAACCCCGACGATAAGGCGCATGTGCGAGTTGGTATTGGCCGGAAAGAGCTGGCTCTAGATGCGCCTGTGGGGTTTGACGGGTATGGCTACGGCCTTCGCGACTTGAACGGCCAGAAAGTCACTTTGAGTCGGCCCCAGGAGTTCATGTCGGAGGGGTTTCTGTCGGGCGATACAATTGGGTTTTTGGTGGAGCTCCCGCCGCTCGAAAGGCAACGGGCCGGCAACGTGGAATTCTTGAAGGAATTCCGCAACAAACACCCCAAGAAATCAAAACTCACCCAGGCTGCCAAAGAAGAGGAGGACGAGGAGAAGAAATTCAATGCTTTCAACAATATCCACCGTGACCAGATTGCTATAAAGTATAAGAATGGGCTCTTTTTCGAGCAGTTCGAGTATACCAGAACAAAGCAAATGGACCACTTACTCAACCCTGTGACGGTGTTTGGCGAGACCGCCGTGCTCGAGCGTAACGCTGACGCCCAGCCTACAATCCCCACCATTCCTGAATCCAGAATTGTCGTGTACAAAAACGGAAAGTGTGTGGGGGAGATGTTCAACGGTATCTACTCGTTCCTTCCCTTGGATCTCGCCGACGACTCGGCGGCAACGGACGCAAACACAAAGCAGCAACAAAACCCCTCTTACCGGAATACGGATGACGGCTCGTTGGGCTATTACCCCATGATGTCGGTGTTTCTGAAAGGTGTAGTGAAAATCAATGCCGGGCCTGATTTCAAGCATCCTGTGCCTGAAGGAGCCATTCCTCTTTGTGAACGATACGACGAGAGTGTTGTGGAAGAATGGCTCTGGGACTTGGTTGACGAGGTGGAGGCTGATTATCTTGATAGTTTTGATTGAGGAGATTGAGGATTTGTTGATTACCTGTTGATTACCTAATATTCGTTTACTACTTTCAGAAACTACCAGCTGACTTCCTCCTTGGCACAAGTAATCAGCAGCTGTGGATTACGTTTTTCGTGGCACGCAAAGAATCCTGGAAGACAACCATTATTCTCATCTTTCAATGGATTTCCCCTGAAATTGTCCTTCCAGAAGGCTGGCTCCGTGGAAAACTAAATTCAACGAGCTCCAAACACAATGGTCAAACGTGGTATATCTCAGAACAACACTTCAATTGGTCTAGTGCCTAGGCCTCCCGCAAGCTAACCTAAAGCATACAGGCGATTTGGTGGGGCTTTCACAAACGTTTCGGTAAATCTCCATCAAATAGGAAACACAATGTTCTCGAGGCAGGAATGAAAAGGAAATTGGACGAATCTCCCCGGTTTCCTCTGCATGAAAGCCATAAATTGCGTGAGTGGTGATTCTGGATGATTTTGCTTACTCGCTAGTGGATTTTGTTCCAATGTCAATGAACTCGCCCAATGGCTTGTTACACGACTCGTTCGGGCACACCTGGTTCTCCCGAGAAAACACCCCCATGCACTTGGAATGAAAAGACGTGTAACAGTCCTTGTTGCCGCACTTTTTACCCAAGGTAACAAAGTCACTACATACTAGACACTTCAAGAGCTTTCCCAGCGTATCAGAGGCGGAAAACACACCAAAACGGTCCTTTAAGTAGGTGGATAATTCCGCAAGACTAGTGGGTGAAAGAACTAAGCGGTTTTGGTTGGTGAGATTAATCCAACCGTCGTCAACAAGTCTCTTGATAAACATATCCAGCTCACGCGCCTTTTGCTTAAGCACAGACGCCACATGTTGTTTGGCATTGGCATAGTTGAGTCCAAAAGCATAGCCGTGGGCATTGATGATGTGATCAATCAACTGCTTGATGGCGTCGAGTTCTGGTACAGTATAAGGTGTGCAAGCTTGGATGATTTCGTCGGTTTTCGTGTTGATGAACACATATTGCTGTATGTCGGTCTCCTGGTCACGTATAGAGTCGATTTTGAAGTGAGCCCGGGCAATTTTCACGTTGATTTCCGCAATATAGTCCCGCATCACTTTCATGGGGTCTGAGGTTTCGATGCCAAAATGCTCTGCTAAGAGGACAAACTTTTGCACGAGCTCATCGGCGCTTATGCACTTGACGCCCCTTATGAAGGTGAGTAAAACCCGGTGGGCCTCTGAGTATTCGGAAAGACATGAGGAAATATTGAGCAAAAAAAAACCAGGAAGAGAAGTAATTGTCCTGGTCCGTGTTATTCGGTAAGGCCTGGTTCTGGTGGAAACTATCGCGTCGGGGCCAAAAAGTCACGTGGCCATCGAGACGTGTACGCGCACTGTGGGTCCGCTCTGGGTCCGCAATGGGTCCGCAGTGGGTCCGCAATGGGTCCGCCCCGCGCTTCTCTCTTGGGTGCAAATGCCATCGAGTAAACTTCTGGATCACAAATATTTCTTGTGATTTTCTACTCTACCGCATCATTATAAAGGCATGCTTAAACTTATCTTTTTTATTCTTCTCCTTCATTTGGGCTGGGGCTCACTTCGAGCCATGCAACCCAGCAAAAAATGAAGGATGTATTGCTAGAAACAGGGCCCTCCATGGCCTGGTGACAGATCCACTCACAAGCTCAAGCGACTCGCTTCAATCATCAAACACTTGTCCTCTCATATGTTTCCAAGAAAGTGGCACGACTTTTGGGATTATTCAACGCTATGATAATCCTCGGTTGGCCAGTTCGGAATATATTCTTTATGGCAAGGTGGAGGCGGATATTATGGGGTCTCCGGGCCGTGGTATCATTTCATCTTTCTACTTGCAAAGTGATGACTTGGACGAGATCGATATTGCCGAGGTGTTTGGCGATCGCGATAACGTCTACCAGACAAACTTCTTTGTTAAAGGCGATGTGGCCACGTATGGCGAGGGCAGTTACCACCTCATGCCTTCTTCTTCTACAGAAAACTTCCATAGATATGGCGTCCGGTGGACAGAGCTGGAGATCGAGTGGACCATCGATGGAAATGTCGTTCGTCATAAGGAAGGAGGGCTTCTCCCCTCGTCGCCCATGAAGGTGATTCTCAGTCTTTGGGTTGGAGGAGACGAGACCAACAACCCCGGCACGGTGGTTTGGGCTGGCGGTCCTACTGATTTCAATCAGCTTCCGTTCTACATGTATGTGAAAAACGTTTTTGTGGAGAACTATTCCGGAGGCGATTACTACGTGTATGGAAAAGACCAGCCCGTGAGTATTGAGTATGATTGATCTTCTGAGTTTAGGGTGGGCGTATGCTACGACTTTCTCCGTTGTTTTTTGGGGGGTGCATGACAAGTACTGTGTATTTAACATAGGGTGTATTGCGCTGTATTTGCCGAATGGGGGATGAAGTAAAGGGGGCGCACTTGGTGATCTATTTGTGATTTACTTGAGGTTAAAATATGGTGGTCTGGATTGGAGAATGTCTAACGGGCGAGGTGGAGCCATCTTTGCCTTGGGTGATTACTGGAGATGTTCTGCAAGATGATTAAATCCCCAAAGTCAACTCTGACATAACCATATATGCGAATACACCAGAAGTTGTTTATAAACACATATGGTAATATGCCCATTCTAATGATGATACGAATTCTTTAGGAATCAAGCCAAACTTTCCTGCAGCAATTTTACAAAACGAAGAAGCTTTGGTGGTTTGGTCTACATGTATAGACATGACACTATAAAGAGAAGTCGACGGAATTTCACACCCGGACAGATGTGGGAACTCCTTTTCATTTCTTCGGAAATGACGAAAAATTGACTACACCCTACATTATTAGTAGTAGAGCTACAAAGACTTTCAAAAGTAGGTAGTTTACACGGGTGGCATATTCCTCAAACCCTTCCCATCTTACCTCGCCCAAGACGCCTAATAGGATAATTCATATAACCGTTGGAGGGCTGGGTTTGTCTAATCTGGGATCCTGGTTGTGTGTGCTACGTTCTCTGGCCAGCTTTATATAACGAGGTGTGTTCAGAATCTTTTTGACCTCGTCCCAATGTGGTCTTAAAAGAGTTGGAATACTTAATATAGCCTTACCCTTCCAAAAGTGTCCAATACTTAGTCTTATCGATGGTTGTGTATAGACAACGGTGGAACTCAGCCCCAAGTGGTAAACTGAAGATTTTGCTAGTAGAGAGGTACAGGTTAGTAGTCAAATTCCCGAATGTCGAAAACAGACTCGTGTCTACGATATTGTGGAATTTGCTAGTGTCTGCAACCCAACAAAACTTTATCTCAGATCTTGTCTAATCAGTTTATGGACTATACATCCCTAGCTTTGCAGTAGTATGAAAAGTTTGTATGACCACTTAGAAGCTCCGCCATACGGACAGTCCAAAACAGAGTCCACTATGTGAGGGAAGTATTTAACAAGTTTATTCGGCTATACAGTTTCTGATATTCAGAGACTATTGAATTTGAAATTGCGTCGCACCAATACAATCCCCGAAGAAAAGACCCCACTTTATTGTGTTGCCTTGGGGAAGTCTGCCAACTTGATTCATGCTCCGAAGATGGGACCCCGTCATGAAAAATTGACATCAACTGAGCAATATACCACGTGTGACACTAACCTGAACACACGAATATTTAGGGATTGGGGCCATGGTTTAAAAAAAAAAAGATCACTCGAAGAGAGTATTAGGATGTTGGAAAGAAGTAAGGGTAGTTTCCATCAAGCGACCAAGATTTTGCCCCAGTTTGGAAATGAGACAGTGGGACAGTGATGAGGATATTTAGAAACGAGTAATTATCCGAGTAACTAGTATTCCTCATCGGAGTTTATCACTTATTAGGTCCCTCACGATCAGAATCTTTTTCTAATTACTCGATAATTTATACTACTTATTATTCTCATCACATAATTCTACGAGACCCCAGTACCGAGTTGACTGCGCCTAAAATTGAACTTTTCCCCTCTATTATTTAAAAAATAGCCAGAATTTTATAAGCCAGAATTTTCACAATGTTTAACTACGCTATAAGAGATAATATCAATAGTACCAAAAGAGCAAAAGGAATCAGTACTAGTTCCTTAATAAGAAACTGAAATTTGGAACTCACATGCAAGTAATAGTAGATATAGAAAGCAGGGTCTTCTCTTCCGGAAATATTCCCCGGAGATCAAGATGGGGCTGAGAATTACCTCTCGCAGGTGCAAGCACACCCCAAAAAAAGGATCTACTATGAAGAAAAGCAAATGTTTTCCTATTTTTCGGATGAAAGAATTTTTTGATGTCTGCACCCGCGAAGACGTTTCTTGATTCGGTGACGTATTCACGGAGAATGAACCAAGCCCCACACGATTAAGAAAGTTAGTTGGTGAAGTGTTATCGACAAAGGGACTGCAGGTCTGACCCAGGTGTCGTTACCAGGTGTCGTACGGTCACATCGAGGTTGAGTGAAAAACAAGAGAAAATGACGACGAGGAATCCGAAGATAAGTTGTAAATCAACTGAAAGACACGAGGACGGCGAGCGAGATGATAGTGGAAGATTTTGTGTGATGGCAAAAGGATTCTAATACTCACCTACTTAGATATGACTTGGGTAATTGAGTACTTTCACTTTCAATCGCACTCAAGATTTCGTTAATTATCAAACACTACCTTAGAGACATATACTCTTTAAGGCATACTTAGTCCTTGCTTTTTTATATAATATGTATAACATACAATAATCAAGTACGCAATCCAACGAGGAATTACCCATTTCGTCACTACTCATTACCGGAGATTCAAACCAAATTACACCTTTCCTCAACCTTTCACCTGAAAAGATTCCTTCCGGAGTAATTACTCGATAGTGAGATAATGACGAAGTTCTGTGACATTCCATACACCTGAGCTATCATTCCGTGATACTCTGCATCACATACGAGCCCGTATATGTCAAAACCTCATTTGTCACAATTTAGAATCCACTTTTTTCAAATTGTCGGGTTAAAGAATTTGCAATATTTACACAATAAAACCCCAAAGTCTCCCGTTTTTCGAAAAAAAAAAATGACCAAAGAAAATTAAAAAAGAAACAAAAAAAAAAAAAACGCCCTTGTGAACACAACACATATAATAACCCCTTCGCCCCAAACAAAGTACGACCCCAGAATCACCGCCCGTCATAATGGCTCTCCAATCAAATACATTTGATATAGGCCCTTATCCTCTCACCACACTCCTATGTGCACCCCAGAAACCACCAACCACCAACCACCCACAACCCACAACCCACTGACCCCATCCCCTTAAAGGGTGCCGCCGAAAACCTCAGAAAATGAATTTTTTAAAAAGAACTAACCCGTCCAACAAAGAAAAATGCCACCCCATTCAATCTGGCCCGGCCCACCAATTGACGTGTATATGGAAAATGCCCATGGCACTCATGAAGGTTTGCTCAAAAACCAGTGCGCTTGTGCGCTGATGACGTAGGTCGTGCAGGAAGAACACCAATCCTGGGCAAGAGCAAAAAAAAAAAACTCCACTCTCCGTCATTACCGCCGGCTACACCAACTTCTTAGGCCACGCCCTTTCGGAATTACACCCGCGCCACATGATAATGGCCTGAAGTCAGTGCATTTCAATCGTAAACAGGAGAAAAAATATTTGCTAAAAAAGGTTTTTTTTTTTTTCAGAAACTGCCCCTTTCCCCCGCCCTTCTTTTTGTGGTTGTGTTTTTACCGCCTACGGGTATCTCACACACTTCCTCCATATGCACTTACAGATCTCCTTCGCACTCGGACTTTGCGCAGCCGAATGACCGTGGACCTGCACACAAGCGCCGCGATCATAAAAAAAAAATCACCGGCCCTATTCACTGTTTGCTCTCGCCTACATAAAGATACCCAATCCCTAGGTACAGTTTAGGTGGAATTACAAGAACTCTACAACCCCACCCCAAAACAAACACACAAGCATATCAAAATGACTGTTGAGGCTGTGAGTGCAATTGCCCTTGCAACAACAGATGAGGAAGCTTTCAAAAACACCAGCAGCTTCTACCGCTCCTTGGGGTTTAAGTTGGTGAAGAACTACTCCGCAATGGCTTCTGCTGGGTCCAACAACTATTTCCAAGGGTTCGCCACGGACTCAATCAAGGAATACTGGTTAGAGGCCTTTCCTTTGCAGAACACCGACAACGCAGGAAACCTCCTTCCTTTGCAGGAATTGCAATACTACACCGGCGATTCCACCAGTGCCACGTGCCCCACCACCTTGATTAAGCTCCGGTTATCTGGATCCACCCAATACGTGGATGTCAAGCAAGACCTCAAGTTTTTCTCCACCAACCTCGATGCCATTAAGGCTGTTTTAGATAGCGAATGCGTCAAATACCTGACCCTGTCCGATGTTATCACTGCCTCAGACCCACTTGGAAATACCCTCCGTTTCTCCAATAAAACCTCTGACTTGAGTGACCAGAAGTTTTCTTCCCCAGAGGAGTACCTCTCATTTAAGTCTGCTGAGCTCATCAAGGCTTTAGAGCAAGACCAGCCTTCGGCTGCAGCTGCTACTGATTCCGCAAATGTGTCTGAGCAAAAGAAGAAAAAGAAGATCGCTGTCATGACTTCCGGAGGTGACTCTCCAGGTATGAACCCCGCCGTGCGTGCTGTTGTTCGTTCTGGTCTCTACTATGGATGCGACATGTTTGCTGTCTACGAAGGTTACGAAGGTTTGGTGCGCGGAGGAGACTTACTCAAGAAGATGGAATGGGGAGATGTGCGTGGTCTTCTTTCCCATGGTGGTACCGACATTGGTACTGCTAGATGTGCCGCCTTCAGAGAGCGTGCTGGCCGTTTACAGGGTGCATACAATATGGTTGTCAATGGAATCGACGCTTTGGTGGTGTGCGGTGGAGACGGTTCATTGACCGGTGCCGACCTCTTCCGTGCCGAATGGCCTTCGTTGATCGAGGAGTTGGTGCTGACAAACAGATTGACCACCGAGATAGCAGAACCTTACCGTCACTTGACCATCGTTGGTTTGGTTGGCTCCATTGATAATGACATGGCAGGTACCGATGCCACCATTGGTGCCTTTTCCTCCTTGGAGCGTATCTCTGAAATGGTCGACTACATCGATGAGACTGCCGCCTCTCACTCTCGTGCTTTCGTTGTGGAAGTCATGGGCCGTCACTGTGGCTGGTTAGGCTTGATGTCTGGCTTGTCGACTGGTGCAGACTATATTTTCATTCCAGAAAGACCTCCTAAACACGGTCAATGGCAGGATGAGTTGAAGGCCATTTGTTCGCGTCATAGAGGCTACGGTAAGAGAAACACCACTGTTATTGTTGCTGAAGGTGCTGTGGATGATGAGTTGAACCCCATCTCTTCTGAAACCGTCAAGGATGTTTTGGTTGAGTTGGGCCTTGACACCAGAATCACCACCTTGGGCCATGTCCAAAGAGGTGGTACTGCGGTTGCGTATGATCGTATGTTGAGTACCTTGCAAGGTGTAGAAGCTGTCAAGGCGGTATTGGAAAGCACACCTGATGTTCCTTCCCCCGTGATCGGCATTGTCGAAAACGAAATTGTTCGCCAGCCTCTCGTGGACTCCGTCCGTCTCACCCAGCAAGTGGCTGAGGCAATTGAAGCGAAGGACTTTGACCGCGCAATGAGTTTACGTGACTCTACTTTCGCTGAAGCTTATGAGAACTTCTTGTACACTGCCGCATACGATGATGATTCCAAGCTTTTGCCCGAAAACGAACGTTTGAACATCGGTATTGTCCATGTTGGCGCCTCGCTGTCCGCATTGAATGCCACTACGAGAGCTGCTGCTTTGTACTGTTTGGCCAAGGGCCACAAGCTCTTTGCCATCCAAAACGGGTTTTCTGGCTTGATTAACGATGGAAATGTCAAGGAGTTGTCGTGGTTGGATGTCGATGGATGGCACAACAAGGGTGGTTCTGAAATCGGAACCAACAGATCTTTGCCTAGTGAAAACTTCGGCGATGTTGCTTACTATATGCAAAGACATAAGTTCAACGGTCTTTTGATTGTGGGAGGCTTTGAAGCGTTTACCGCTTTGCACCAGTTGGATGCGGAGAAAAAGAGATACCCAATTTTCAACATTCCAAAGGTTGTCATCCCTGCTACGGTGTCTAATAATGTTCCTGGAACAGAATACTCATTGGGATCTGACACCTGTTTGAACCAATTGGTGGACTACTGTGATGCCATTAAACAATCCGCTTCCGCCACGAGACGTAGAGTTTTTGTTGTCGAGGTCCAAGGTGGAAACAGTGGTTATGTTGCTTGTTACGCTGGCCTTGTTACTGGAGCTATCGCCGTTTACAGACCTGAGCAGAAGGTGGACCTCAAGAGCATTCGCGAGGACATCGATCTTCTATTCGATGCCTTCGAGGGAGACCGTGGTGAAGAAAACAACGGTAAGATTCTTATTAGAAACGAGCATGCTTCTCCTGTCTACACCACGGAATTGTTGTCAAACATTTTCCGTGAGGCCGCAGAATCACGTTTCGAAACCAGAACTGCCATCCCAGGACACGTGCAACAAGGTTTTACTCCTAGTTCCATGGACAGAGTTTATGCGGCACGTTTTGCTGTTCAATCAGTCAAATATATTGAGGACTGGAGCCGCCGCGTGTTTGCCTCAGTTCATCACAACTCAATTCACCACAGCATCAACAATATCAAGATGATTGAGTTGATGAGAAGAGAAGAAGAGTCATCGGTCGTTATTGGAATTCAAGGAGCTCAACTCAAATTCTCTGACATTAACACCCTCTACAAGGAGGATACCAATGTTGAATTGAGAAAGGGACACACTATTCACTGGAACAACCTAGCAGAAGTTGGAGACATGTTGAGTGGCCGGTTGGGATTGAGAGAGCGTCGCCAACGCTAAGATTCAAACAGACCAAAGAAGGATGTGGGAATACTTTAAATAGAAAACTTTTAACCAAATAGATAATCGCTGAATTTTTTTTCCAAAGCAAATGATCGTCCGCGGCTGTTCGGCCAAGAAAAACCCCAAAGAAACGACAAAACCAATAGAGACTAGGAGACTGCCTAAAGAAGGAAGTCACCTTTTCTTTGAAGATTGTTCCTAACCATCCGAAATAGTATCTAACCTATAGGTTTAGGCATGTGGTATGGGGTAACGGCATAAAAACGGGAAACGTAAGAATTCTGGCGATGTACGTTCCGCTTTTTTTGCCTCATTAGTCTGGAAAGAGCCCACTGAGCATCAAATATCAAATTACGTTGCTGGAGTTCACCTTTTTCTGAGTAACAAAATCTAAATAATGAAGTAACAAAAAAAAAAGAAGGAATAAAGAAAAGGCGGAATTTGTCTTAGGAACTTACTCCAATAGGGGTGCTGGAGTTAAGGCCGCTTTCGTCCATTTTTGTCCCCCTTTTTTAAGGAGTATGCAACTTTGGGTTGGGATCCGCGACATTTAGTTAACTCGCCGAGCATTCACAGGAAAGCGCAGCAAATCGCTGCAAGTTCGGAACAGCGCATGGCAGCGTGAATATCCCCCAACTGCACATTAATGCAGCTATCTCAAGGACTAGTATCTCCCGTGCATGATTTCATCTCCGTAAAGCTCGACGGAAACCGCCGAAGACACGTGTAAAAGGTGAAGCATTATGTTTCGGTTCAGTACTACACACGAGAAAACCCATCACGGCACTAAAATCGAGGTTTCCGCGTGGTGAATGAGACGAGCCGTGTGATTACAGCCAAAGTAGGTCGATGGAACATACTTTTTTGAAGTATAATCCGGGTTAATTGGAGCAGAAGCCGAGTAATAATTCCCGCCGTTGCACTATCGCTGGAAGACTTGTAGGATCTAACCTCTTCTGATCTACTACGCATATGGCCCGTCTTTGGAGAGAGCTTGTATTCAGCATTGAAGAATCATTTGCAAACATGCCATCCAGAAAGGGATCCAAGTGCGGGGAATTTGTGTTGGTTTGCAGACTTCAAAAATACCGCTAAGGACATAAACGGCTCATATCTTCCAAATCTATCATGGGATCATCTGATGGTGTCAGTTTTCCAACCGCTGTGTGGGTTTTAACCACCATGTAAATCAGGATTCAACGGGAAAATCCCCCAAAATAGATATTTAAAGTGCCAAAAATTGTTAACTACCTGAATTTGTACTGACATGACCCGCGTCTCCCCCTTTTTTTACTTTTGTTTTCCTGGATGGTTCTGTTTTAGTATCATTGTCTTGTAGTGGCGGACTAGTCATTCCATAGAAGTCATTCAATGTCATAGACATACAACCCCGAACTACGTGAAGGTGTTTCGTGTTTTAGATATAAGTCTGTTTCGATCTGCTTGGTGCAATTGAATGGTGGTAGTTTTCAACAAAGGGGTTGAACAAAGGGGTTGAACAAAGAAATTCAACAAAAGGGTACCGTATATGGCACAAATATAAACCTTTCTGCTCTTACCACAAGCAGACAGCGGCATTTTTGTTACTGGTGAAGCAGGAAATTTCTTAATGCCTTATTGTATTGTTTTTGTTGCGTGTTTTTATTTGCTGCATTGGCAAGACTAAAAGCTTTATGCATAACATATTACTGCTTCTTGACCATGTCTGAGAAGGATTGAAAGTATTGAGGAATCCAGAACAAAACTAGTGACTCCTCTGACACTGGGAAAAACACCTGACGTGTCTAAGCAATCTATGATTTATGACATTTTGGTCAAACAACTCTTCTTGACACGCCTCAGCTTTGGGCCGCACGATGAATGTTTCACCTGGACACGACAGGGCTGTATGTGGATGCTGGCCGAAACGCATGAGCTAGGCATGTTTACGCGGAATCCTCGGACCGTCGTTTGCGATGGAGCGATAGTGTGTTGAAAAAGTCTTTATTGGTTGGAAATTTTAAGATCTGTGCAGCGCTAGTTGATAGTTCGCATTCGCACCACCCAGCGCATTCTGTAAAGACTATCATTGTATTGCTTCCAATGAGACTCGGCTCGTAACATGTACCTGCATACCGCGGTCCTGCACAGCCAGTCTAGAAGAGACATTATGTTGTGCAGATGCCTTCCAAAGTGCGGATTTCCGCTACTGTGCACACCCTCGCAAGAAGTTTCCCATGTACCATTATAACGTTGGTGGTCTTGTTCCGCCGATCATAGTATTCACTTGCATGCTACGTAGTCTTTATAAACGGAACTCCAGACAATAGCCAGAATTAGCCAACAATGAACCGGCCGACCGAAACTGAGCCTGCGCTCATGGTTTGTCCAAAGCCTCCAAATGATGGTTTGTCCTGACCAATACACAGGTCGTTAAATGCTCATACATATCACACTTGCCTTTGGATTATCCTGAGAATCTCGTGTTCTGCATCCAGTCGCGGGTGAGGACTTAGCCTAGGGTTTAAGCTGGCTACTCCAGCCTTCCAAAACACTAAATTCCCCACTAGAACAGCAAGCAAGCAAAAAAAAAAAAAAAAAAAAGAAGATCCTTTTATTTCAAAGAAAAAAACTTTTCTTGTTTTCTGCGGATTTCCCGCGAAGTATACTTACCCTCATTGTTTACGTCCGCGCCTGGTTTTGGGGGTACATTGTGGTAATGTATGAGCCTTTGAGGCTATGGCCAACGTCCATTGTCAAAATCTCGACGTCGTCCATGGCTCTCTCTGCACATAACTTAGGCCGTGGATTTTTGCCTATTCCTATGTTGCTGCAGGAGTAATGCATGGTGCGGGCTTGAAGCACAGCGCTTACGCACTATACATGGCGGATGTGTAGTGTGTGCCAAAAGAAAAAAAAAAAAAAAAGTCCGTTCTCAAATTCGTTATTTCTTATAATGCTCTCGCACAAGTCATTTCTTTACCAACCTGTTTTTGCGAGGTTTTCCACCCAACTTTTTTATTCCACAATCAACTGTCTGTTTTATCACGGCTCTCCCCCTACCACTCTCCACACGGGGCCTTCTGAATAGCAAATTTCCCTGAGTCCTCGCGGTCGTCCCCCAGACTAGTGAGCAATCATCGAAAACATCCCATCTACACGGAAAGATAAACAAAATATCAAGGAGCTGGACTTCTTTAGACCTTCACAGACCCTTTGCCCCCCCCTCTTTATTGATTGTAAGATTGCTGCCGTGGTCGGCTCCAGCTTTGCACCTACATTATTTGCGTGATTTTGGTTTTTTTGTTTCTCTTTTTGTGGACCATTTGCCGCCGACCATAACCTCATGAAAGCATGACCCCAACAAACTTGCGAAATCAGGATCCGCCGGTTAAGAAGAATGCCTTCGTTCACAAACTTTATAGCATGCTCAACGAGGAACGCATTTCTCATTTGATATGGTGGTCGGGAAATCCCGCCGGCCTGACTTTCTCACTATACCCAGGTAAGGAGTTTGCTTATGCGTTGAGCAAGTATTTCAAGCACGGCAATGTCGCCAGTTTTGTCCGTCAGCTACATATGTATGGCTTCCACAAGGTTAGTGATCCCCAACCGGGAAATGGCGACCAGGCGCCTCTCGTATGGGAGTTCCGCCATTCTTCGGGCAAGTTTCGACAGGGTGACGAATCCTCTTTAGCACACATCAAGCGAAGACTGCAAACGAACCCACAACGAAATTCCTTGGTGGAAACAAGTCTGGGAGTGGTGGCGCAATCTTCTCAGCAGAACGGTTTTTCTGGACACCCGCCGCCCCCGCCGCCAGGTCTCGAAGGACTGCCCTATGGGTACACACAGTTCCCGCCTTTTTTTCCTCCCCGAAATTCTTCGCAGTCGCCGCAACAACTTTACCCAGCTCCGCCTCCACCGCCACCGCCACCCCCTCATCTGTCAATAAGCCATCTTCCGCCACGCATCCCGCATCTACCAAATACACACAATGACCCAACCCCGAATGGACCATACCCTCCACCGGTATACTTCTCTTCCCAGGGCATCCCAATATATCCGCAATTTATCAACCCACATTATGCGCCTGCTCCTTTACCTGGATCAGAAGTGGCGGTTCACTACCCATCAATTTCCCGTAACGGTTCCACCCATGCTCCTTACATGTTGAATCCACAATTTCTGCCCCCAGCAATGGTGTCCCCAGTAAATACTGTGCAACCCCTGCCGACGGGTTATCCACCTGTGAGCCTGCCACATCCAGTACCATACCAAATTCCACTGTTAGCGAATCCCTCGGTCCATCCTCTTCTGGGATATGGCGTGCATCCCGGGTTCGAAATGCATGGCGACAAAAAACATTCAAACACTCAAGTGCCGGAGTTTTCCCCTACTAGTCAGCATTCGACTCCATACGCCAAAGAAGAGTCGGTGTCTACTGTATTGAAACCCATGGATCGAACCGCTACTATGTCTCCATCTTCTTCCCGGCCATCGTCGGTTCCTTCGGTACGTCCATCATCGCTACCGTCGGTACGCTCATCGTCCACGGTGCGCCCATCCTCTACGCGACGTGGCACGTCCCCAGAATTATCTTCAAAGCCAGGAACTCCGCTGGAAGAAAACCCCGTGACCGAGTCGGCCAGTGGTTCCGTAAACAGCTCGTCGTACAGCTCGGATAATAGTGAAAAGCGAGATCTGGTAGAGCCTCTTTTGCCCTTCCGCAAACCTTTTGATTCAACGATATCTCGGAGAAACAGGATTCCCTCGTTGCTTTGCGACCCCCTCGCAACAGTCAATAACACTAATGCCATTGATACTGTGTTGGAACTGACGGTGACTGAAGAAACGAAATTTCCATTCCCACGCATGCCGTCATCTTTGGGCAGTATATCGTCATCGAAGTTAGAGTCTTTTGCATATTCTCGAGACCGTCAATCACCAGTGTCTCTGATCCATTCGCGGTCCCATTCATCCTCCTTATTAAACCCAGAAAGCTCGCGCTCGTCTTCGGCTTCTCAGGCCGAATCGGATAACATGCGCAAAGTTGTTCTAAGTACCAATAATGGGAAATCAGTTGTGGATAGAATTCGTCCGTCGCTCGTGGAAATGTACTCAGGCCGACCACCGCTCTCATCTCCGATGATGCAAAGCATGGAATCAATGAGGTCGCCATCGTCGTCGGTATTTTCGAACCATTCTTCGATTTCTTCGATTTCTTCGGGACGGTACCTGTCGTTTGGTTCAATTTCTCACTTGGCGCCCCCTGTAAGCTTTGACTGTGTGAGCCCACATGCCGAGATACCCGCCCCAACGCAAATGGCGCCTCTCCCCAGTTTGAGTGGGGCATCCAGTGTTGGCACGGTAATCGAGGAACGGCCAAATACTACCCCGGAGGTAGAACAGGACAAGGTTGAAGGGCCCACTTTCAATTCTCAACTACCCAAAGTTGCGTTCTTGTTGGGGTCGCCAAACGACAAGCATAAAAAACCTAAGCTAGACGAGGGATAACCTACACGTTAGAGCTCATTGACTCATGGAGCTTATAATCCCCCGTATTTAGTTTCTGCATCCAGCGTGTGAGCACATTTTAGCACATTTTGGTGGCGAATTACTAATCAACTGGTTCACTCACACGTTGGGACCGGACTCTCATAAATCCCGAAAACTCCTCACTAGCAAGTATATATCTACCTCGCTATAGCTAGCATGCATTCATTAATCATATATTGTCACACATTCCCCATCTTGTCGTTAAAAGAAACAAAAACTGTAAATAAAGTTCCTAGCTTAAAACGGCCTTCCCTTCCCCTTCTTGCCAAACTGAGGCACCGTCTTCTTCTTTCCGCTAATTTGCTTCATCTTAGACTCTTCTTCGTCGCTATCCGGTGCCAGAGCATCAGGTGGACCGGGCTTTGATGCCTGTTTCTGTTTCTGCTTCTTCATGTCTTCCATAATTCTCAGCCTCGGACGATACTCACTCCGTTCCTTATTAACCAGATACTTCTCTGACAAATTTTTCCGGGTATCTGAGCGCATCTTATTCATCAACGCGGACATGGCCTTGGAACCGGTTCGGGCATCCCTGGATGTGTTCAAGTTTTGCTTTTTAGGTACGTTCTCTGCATTAAGAAAAGAACCAATCGTTTGCGTACTGCTAGAGTTCTCTTCTTTATCAAGTTCAGACAAACCGGCACCATTTGGGATGACAGGCAAATCTAAAAACAGGCCCTTTTCATTAGCGATGCTTTGGTGTCCGCTGCCCAAGGTATCTTGACTATTCGGTAGCCATTTTAGCACATTGTTATTGTTAGCAGATATGGCAAGCTGGAACTGGAGCTGGAAAGCTTCTTTCTCTTTAATTTCCTTGCGTCGGTTGACCTTTGACATTGTGATTTGGTCCTGTGTGCGGGGTGTTGGGTGTTAAAATTAACAGATGAGCTTACGCGATGGATGATAATTGTACTGTAGCTGCGCGATGAGTCGTGATAATTGCACACTGTTGCTGTTGCGAGACTGTTGGGAAAATGTCGCGGTATTTCACCCGAGGTGCATATGCGGATCCGAAACCAATGCTTTTGTTGGTTTTGTTGGGTGTAGTATATTAGGACACCCAGAGAAATTATTGTCAGAGATCCAAGACAATTTACTTGAAAATTTCGAACATTTAAAAACTATGCTAAGCTAAAAGGCCCGAGGTCCACATATTTTCATTTGTCTTAAATACTCTGGCACTCGCACATAGGCAGTGAGGTTTGCGAAAAATATTAATGAGTTTATCTGCAGGTCACTTTAAATGTGCGCGCTGCGAAGCCCCAGGCACCATCGGTACAGCAATCACATCACATTGCTCCAAGACGGTAGACTAAAATAATGTAGGATACAAGGAAAAGTAGGCCAAAAAAGAATGCGCAAGCCCGGAATCGAACCGGGGGCCCAACGATGGCAACGTTGGATTTTACCACTAAACCACTTGCGCAGGAAAAGAGAGCTCCGCGACAGGGAATTGAACCCTGGTCCCCCGCGCGACAAGCGGGGATTCTAACCACTAAACTATCACGGAAGCTTGCACATTTTTCTTTGCGGTTTGTATATCGCGGTTGCTTCAAATATTCATATATGCAGTACAAAGATGACATATGTAGGATTTGTTGCTTTTTCAAATTTACGGAAATGGAAAATTCAATTGTTTCTTTTAAAAAAAAAAATTGAGACATCGGATTTTGTACAAGATACTTGGCGAGAGAATGGCTTTTTGTTAACGGGGCAGGGGAAAAGAACTGTCATACAAGCAATTTCAATTCGTTAAGAAACAAAAGGCACTTCCACGGCTTATGCCTGTGAAATTTTTGATTTGTGTAATTGAATCTCGCCGTCATATGTGGCTCCTGCCAAAGGCGGAGATGGCTTCATGTTATCAGAGGAAGAAGCACAAGGACGTCACCCAACCAATTTACATCCCTGAGTAAGAAAAAACAGGAAATACTCAAACCAGTGATGCCTGCACATTTTTTGAGTTATGTCCCGAGGCTAAAGGCCTACGTAGATGAGAAAATGTTTCGAAAATACTTCATTAATTCGAGTGGCGCAAACGTCGAGAATTACGAGCATTACATCATTTTAAGTTGGGGTTTTATGTGCCTATTCATGACGCAAATAAATCGGTACCTCGATAAAAGTGTCACCCTTGTCTAACAGAGGTGAACATGGAAAATATTCAGCTTTATAATTATGCACATGTACAAAATTCTGGTGAAATCTCTTAGACATCGAAACTCCGATGCATCTAAATTCAATGTTGGCCCCATTACACAATACTTATGAAGCTTTACGAAACCTTAATTGGTACGTCCAAACTATCCGCGGAGTGTATTGTTCCAGACTCCGAGAGGCAAATGAGGGCTACGTTCTTCACCTCTTCTACATAGCCAATTGAAGAAGATTTTGGAACATACTAAGGTGCAAACGGGATGACGTGATCTACAGAGCGGTTAAAATAAGCAAGGAGGTATAGGCTCGGGATGGCTGGGTAAATTCACAATTCAGTATCTATCCAGATGTGTTTTCGGGTATTTACCTATATTAGTATACAGAGGTTGAAGTTGCCAAGGTTTTACAACAGCATGCTGTAATACATTTGTTTGATTAATAAAAATTAGTAATCTGCTCGTACGACTTTTTGGCGGACTTCTGCAAAACCGTATCATGAATTGTTTCTTTAAAAGAAAAAGCACAACATGGACGTATATGACCCTCTGTTAGAGAACCTACCCTTTTAGATATCCTGTAGTGATGCGTCATCCAAGGAATATCAGAAAGGGTTACCAGGTTTTCTTTTTCAAAAACAAAAAAAAAAAAATTGGGTCATTTGGAGGGCTTCCTTAAATCCAGAATAACGGATATTATTTATTCTTTAGACAAATACATCTTAATCTTGTTTGCTTTGGTATCCGCGGATCCTTAAATTGACCGAAATTTAGCATACTCATTCCTAGAATATACACTACACTATCAATAAATCAGTAATAAGTGAGCCTGTGGCTGGAAGTCTCTCAAATAGACCAAAAAAGATAAACTTTGTTTATGGCACATATACATAGGTAATTATTTGGCCAAGTATTTGCATCATGTTTTTAACTTTTGTTCACGGAAGCCATCGGCCATTGTTCAAACCGGCTGTTTCCGTGCTGGAACAAACCATAACAAAAACCAAAATTTACGCCGCAATTTTTCGGGTTTTACACTCCTTTGTTTCACTAAGAACTGTGTCGGCCCTCAGAACCATAAACGAAGTCGTTTTTATCGACACCCTATCCAAATAAAACATCGCGATATTCAATATGCCCTAGTATCTTAGTATGATTTGTTGGTCCCTTCCCAACTACTCCTTTTTGAAAAGAATGACCACCCCTCGTCTGGTAAACATCGAATTTTGCAAATACCCAAAAGTATCAATGGACTGACTTCCATTACCACGAACCTTTGGAAGACCAAAGGAATATGGTTACATTTTCTTGAAGGGTGAAATGAACCGTTCCTAAAGCAACTTTTTTTGCCAGCAAAAAACAGTCTGAGCCTTTGGCGCCCTACTTTTACGTCCGTTATTCTACTTCAGCATTCCGCAAATCCTACTTCCAGAAACAACTTGCTTCAAGCTTCCACTATTTGGCCACATTAACTGGGTGTATCACTGACAAAGCCCTTAGTTTTCATGATTCCATGAAGATCCTCCTTATTCCGCCTAAAACAGGTCTTTGGTTTCGGCCACCTTCATCGCCTGTGTCAGTAAAAATGAATTTCCCTTTTAGGCACCTACTAGAACCAGGAAGATTCAAAAGGAAAAAGATATAAGCTCTATCATCAGTCATCAACATAGGAGCCTCCACCTCTCTCACCTTTCTTCATTTGACGGATAATCGCAAGGTGAAGCTCTAAAATGAACTATACCCATTCATTCCAAACATGCCTAATTCAATTTGGTGTTTTGAAAAGCGACTTTAGCCACAATAAAAGCACTGCTAGTAATAAATCCTGTCTTATCTCGGATAGCCTGATGAATAACATAGTCTTTTCCCTCCTTTTAGTGATACATGAGTATCACCTAAATACGCTATTGATATGCTTAGATTCAATGAATCACAACAGCACGCAACCCATTGATTTATCAAATCCACCGGTGA
This sequence comes from Metschnikowia sp. JCM 33374, assembly GCA_005406065.1. Lineage (NCBI taxonomy): Eukaryota > Fungi > Ascomycota > Pichiomycetes > Serinales > Metschnikowiaceae > Metschnikowia > Metschnikowia sp. JCM 33374. Next base: position 345,058 of record BIMT01000004.1, on the reverse strand, counting down.
ATTCCAACCGTTCTTCGATTTGCCCCTGCAATTCATCAATCTCCGTCCAAGCCTTACCCCCTTCCAGCGTTCAAAAGACGGGGCCCAGCGACCTGCAAAGCCGTCCAACCGAAATATTGAATGAACTCAGAAAACTGTTAGTCTCCATGCGGTAAACGGGCCGGAATATTAAGATATCAAGGGCACCAGAAAAGCTTGCCATCTCGTCACCACAAGGACAAAGGGAGCTCAAATACTAACCCATTTTGATCACCAGACGGAAATTCATTAAATGATTAGCAGAAGACTCGATCCAAATACACCAAACTTTCATTCGAGACATGGAATTAAAGCGTGCACCCACAAATCATACAGCGGAGGGCATTTTGCGGGAACTTTGACAGTTATCTGCCCCTCAATGGGCTATATCGGATATGATGACAAATTAAAATAGACACGTATACCTCACCCAAAGCGACCAAAAGTTACATTTCTTTTCTGCATTTTATCCTCAAAAGTACACGACCTTTTGTGTTCCTCTCTATCATTCTCGCTGCTTCAAGACTTGTCTCACGAAGCAGAAACATTATGTGCTTAATAAAGTAGAGAACATTTAAAATACTACCGCAACCAACATTCCCTATATTTATAAAATCCACCCCCAACTATAAAAGTGCACACCGCCAAACAGCTAGCGTTATCACCCCTTACTGTACGTGTAGTTAGACACAAGACCGAAATTTCATCCTCTCCATAACCTTTGCCGGCTCCATAATGATGAAGAGAAATAAAAAAGTCATGCATACAAATGCACATGTATATACACGCAGAGACTCAGATGTGCACTTCAGACGCATGAACTCGCTTCCGGGAATGTTACTCGCCAAACAAAATACCTTATCGAAAGTACGTAAGGTTGCTACTTTTTGAGGTGATAGGGAGATAAACGGCAAAAAGATTATGGAGCATAAAAAGTAATTTTATCAACACTATATACCACACCATAGTGTAAAACCGTGCGTATTGTTCCTGTGATTGTATTATAGTTTCTCAAAATATGCAAAATTTCAGAACATCTCCATCGCCCGATACTGAGCCACTCCGGCGGCTTGGGTACGTCTATACACACTCTTGAGGTTTTTTTGCGTCAGCAAGCAGCAAAAACCGCAAAGCAAGTGCTTTATAGGTTATATGCCATACGCCCATGCGCGACATACATCGGAGTCGTGTACCGACGGTAATGATTTTGAGATAACCACAACGCATGGAGGCAACCAGGCGAGAGAGAAATTAAAATAATCAACCATTCCATATTTGCACAACAAAAAAGGACTTTCCCACTTCTGATTAAGTGTATGATAACAAAGAAATCCGAATAACTGACCTAATGACAGTCCTCCAACGATGGCGCGTATCGCTGCCGAATTGGGCTTAAATTCCGTTCTGCATGTGCAGCGCAGGATGCAACGAGATGGTTTTGGCATCGAGCAGAAAGCATTTTTTATTTTTTATTTTTATTTTTTTTTTATTTTTTTGATCGCTCTTGCTCTTTTCGGAAACCACACGGCTCCACCGGTCAGATTCTCAGACCATTGTTTATGTAACGGCCTCCTCCGCGTTGCATATGCTTACCTTCGTGATTTCACACCATTCAGAACTTCTATCTTGTCTAATAGGAGCTTGTCTTCAACTCTACTATGGACGAAAAGTGAGGATTTTTGTTGTCAGCGTTTTAGATAAAACTCGTGTTCAGCGAGGAACGTCTCCTTGGTGTGGCGTCAGCACAGTTTCCAGCTTAAGAGGCAATCACTGGGATTTCTTGAACAGCCACATTGTCCGCGGTGTATTGATGAAATGCTTGATTCCGCTTAACAATATCCGCCTAGCTGAAGTACCGTACGTTGAAAATTTCAACCCAGACTTTCCTTTGGCAAATCAACAGCTGGTGGTAGTTGCTCGGATTTCGGCGAATGAGGCTTACGCAGGCCTATTGTACCACCCGGAATACTTGATTGAAACATTGAAAAGGTTCTTTGCACATTCTTCGAATATATCCTTCACTTCTGTGGGGCTGGAATCCACAGTGCCTTCCATGGTACGGAATTTACCAGGAAAGGTATTTTGGATCAATTTAACTGGCGGAAGAACTACCCTGGGGTTCTCCCTAACCGGGCGGGGCTTCTCTAACAATGATATGGTTATCCAGTCAAAAGTATGCTCATTTGAACCAATGTTACCAAGCTTTGGTAAACACTCGGCAGGTGTTTCTGGGATTCCCAGGACTGTTTTATGGATTCCCTTTCTCAAAACATCTTTTGCGCCAGGCATCGAACCAAGGCTACGCTGTCAAACACTGACACTGGGTAACATCACATCTATTGATATTTCTTCGGGTGTAGATAGCGCACTTGCCGATGAAGTCAATCAACGGTACGATTTATTATATTGTCTACGAGTTTGTGGATACGTGTTGGATTGTGTGGGGGAGATTTCCCACATCATGTCGAGACTCTAGGGCGTGGCCATCATGGCTTAGTGAGAAGGACATTGGGTGGGTCTTGATGTACGCTTCCAAAGGCAAAAGCAGTGCATGGGATGTCAGTGGCGTGTATTAATAGTATAAAATATCATGATTGACCCGAGAAACGACGGTTCAACTGGTGTACTTACACGGGTGAACCCTCCAAACCGGCCACACGGTTGATGTAAGGTTCGATTGCAGGATGCTTCAAGATGGGGCCAATCACAGGGAATGACCTTAGGAACAGGACGATAGTGCCGAAGAAGTCGCCGAAAAGAAATAAGATCCCCACCGACTCCACCGCAAATCCTATGAAGGAGCGTTTCATCAAAATGAGGATGATGCCACCAAAGAAGAAAAGCGTGGGCTTTATCTTGGTTGGACGAGCGAAGAAGTATATGGTACGCGCCGGTCCTATGATAAGCACCACGCCTATAATAAATAAGATGTTTCCGATTGCTAGTAAACTGGAATCAAAGAATGTCAATATTCCGAGAATGAAGAAGACCACGCCAGCAGCAGTGGACGCGACACCATATTCTGCAATGTTAGTCAAATCAATTTCAGCTAGAAAGGAAACCATTTTCTCTCAATAGTACATACTTTGTCTCTCTGTGAGCCACAACGTAGAATCGAAGAGCATTGTGTGGAAAAAAAATTGGTCTTCTGATTCCAGTTGCTAGATACTTTATTTGCGGTGTAAGGGTCTGGCGAGGGGCTGAAGCTACACGAGTGCGGGCATGGAGAGTCGCGTAAGACGTGTTTTGGGACGTGAAGGAGGACAGGCAAACGACAATAATGTTGGGATAAAAAATACCTGGGCGGCAAAACTTAGGGGCAAAAATTAGGGCCAAAATTTAGGGGTCAATTTTGGGGTCAATTTGAGGGCAAAAAACGTTTTGATTCCCAAAAACTCTTCCACTATGGCACATGTTGATGGTAATGAACAACGCGGGCCCCAGTCCATCTTGGTATTGCACGAAAGCCCTCACTGACCAAATCTCACTGCCTATGTTTCTTTCTTCCAACACGGCGGTAAATTTGAGTTTGACTCCTGCAAAAAATTTGCTTAAAAAATTTGATAAAAAAAATCACAATAGTGGACTATACTCTGCCCGTGCTTTTGTACGCTTCGATTGATATTGATGAAACTTTGGTCATTCGCTGAAGCGGTCTTGGGTGACTTCCTTCTTGGCGCTGGCCTTGTAGACAACATCACACCTGATCGTTCATGGACGTCGTCTATCTGGTAAGACCCCATAAGCAAATACCATATTGTCTTCATTGTCCCTTCTAACCAAACCGAAGTATTTACAATCCCTCACAGAAAAGTTCCAAAATAAAAAACTGAAAACATGAAAACAAAACCTTGGGGAATTCAATCATTCACAAAAACAACATGGGTGACGCCTTTTTACAGCCAATTTTCTCCTTTCCTATTGAGGCGTTTGGCGGTTTGGCGGTTAGGCGGTTTGGCCGTTGGCGCAGTGCGAACTTGCGTTCCTCGCCCAGATCCAAAAGCGCTAATTTTCCGCTCGCATCCACTGAGATCGCTCGAGCCTCGCTCCGTCTTTCCCTCCAACAAGCATCTCCCCCACCCCGCAGCGCATGCTCGCAGCCCACTGATATCCATCCTTCATTTCCCACCAAATAAACCAGTGCTTGCCAAACACCAGAAACACTGGAAACCCCTCTAAGCCCCAATGTCGCATTCTTTTCCAAAGGATGACGACGTGCCTCCGTCCGCACCCCCACCGACCTACGAAGAAGCACTTAATGCTCCTCCTGTTCTTCCTGGAAGACCTGCGGCAACATCTCCTCCGCAACAAGATTGTTATACTGCTCCTAATGCACCACCCCCTCAGCCACCCAGGCCCCTGGTGCAAGGTCCATCTTATGGCAATCCCCTGCAAAACAACCAAGGGGCCCACCCTGTAAACCTGAGTAGTCTGCTGCTCTATACGAATAACCCAGACCTACCCTTTGACTATCCACGAGGACACTTCTGCAACAAGTGCAAAAACACCGGCTTTAAGGAAAGCGGCAAGCCATGTTCCAAATGCTGGCCGAAATTCTTCCGGGACCGCTCCTATAACCCCAATCCATCCCTCCCATTTACGTACCCGAAAGGTTACATTTGTGACAAGTGTAGAAACACCGGTGTCAAGTTGAAAAACGGCCAGTCTTGTCAAGACTGTTACACCTTCTTTGCTCCACGTAACCATACATCCCAGACACCCTTGACATTTCTGGCTCCCTACCCCAGTGCCTTTTGCGCCCTTTGGCTACTCGAGCCCTGCGTTTGGTGCAGCTCCTGGCTTTGGGCCTGGGGGCTTTGCTCCGCCGGGGCCACCTGGTCCGCCTGGCCCTCCACAATTTTTGCAGCCCGGAGATCCCCGTATGGGAGGAACCTTATGTGGGCGTTGTCGAGGTACAGGGATGGTGCATTTTTTCCTAGACAAAGAACTTTGTCAGATTTGCGGGGGAGTTGGTCGCCTCTTTAATAGCCAACATCCCGCTTATCGCTGACCTATAAAAAACACATGACAAGGGGTGAGGCCGTGTGGATAACAATCCTTTATTTGGACATTTGTAAACCTTGAAGTGTTTGGTTTATTCCCAAAGTGGCTCTCACCTAGTTGTAATCAGAAATTTATGTATTGCTGTTGGATCGGGTGCTTGATAATTTGTCTCAAAAGGTGGGGTCCCCTGAACAGCAGAAGACTATCATTTTGTGTGCTATTTATCCAACATGGAATTTGCCTTAAAGAAGAAATCGCCATATATGGTAGATTATTCACATCTAACCCGGGATCGACAACTCATGTATAAGCAAGGCGGCAAAAGTAATTCACCAGGGCTCAAATTCTTTCTCCTGAAGAACCCAGGACACTACATGACTTTACTTCAGGTAAGTCGTGCACTCTTGCCAAGCCTATTTGTTTTCATTGTCTAAACCGTATCTGCAGTGGTTAGATACCAACGATAATTCGGGAGACGTGCCCGAACAGCACGTCTAGGGGCTCCAAATCAAATGTTGCATCCGGTATCAAACACATACACTTGATTAACCGACATATTATAACAAACTATTCATTGTGATTGGCGGATTATTTGCTCTATTTTTGACCTAAACGCCTCTTGTGGTATTAATACCAGTGAGCGGACGCACAACAACGACATTTATGCCAAGAGTAGAATACTCAAAGCACAACACGCAAAAGTAAGTCATGACAAAAAATGCCATGAATGCAAAACAGGAATACACCGTTGACCACCTACAAACACTGGTATGTCTTTTTTTTTCCTTTATTATTTACATTCAGCATCCGTAATATTCCATGCCTTTCTATTTATCGTGCGGCATAACTAGTTGTAGTTAGATGGGTATTTGAAGTCGTTCAACTCCAAGAAGTTCTCCTTGATGTTTCTGATGGAAACAAATCTGGTCAAAATGTTGGCGGAACCGGCCTTGTCGTTGGTACCAGACATTCTAGCACCACCGAACCATTGTTGGGCCACAACGGCACCAGTGGACTTGTCGTTGATATAAAAGTTACCAGCACAGTATCTCAACTTCTCTTCAGCTAATCTGATGGCGTCACGGTCCTTGGCGAAAATGGAACCAGTCAAACCGTAGGTGGTGACCTCGTCGATCTTGTCCATGATGCTCTCAAACTCGGCATCTGGGTATGCGTAAGCCGTCAAGATTGGGCCGAAGAATTCCTTGGACAAGAACTCGTGCTTAGGGTTAGACGTCTCAATCAAGGTTGGCTTGACGAAGTAACCGGTGGTCTTGTCAGCCTCACCACCCTTGATGATGGTCAACTCTGGGTCAGACTTAGCTTGCTCAATGGCACCAGCCAACTTGTCAAACGATGGCTCGTGGATCACAGGACCAAAGAAGTTTTGAAGAGTGGAAGGCTCGGTGGTGTTGCCAATGGTGATGTGGTCCATGGCAGCAGCGAGCTTCTCCTTGAACTCAGGCCAGATGGATTGTGGAACGTAGACTCTGGAGGTAGCAGAACACTTTTGGCCCTGGTACTCGAAAGCACCTCTCAAGGTGGACAAGACAGCGTGGTCAACAGGGGAGGACTTGTGGATCAAGTGGAAGTTCTTACCACCAGTCTCACCAACAACTCTTGGGTAGTCTCTGTACACGTCCTTCACCAAGTTGGAAGAAATGGTACCGTACAAGTTCTTGAAAACAGAGGTGGAACCAGTGAAGTGCAAAGAAGCAAAGTCACGGTCGTTGACAACAACGTCGGTAACCTCAACGGCGTTACCAGGGACGAAGTTCACCACACCAGCAGGCAAACCAGCCTCCTCCAAGATTTGCAAGAGGAGGTAGTTAGAGAGCACAGCGGTGGCAGAAGGCTTCCACACAACAGTGTTACCCATCAAAGCAGGAGCACCCACCAAGTTTCCGGCAATGGCGGTAAAGTTGAACGGAGTCACAGCGTAAACGAAACCCTCCAAAGGTCTGTACTCGGCTCTGTTCCAAATACCTGGAGAAGACTCAATTGGTTGTTGTTGGTACAACTCCTCAGCGTACTTGACGTTGAATCTCAAGAAATCAGCCAATTCAGTGACACAGTCAATCTCGGCTTGGTACACGTTCTTACCTTGGCCGAGCATGGTGGCAGCCAAAATGTCGTATCTGTACTTGGTAGCAACCAAGTCAGCAGCCTTCAAGAAAACAGCAGCTCTGTCGGTCCAAGCCATCTGGGCCCATTTTTGCTTGGCATCCTTACTGGCCTTGATGGCAGCCTTGACGTCGTCCTTGCTGGCTTGAGCAAAGTTGGCCAACACTTGCGAGTGCTTGGCTGGGTTGACTTGGGCAACCGTTGGTCTGTTGTAGATCTTCTCACCGTTGATGACAAGAGGAATGTCCAAGGCCGAGTCGGTGAACTTGGTGATGGAAGCACGCAAAAGATCCCAGTCCTTTTGGTGGGCAGCAGAGAATTCCTTGATAGGCTCGTTGGTGAGAGTAGGAGGCACCTTCACTTGGGCGAGCTGGCTCACCAGACGGAGAGAAACTCTAGGCACGGCAGAAGCAATGGCTCCAGCACGGGAAACACGGGCCACGGAACGGGCAGCACGGACGGCTGGGGAAACACGGGAGATTCTCAACATTTCCACAAGAAAAAAAAAAAGAATAATTGAACACTTAAAAATGAAAAGTCAACGGAGAAAAAGTCAAATCAATAGGATTGCGCATAACAACGGCCGGGGCCCCCAGGGTATTTATATTAATTCTTGTCGAAAACCTGCGTCCCCGCATAGATACCAAGTGCGAATTGGGCAAGGCAGGATTGGGCGAGAGATGACTCCGACAGACAAGGCCCCCCGGCAAGACATGGCGAGGTTATGGCGAGGATGGGATCATGGGCGAACCCGGCGCGGCGGCACGGCTTGTGTGCAGTCCCCCTGCTTTTCCCGGGGGGATATCGCAAGCGAGATGGGCACTGGTGTTGTGATAAGGCGACGTTTGCAGTCGGGGGTTATCTGGTGTGGGCCCAGGAACGCGGTATGACAATATTGGACGGTGTGGTTGGTGAGGATTTAGTGTCGTTGCGTGATTTGGAAAGCCGCTAGTCCATCACAAGCTCGCTAACGCCGCAGGGGTAAAAGTCGTGCGTCAACCGCACTCTAGACGGGGACACTACTAGAGATGCGGCTGGCCCCGGTCAGCCCCCACCTTCCCATCCCAGGTGAGCCTTAAGTGTGTTCGGGGTGTTTACTAAGTTTTCACGGAAGTGCTGAACATCTTGAAATATTTATTAAGTGGAGGGAAGTTTGAATGTGAATTTGATTAGCTCGGGAAAAAGACATGAAGCTAAAGAATCCTGTTCAAACATTGCCTTGATACTTTTAAAAATCACCTTGATACTTCTAAAAGTTCCTTTTGAAGACCAAGAATTCCTTTCGTACCAGAGAGTACGATTTCTTATCGATATGAAAATACTCACCATTAAGCCGTGTATTAAAGATGCGTTCGCATCACACAGTAGTATTCAAGCGCAGTTATTCTGTGTGTGTTGGTGGAGACAACAACCATTTAAACGTACAAGTCAATCTAGCCGTTGGTCCAATGTTGGGTCATGATGTACGAATTATGGTTTTTTTTTGCTCAATTCTTCCTACTAGTGACCTCAATACCCTTCTCTTTGATGAATGAGAAGTCATACCAGTGGCTAACAATCTGTAGTCCATCCACACAACTGGTGGATGGCAGCGAGCAGCATTTCTACCTTGAAAGAGTTGATCCAGAAAAAGATATTCTCTGCTTGAAGTTTGGCTTCGTAATTGTCCCACTAACCGTAGTAGCCAGCAGATGGTATCCTCGTGCCCAGCAGACGGTATCTCATGCCCAGCATTAGGACATCACCAGCCAATCTGGGACAGATCACGAGCTTAGCTGCAAAAAAGTAGTGGGAGAAACATTAGCCTTTCCTCGTTTTTTGTATTGGACTTCCTCATGGCGCATTTTTGTCCGCTGATTATCACTAAAGCCAGCGAGGAGAGAATTCTCTGTGGTTTGAAGGAGGCCAAAAAGTAATTCAATTGCCACTCCCCATATCTACTATGCCCAAATATGAACAAACTTGCAGTGGGAATCACATGCCGATAACACCTCTCCCATTGGGTGCAAAAACGTCGGGAGAAATTGTGACAAAGACAGAATAAACGAACCCAAGATTATAACCGAGGACAACACGTGCCCCTGAACTTCACGGGATCTTCAGTGCTAAGTTGATCCATCATTTGCCCGCCTTCACGCGCATGCTACTGGTGTTTTAATCTTGACCAGAAACATTCATGTGTGCCTTCGAAAAGGGGGCCCTTAAGAAAAAAGACAAATCTCCCACTGATTGGCTGATTGGAAACTTGCACCTTTCCCGATTCCCGTTCGCCTCCATACAGTCTGGTGGCCGAAAGTTGACGTGACACACAACATATTACTGACACATTCGCCCGATCGATAAGTTCAAGAAAAGCAGCAGCTTCGTGTCGATACTTCCCCCGCCCTAAAGCAACGCGTCGATCCGGGCTTCCATCTGCTGAAGTTCCGCCTCGATCCTCTGCAGTCTTTGCTCGAATGCTTCTGCGTGCACCTTGAAGGCCGTTTTCACCGTATTGAGGTTACTATTCCAGGTATCGAGATCGCGTCTGAGTGTCGACAACATATCGTCAACCTCGCCCACTGTAGTCACTGCGCCCGCCAAATCACTGTGGATCTCGTGAAGACTACGGAGCCGCGCAATCACTGCCGGAAGCCGGGCCTTGATGGTGTCGATCTCGTCAAGTCTCTGGTACACACTATCGACTTTTTTCTCGAATACACTTGAGGCCATGGATGCCGAGGGCAGAGCGGGCTCACGCCCCTGTGGGGCCCGGGGATTGTCGGGTAAAGCCAACTGGGCCATTCTTCTATTCTTGGCCAACGCCTCCACCTCGCTATTGAGCTGCGACACCGTTTCCTTGATGGCAGCCATCTCGTGTTCGGGGTTATAGAGCACATTGACTTTACGGTCGAGGTCGCGCAAATGCACGCGGACATTTGCCCCGGGCGAAAGCTCATTGATGCCAATGGCGGCTTCGAGGTCCGTGATCCGGCTCTCCAACCCTAGAATCAGCCCACGTTCTAGGTCCAGGCCGCCTGGCACTTTGGGTGCTTCAGCTGGGTGGGGGTGTTTCTCTAGAGGCTTTGGGTGCGATTGCGTCTCGGGTGGGCATTGAGCGAGGGCCAGGAAATCAAGGTCCTTCAACTGGGTCTCGATTTGCGCAAAAGTAGCGCGGATCTTTTGGTGGTGGTAGCCATTCAGTCCTCGTGATGCCACCAGAGCCTCCAACGTCTCGCGGAGGGTTTCCACCAGGGCTTTCTCATCGTCGTCCTCGGCCTGGATGTCCTCAAGTTCCCGTTGTATCCGTGCGAGTCTCTGGCTTCTGGTCTCGGTCCATTTTCGTGTGTAGTAAGTGTTTTGGCCCAAGTTTTGTGCCAGCAAAGACCCCAGAAAATCCACAAGGTCCACCTGCCCCACTAGCGTGTTTTCCTCGAAGGTGTTGTGGGCAGCGTTGACATTGAAGAGATTTTGTTCAATGTCTGCATCGGGGGCTTCGTCGATTTGGCCGCCCAAGTTGTCCACGGACTCTACGTCTGATGTCTCAAACACTTCTGGACCTTGGTCCAAATCGGGCAACGAGTCCATGGAATGCGAAAAGAGGGTAACAAGAGGGTAACGTGACAAATAACGTGACAGATAACGTGACAAATAACGTAACAGTTAATGTTCAAAAGAGAAGTTTACCAAAAAATGTTCAATGTAGCGGCGCCTATTGAGAAACCCACCTTTATGTGTGTATGGAGATCTTTTGTTCTTCTTTTGGTGCTCCTCTTATGTATGGTCGCACCAAGAGCCCCAAAGGCCTCCCCTCCAAAGGCCCCATATGCTCCCATTGGAGGTGCGCGGTGTGGAGTGCTCAGTGGGCCCACGCGTCTCCATGGAGAAAACGAGATATAAGAAAATTCCCTGGTTAGATATCCAGGCGAGGAGTAACCAATGATGGTGATGGAAGAGGGATTTTTTTCTTTTTTCCTTTTTTTCCTTTTTTTCCTTTTTTTTCCTTTTTTGTCCCTTTTTTGTCCCTTTTGCAAAGAAAATTTTCTGCTCTTTCATTTTTTAATCAATCTGTTCTCTTTTAGCTTCCATTCTCTGACGCATTTCCAATGTCGCAGTCCCACTGGTTGCAACATTCACTAATCTTGTGACACCCACTTCTTGTATCATCGAAATAGCACCAATTTGGAATCAACAAAAAAAAAGAAAAATTGCAGCACCACAATTTCGCATATGGTCTCCCACTACACTACTCAGTGTGGCTCTAAGAGGCTTAACTGGTGTTGATCGGACGGGAAACGGTGTTTTCCTCTTGATCTGGCCGCAACTGATGATATTCACTGGGGAAACAATATGATGAGCTGCTGCTGGGACAACTGTTTATGTATTGGCTTGGTATTGATGAAATTAATACGTGGGTGGAGAATATCAGATTTAAAGCGTCTTATGGTGTGTAAATGGCTGTACGTAATTTTCCAACGAGATTTACAACTATATTCCCAGAGGTGAATCAAGTGAAGAAATGGGACAGATTTTGGAAAACACTATACAAGGAAGAATGGTTGAAAGGTAATGGCTTCATTGTCATCCATCTATTTAACTTTGGGTCAAATGTTCCCAGTTTCGATAGCAAGAACGAACATGACATAAGGAAATGCCATCTATGTTTACAGGAAGTCAATTCTAATGCAATCCAAAATCACCTATACAACATGTGTGAATCGACCAAGTATTGGTGGCATGAGGTCAAGTTTACCGAGCCAATGCATCTTAAAGAGATGTTGGCGCCACGTAACACGTCATTTGAAAGTCTAAGAAATTTGAATTGGTTTGTTAAGACCGTCAAAAAGAATTATTCTTTGAGGCGGCGCGAGTCACCAAAGGGCGACACTCTCCTTCCCCTTCGGAAAAAACAAATGAAGAAGGCGTTGGGTGAGACTAAGCCGATGGGTCGATGACAGAACAAATTGAGTTTCTAACAGGTATGTGCCAAGAAGGGTTGCCCTTGCTAAAGTTTGGCGTGAGTTAATCCGCGGTTAGACACTAGGCATATATTTGGGAGCTAATTATAGGGGGTTTCTATAGATTTATATGGTTTTAGGTAGGGTGGTTTACGTTAACAATGCCGTCCCTCAATCAGATGTATTAAGCAAAAAAGAAAATCTAACTCTTTAATGCATGGAGATGTCATGAATGGAACCAGGGGACACGTTAAAGAATATATACCCACTATGGTTTCAGAACCAGAAATGAAACTTTCACCTAGGTATCTTTTCATGATAACAAAAAAGGGAGAACAAGCCCATGCGAATTTGCCTTGCGACCGTGGATCCTAACGGGATCTTGGCCCACCTGTACAATGAGTGTGACTGGACCAAGTTCTGATGGCATCGTATTGGATTTAGTCAAACAATTAATCTAGGTGTGATTTTGGCTCCGGTCGGTACATCTTATGAAAACTTAGAAGCCTCAACTGGTTGTTAAAGCCATACGTGGGGTCTACTTTATCAGGCGTCGCAAGGCCGAGACCCGTTCTCTCTCTTCCTTGCTGGATAGGTTCTTGACTCGAGTGAGCGAGGACAACTCCGTTAGCCCGATGACATAAATATCTACAAAGGAAGATGTTTTTTTGGGCTGATTTTCAAGAGGGGTCACTCCCATTGGGAGATCTTGTGGATATTTCTTTCCAACCCCTATACAAACTCTGTTGCTTGTCAAGGCAGGGTCAGGGCAGGGTTCATAATAAGTTCGTGTCCGTGACTTTGCCGTGACAAGGACATCGAGTTGTATTGGTTTGCGAAACGTTGTAGACTCTCAAGACTCTGGTAAATGTCGCTACCCTTTTGGTTTCGTTGAGATCTTTGGTTCTATTGGACACCGTATCTATGAACCTGGAGAGTGTGTCCCTCTCCGAATTTAAGTTATCGATTGCACTTCTAGAGAACCTCTTTTCCCTGATGAACTGCTCGTACGCTTTTCTCCGTGAATTCAACTCTTCAAGCATCAGAGCTGCACCGAAATGTCGCCCTCGACCACGTCTGAAAGATTCCTCCACTGCTTCTGCCTTTCCTTCACTCTACGCAAATACTTGGAGACCTTCTCGAGGTCATTTTCCAATGCCTTGGCTTTATCCTTGGCCTCCTCAATATCACTATTCTGTTGGTTCATTTAGGGAGACTTTTCCGAAACGTTTTTTTCTTGGTCTGTCTTTTTTCTTCGGCCTACACTGTAAGATTGAACTTTACCGAGGCGTACTCGTGCTTCGTCTTGGGTGTTTAGACCAAGTTTACCAAGGCAATACATCTTAAAACACGTTGATTCCAGGCAACACATCATTTGAAAATCTAAGAGATTTGAATTGGTTTTTAGAGACGTCAAAGCGAATTATTTCGACCCGAAGCAAGTCACCAAATGGTGGAAAAGGGTGGAACTCTCCTTCCCTTCGGAAAAAAAAGTCGGGGTGAGACGGATCCAATGGGTACATAACAGGACAGTTTGAATTTTAACATGTTTTTCCCAAAACGGTTGCTTTTGCTGAGGTTCAGTGTGATGTAGTCCGCGGACACTAGGCATATTTTTGGGGCTGGCATTTGTGGATTCTATAGAGTTTTATGGTTTTAGGTACGGTAAGTTGGGGCTAACAATGCCGTCCCTCAATCAGATGTAACAAGCGGAGAAGTCTTACCCAGAAATTTCCTATTTAGGTGGTCACCTCTTGGAGCCATAGCACGTTTTGGAAGTATCCTCTGAATACTAGGAAAACTCCGGCAGAAACAAGTATTCTCATTTGAAGAATACCGTATTCTAAGAAGTTATTAATTTTCTAAACTTGAGGGTGCACTATTTTTCTGCAAAAAGAACAGAATCTAGCATAAAATACCCTCCACGAAAGGAACAAACATTCTGAAAGCGGCATGCGATTATTCGGTGTGTTTCGCTCATTCCAGCTGTTCCACGGACTTATTTTAGTAACCCGCTTGCAATGAAAGTATGGTTCTTTATTCAAACAACACTTTTCTCTTCTGTTGAGGCCATTCCATTAACCAGTTCAACGCGGTAAGGAGGTCGAAGCTACTCACAAAGAGTTGGATGGTGAGATCGAGGCCTTCACTAAAGAGAAGGAAGAAAACATTGCTACCAAGGCCAGCCACAAGAAGGACATTTACCTGCAAATTGACGCGAAGGTGAAGGGCGAGCATGAAGTTAACAAAGAGCTTCCTGAACACTTGCAAGACTCTATTGATGAAGACAAGATTCGTGACACTGGCTCTCTTTTCTCTGTTGAAGAGAAGAAGGTGGCCAAGAAAGAGGAGAAGAAGGAAGAACCTAAGGAAGTAAAGAGGGAAGAACCCAAGGAGGAAAAGAAAGAGGAGAAGAAGTTGGAAAAAGTTTTGCCAGTCAAGAAAGAAGCCATCAAGCCCAAGAAGGCTCAACCTAAACTCGAGGAATCGCCAAAGAAGAAGGGCTTTAGAGCCAGAATCAAGGACGCAATCACATCCACATCTTTTCCTTCCGTTAAGCTGGACTCCAAGGCCAAAACTCCCTCTGGAAAAGTGAAGGCCACTGAAGCAAAGGTAGACGCCAAGTCCGCTAAGGCTGACGTCAAGGAAGCTGTAAAGGATACCAGGGCTGCCGAGAAGGACGTGAAGGTAGACAAGTCTGAGTCTATTTCTACCAGCCACTTCGATGATGCTGTCTCGATCCACGAAGATGGCAAGAAAGCTGGTCTTTTCAAAGAGGAAATCTAGAAAATTAAGAAAAAAACATTTGAGACTTCACAAGGTAGAGGACTCCTTGTGACCACTAATTGGCATGGTCCATCAGAGTGAGTTCAGCCAGAATTGTATTAAATATCAAAAACAAAGTATTAGTATTTAGCCTTATATATAATCGGGGAATAAAACAAGGCCGAAAACAAAGTTAAGTGAATGAAATTTCAAGCAGTCCGGGTGGACTCTCTAAGATGTACCCACATGTGATGTGTCGATAAATTGGGGCTGATGATTAATTCGCAGATCCAGGTGCCTTTTTACAAATTCACAATAACATATCCTCATAGAATAATTACATTCTGGAGACGGTTTGTGTTATTGATACAGTCAGAAACACGTCTCTTCGTATGTATATTCAATAGGAACCTCTCTTTAATAAACACCTTTTTCTGGTAACTCTCCATTTCTGAAGAAAAAAGGCCTGGGAGATTTGCAGCCATTGGCTATGGGAACTCGGGCAGGCCAATTTTGCCACATGCCATTACTAATAATACAGTTTTAATGGATATAAAATGATATTAGTAAAGTATAAAATAAAATAAAATAAACTAACAATAAAGGTCAAAACTGGAAAGCAACTGCCCTTTTCTCTGTTTTTCTGCACCCACACTGATTCAAGCACTTAAACTCGCACCACTATTAAAGGGCTACAAATCACCCGTTTTTCCTCTAACCGACGTATATTTTGTAAACATTCCTATTTATATCGTTGATTTCTTCAGCTTGGCCAATCAACTTACAAAGCCAACAAAGCACCCGCAGCAAAAGCAACCGCTCCAACAGCATATTGCTTGTTGGCAGCATCGTGGTAAGTGGACACGTTAGCAGAAGCAGTCCAGTTAGATGACGTGGAAACAAGGGAAGTGGAGTGGGCTGGGCAGTCAGTCACGGAGGTGTCACAGTCGGTGATGGTCACCATGGTGGAGTGGCTGTTTGTTTCGGTGATGGTGGAAACAGCAGAGGCGACAGAGGCAACAGAGGCAAGGATGGCGACGGTAGAGAATTGCATTGTAAAGAAAGACTGGAAGTTGGAGATGAGTAGATGATGAACAAAAACTTACTCAAGGCGGGCGGAGCGGGCCATTTATATACGTTTTCCCAGCCACGCCACTACGTTGGTTTATTTCTTTTTCTTGCTGATAACCACGTGTTTGCGTCAACACGAGAAACGGAGAAATGAAGTTGAAACCGTTAGCGTGAATTCGCAAAGTGTTGTGGTATTTGCCGTCAATTCTGGCATACGGTAGCCGAGCCTGGCTCAAGCAAATAGAAAACGTACGTGGTTTGATTCACAAACTGGTAGGTTTTGCAGGTTAGGTACAGGTTCTGGGGCTATATGCCGATAAAATAGAACCATGCCTGGGTTCTCCTCGAGACGCGTATCCAAACCACCTCCTGATGAAAGGACCCAGAACTCTTAAGGGTCCCCTTTATATCTCTATAGAGATGGCAGGGGGTATTTGTTCTGTAAAAGAGAAAAACAAAACAAAAAACCCGAAAAGAACATCACACTGGATTCAAGACCCTCTTGCATAATACTGCTCATAAACAAACAGGTCGAATGGCCAGGTGTTGGCAAACCTTTCTTTTGTATGGCCAGAGCCTTTATAGCTATATGTCACGTTACAGCGCCGCTTTGGGAAAAATGTTAGATTAAACGGCTGTGCATGAAATTCCTGAAGGAATATCCACGTTGGGAAACTTTTATCGAATCAACGGCAGAAAAGAAATAGAAAGGTAATAATCCAATGACATACCTTGTAATGGATTCCCTTTTTTACATCCTTATTTGCATTGAATAATGCTGGCAGAATGTTTCTGAAAATCAAGTATACTTACTTCACTGGTAAGTCTGATGCTTACACACTGATCAAAACAATGCCAATTCAATAGTGCTTTGGTAAAACACTGGATTCCAATACCTTACGTGATATTTTTTGAATGGGGTTGCTACTCCACTATCCGAATTGAACTGCCAAAGTGTAAGCCCCACTTCAAGGGGTTAGAAATATTATTTGCCCTCGACCCGTAGATGTTAGTTGGGCTTCTGTTTTAGTAGAGATAAACAACGACAAGCATTTGCAAACACCATGGGTATACTTTTGACCTGGGTTTTATGCTAAATTACGTATATTATCAGGAGCGTTATTAGATGGTTGGTGAGAACTTAATGCTATTACATTCAGTACAGATAATTTTACTTTGCTAAAATACTAAGAAATATGGCTGAATCGCAAAGTTAATTCCATTTAGTTTTGTTTTATTCTTGTTTCAAGAAAGTCCAAAACATTGCCTCTTTTAATAGAGATTCTTTCTCGTTTGTCTCGAAGGAACAGAAGAAAAACAAGCCACCTAGTGAAATCTGTAATATTTCCGCTATCCCCTGGCATTATACCACCGTTTAGAATGACCAAGGCGGTGTTTTTCTCGATGCATCGAAATGTGCAACCGTGTCATTTTGCGCAAGTTTTATTCAATGGTAACTTTCGATCAGCATCGCCTTGGTCCAAAGGTCAGGCTTACTTGAGCTTAGAAATTTCACCAGCAACACTATCAAAGAAAGATAAAATGCGGCCCTCCCATCCCTCTTTCCCCTTACCATCCTCAAAAATGGAAATGTGTCCTCTTTATTTGCACGGTCGGGTAATTATTTCTAAGGTTTGCGGGTCTCATTTCCTCTATCAAACACTTCTCAAGATGACTGACATTTACTAACACATACTCAACCTAGATGATACTCTTCTTGCACTTGGGGAGGCTCTGGCCTCTGGTCATTTGTGGGATGACTTGAGTATTCACACACTCGATTTGGTCTAGTTCCATGAGACTTTCCATTTGCCATGATTTCGGTTTGAGGCCTTGCCTTGTTGATTCAACCACTTCTTGTGGTCTTATGA
Source organism: Metschnikowia sp. JCM 33374 (assembly GCA_005406065.1). NCBI lineage: Eukaryota > Fungi > Ascomycota > Pichiomycetes > Serinales > Metschnikowiaceae > Metschnikowia > Metschnikowia sp. JCM 33374. The sequence goes on along the minus strand of BIMT01000004.1, from coordinate 327,267 downwards.
AGTACCTGAATCGACTGTGTACATCTTTTGGAACCCCTGCTGAAGTCCCGGCCACTGTGTCGTCTTCTTTTATCCCTTTGCTTATTATACGCCCTTGGAAAATGACCAAAACTCCTTTCAATAGGTATTGGAACATAAAACCTGTAAGCACCTTCCAATAACTGGACAGGCTAAGCCAGGGAACTACTTCCCCAGAACAGTTTCATAACTTGTATTGCCTCATAACAGAGCCTGTACCGCTACTTTTATTCTTCTCTTCTATTTATTACTTCGTCACAATTTGCACAACATCTTCATCGTTTACCGGATGCTGCAACCCACACTTCTGGGGCGAGTGCTTAGCACTGGACCCCCACACCAAAGCATATTTGAACTGGTTTTTCATGTCACGATGGATGGCATCACACACCTGCAAGATGGTCGAGTCACGTCTGACAACCATGGGATCGTCAAACTTAGGCATGATACCCCTACGCTTGGTATAAAGACGGATCAACCCTAGCTGACGCCAGATCTCCTCCTTCAACTCGTCAATTCCCAACTCCAACTCACAAGAAATCACCATCGTGTTAGGTTCACGGGCCAAGCGATCACATTCCTCTAGCGATACCACGTCCGCCTTATTATACACGTAGAGGCACTTGATATATGACATGTGTTGTTCGTTGATCACGTCAATAAAGTCCTCGATGGTGCAGTTTTCGTCACGCACAAGAACGTCGGCATTGTGGATCTTATAGTCCTTCAAAAGCGCGCTGACAATCTTCTCGTCCAAGTATTTGGGTGGTGTAGTGGAATTGAGCTTGACACCCCCGGTTTTCTTGATTTTCAACAGAATATTGGGCTTCTCCTTGTTGAGCCGGATCCCCATACTCTCCAACTCATTCTCCAAAATCTGCCGTTGCTCCTCGCTCTTGGTGGCGTCGAGCACCATGAGAATCAAATCCGATGTACGCGACACCGCAATCACCTGCCTACCACGACCTTTACCCTGGGAGGCAGCCTTAATAATTCCGGGCAAATCCACAATCTGCACTTCCGCTCCATTGTACTCGAGGATTCCTCCCACCGAAGTCAACGTGGTAAACTCGTACGATGCAGCCTCGGACTTGGTGTTGGTGACTTTCAGAAGAAAAGACGACTTTCCCACCGAAGGAAAACCAATAAGTGATACTCTTGCATCACCGGCCTTGGCAATCTCGAACCCTTGGCCTCCTCCCGAAGATCCTTGGCCCGGTTGCGGCTCCAAAAGCTCTCTTCTGTACCGGGCCAACTTTCCCTTCAACAAACCAATGTGGTACTCCGTGGCCTTGTTTTTCTGGGTACGCGAGAGTTCCTCCTGGATCTGCGCGATTTTTTCTAGAATTCCCATATTGCTGCTGTGTAGTTTCTGTTCAACCTCCACGGTCGCCGATCGGAATAATCGTGAAGTTCCATGGACCCCGATGTGAGAAGACACCCGTACATCTCCCATGGCGATACCATCACCATCCAAAAAAACGACACGTTTCGTAAACCCACACACCCAAGATAGAAACAGGCACAAACGAAATTTCTTTATTTTTCCATCGTGACATCTTGCAATCCTTCATCTTTTTTTTTTTTTTTTTCTGCCTTTTTCTTTGGCCATCCCTGGGTTTATGTCACATGGCCACAGTGTCCTCGGTTTTCGCAGTCGCTTCTTTTTTATGTCCCATGGACACCAGCATGCACTCCGGCATCTCTTCATTCTCCATATCTCATCTCTATCCATCACCCATAATAAAATAATAATAATAAAAAAAAAAAAGAACTCCCACAAATGTCCAAACCATACTACAAATATGATCGCTCCGGCACGGATCTTACCGATGTGTTTGGTTCGTCGGTTCGTGCCAAGAAGAAAATAAAGACCATCGAGCACTTGCTTGCAAAAGACGACTTGCCCGCAGATATCCGTATCGAGAAGGAGAGAGCACTCAAGGCGTTGAAAGTGGACTTGAAAAAACGACTTTTCGACTTAAGGACGCAGAAGCGGGCCAAGAAGTATCACATGGTTCGGTTTTTCGAAAGAAAAAAGGCCATCCGGAAACTCAAGCAGGCCCAGAATGCCTTCGATGAGGCCACCGACGAGGGGGTCAAGAAAACCATCAAAAAGGCGAGAAAGGTGTTGAAGCATTGTCAAATCGATGTCGCATACAATATCATGTATCCTAAATCGCTAAAGTACATTTCGCTCTACCCCACTGGGCCTTCGGCAGCAGAGGTGGAGGACGAGAATGTCAAGAAGGGTATGCAGATCACAGATTCCAGAAGACTCGAATTCAAGAAAAAGGTGGAGGATCTCATAGACTCGGAGAAGTTACCCTTCACTTTTGAAGATGTCTTGAAGGGTCATAGCATCAACGTGGACAACTTCAAGTGGTCCCAAGAAACGGAAGAAATCGATGCCGCCACCAACGATAAAAACGACGACGAGGAAGACGACTTCTTTGAATAGTCATTGCATTTGTATCATAGCTTATAAAATAATCAACATCCAGCGCACCACAAATGTCACTAGAGAATGTTAGTAGTATATATTCCGGTGAATCACAACAACGTGAGCTTTTCTTCGTACGATATTTTCATCGCATCGTTGACACACATAAGCACAACTTCTCTGCCTCTCAAATCCTCAAAAAGCTCGAAAGAGCACACTACTTTACCTTTCTTTCCATAGAGTTTTGGTGACGCTCTCTTTATAAGTAAGAGTTCGCTTTTTTCCACATCACACAAGATCAAGAACCAAGACTCCCTCTGTGTCTTGGGGAAATGTGGCGCATAAGCCTTAAATTCTCGAGTCAAAGGGAAATTGTTGTGCTCTAAAACCACATAGAGACTTTCGGCATCTTCTTGTTTAACCAGAAATTCGCCTGTAGGCAAATGAGAAGCCACGCGAATAAATGACTTCAAACTTTCTTCTCCGGCTTCCTCAACTCCTAACGACTTCGACAATTTGTGAAGTCTGCCAATGTTGAATGAGCCCACGCTCTTTAGGTCAACAACTTCGGTAACCTTGCTGGGTTCGACACCGGGAAATGCCACCAATGGGTTCTCATCATACCATATTCTTTGTTTGAGACATTGCATTATTTCGATGAGAGTAAGCACAACCTGCAAATACCCTAATTCAGATGCCACGTCAATAAAAGCTTGCAAGATACGCAATGCCTGATCTAAAACAGAAACGGTATCTTGTGCGTAATCTGCAATAGGGAGATCCACACGACTCATAAATGCTTGAAGTAGCAAATAGGCCTTCACGTGTGGGTCCCAGATAAACTCGTATTCAATATCTTCTGCAGGGTATCTCATGGCTTGGGACATTTCCATATTGATCAATTCTTCACCATGTCTGGTAGCTAACTCGTCATATTCAGTTGCAAGACACAACATACTCAAGCAATCTCTAAAGGATGAATCAGCTTTTATATGCTTGAGAACCGTGCGGATGGATTTGTGCGAAAGATAGTAAAACGATGAAATCTGTAAAAATGTTGTGGGCAAAAGTTGGTCTTTAGTTCCAAGTTTGACACACAGCGATTCCTGCAAACTCTCGATTGTACTATCAATAAGGCCACCTAAGTAACGGGAAATTCCTGCCGGAGTAATGTCCTCAATTCCATAGTAAGTTGGATTATTGTGTGCTCTCCTGTACAAAAATGTCCAAGTCAAAAAGTCCATTGCCTGTTGACGAGATTTTATGGTTCCACTTGCGATTTCGGCTCCAATGTGATTATCTAACACCTTATGAAGAGATGACTCCACGGGGAATCCAATGTTCAAAAAGTGTTTATAGAAAACCTTCTTCGACTCTTTGGTGTAAACAATAGCGGTACCACTGGTATCGAAAGCTGGACGTCCAGCTCTTCCCATCATCTGTAAGATGTCAGTCAAGTCCATGTCTCTATAATCCTCGATTTTAGAATCGAAGAATTGGGTTCCCTTGATGATAACAAGATGAGCAGGTAAATTGACACCCCATGCCAAAGTGGATGTAGCTATTAAAATCTGGATTTTCCCTGCTTCAAATAACTTATGAGCGATTTGACGATCGGATTCCACTAAACCAGCATGATGCAATCCCATTCCGAACTGTAAAGAAAGTCTCAAGGTTTCGTCCTTGACTTTCTCTAACACTCCCTGTAATTCGTCCTCGTCCATCTTCAAGAATCTTCTTGGGTTCAGCTCCATTCCACATAAGTGAATCAAATCAAGTGCGGTGAGTCTTGTTTGTCTTCTCGAAGCCACAAAGATCAACACTGGCTTTTGAGGCGAGTGCTGTTTGATTGCCATAAAAGCTGGTTTGTTCATCGTCTTCATCAACGGGCAGAATGCCAAATTGTCTGGGAATCCATCAATATACATTTGTAAAGGAACTGGACGCACTGACAGTGAAAAGTTAAAAAGCCCCTCATTCACCCGGAGCCAGCCAGCCATATCTATAGCGTTCGAAACCGCAGTCGACATACCCAATAAACGAATTGGTTTTTTTGTCTGTGCGGAAATGTAATTCATTCTGCTAACAATCATTTCCAAAATAGGACCTCTGTCACTCGCCAATAAATGGATTTCATCCATGATAACCAATGAAACTTCCTGGACAAATTTTCTAGTCTGCCAATTACGAGAAATACCATCAAACTTCTCAGGGGTAGTAATGATAATACTTGCTTCGCGGACATCCTTCGCTTCGGGTAAAGAATCACCAGTCAATTCAACAAGTTTGTGGTTTGTATTCTTGGTTATTCTCGCCCTCCAATCATCTACTCTCTCTCTAACCAAGGCCTTCATAGGTGCAATGTAAACGACCTTGGAGCGAGGAAACTCCTTGAATGCATGCCAGATAGCCAACTCGGCAACGACTGTTTTTCCTGAACCTGTAGGAGAACCAACAAATATGTTCGAGTTCGTGTTATAAAGAGAATGGAAAGTCATAGTTTGCATAGGATTGAAGTAGCGGAATTTCTGATCGTAAATTTTTTCAACTTCCTTGTTGTGCAATGCCGTCACAGGGAGCGGCTGTAAACGCAACAAGTTCGTTCGAATGGTATCATTCGTGGGCTTAATAAGATGTTGAAATGACACCGAATGAACTGTTTCAGACCCAATCCAGGTGTCTGAGAGGACCCTCACGACAATTTGAGCTGGTGCTGGATCAGATAATGGAATCATGAAATCGAGTTCATGTGGAGCTCTCATTTGATTTCTGCGGAGAATGAATTTTTCAACGTGCAAGATGCTAGAGTCTCCCGAATCTTCCACGGTAATCCAGAAAAATTGTGCATTTCCATGGTATCTATCATCCCACAAAAAGTCAGGATCCAAAAAAACGTGCATTCGCACCACATTGCTTGTGATGGGGAAAATTTCTGCATCAATCTCAATGAAGGGAAATTTGCCAACAAGTTTATAGAGCTTATCACCAGCACCTGAGTTATGGACCAAGTCACCAAGTTCGGCAGCGGAGTAATCCCGCAATGTTTCCATAGATGGGTTTTTTGAACGAATGTTTCGAAGTATTGGTTCGGAAAGATCAAATTGACTTAATGGGTGATCAAAAGCCCAAGATCTGCGGTCAATAGATTTACACAATGAAAGCATAATCTTCAGGAAATGGCCCCAACGGCGGTTGATACTGATCAAAAACAATGCACGACAAATTCTGGCAGCATTTTGAGCAACATAATTGCAATCTGAAACAAGCGAGGACTCTTTGAGATGAATTTGAGAAATAAAAGCTTGAAGAAGAATATTTGTTTTCCACTGGTTTGATTCTGCTTCTCCTGCAACCTGGCACGGGGTTTGATTGTCCACTACTTTTTTCAACTCGTCTTTTTCTTCCTCCCTAAACTTGATGTTATCAAACTCACTACTCATACTAATCATGCCCAAAACATCTGCTTCTGTGGCTTTGGGGTTAAGCATGTGGTTGAAAATCTCAATCGAATTATGGAGCAAGTAAAAGTCCGAGGCAACTCTACCCAAGTCTTTGGCAATGAAAGCGCCGGAGTTTTCGTCAAAGACAATCATTTGAAGCAGATGAAGCCTCCGAGCGGCATCGATGATCATGTTTCTCCTACGATTCAAAAGCATGGGATCTTCTTCGAGCTCTTTCCAAGGAATAGCATAGACTTGAGGGTTTTGTCTCATTCTCACCATCATGTAAGTATAGCCGAGCCATTGAACACCTTCTTCAATGGTTGTGACTGTGCCTAAAGAGATTTCGGCATTGAGATTATCAATAAGCTTGGCCAGGAGTTTGGACTCAATTGGATGCTGCTGGCAAATCAATGATACATAATGATCAAGTCGGTCACTCGTTGTGCACAAGATACCAGTACCAAACTTTTCGAACTGGGGTCTACCAGCACGGCCAAAAATTTGGATGACATCGGAAATCCCCAAATCTGTGAAACCACCTTGCTTGGCATCGTAGACTTGGGTACCCTTCACAATGACAACTGCAGCGGGCAAGTTAACACCCCAGGCCAAAGTAGCGGTACAGCATAAAACCTTAATAGCTCCACTAAGAAACATCTTCTCGGTGAGGTTTCTGTCAGAACGGAGCATACCCGCATGATGAACACCAAAGCCATTTTGGAATAGTTCACGCAAATCCTTTCCTCTGTTTCGACCCGAAACTTCTCTTTTGAACCAGTCATAAGAATCACAGGTATCTGAAGTGTCAAATAAATCAAGCTCGCCGTTCTTTTGTGCCATGGAGATATAAGTTTGTGCTGTTTTGACGGTATCTTTTCTGGAGTGGACAAACACCATAACCTGGACACCATCCCTGATGTTTTGTAAAAGTCTATCATAAGACACGCGATCTAGGTTTTCACGGGCGGTTTTGGAACCAGCTTTGCCTCTGACTCCAACAAGTTCTTGTTTAAGTGGACATGGACGGAACAGCTGATCAAAGTAGAACATTCCAATGTTTCTGTTTACACCCAAGAAATCAGCCACGTCCATGTAGTTGGGCAAAGTGGCGGAAAGACCCACCACTCGGATCATCAGTTGGGTGCTTTCCACCTGACGTAAGGTTCTGGCCACCAATGTTTCAATGACAGAACCTCTGTCTTCGTGTAATAAGTGGACCTCATCTATAATCAATAGCTTCACCTTGGCAACGAGATCAGTGTCACCGTTTGATTTTCTAGTGATGACATCCCACTTTTCTGGCGTGGTAACGATGACTTGAGTGGTCATGATCTCTGCTCTGGAAAGTTGCATATCACCAGTAAGCTCTCTCACGCGAATGCCAAGCCATTTCAATTTTTGAGAGTACTTCTCCACAATCTCTGCGGCAAGCGCTTTAAGTGGTGCCACGTAGATAATCTTAAACTCGTCATAGTCTATGTCTATCACACCTTCCTCTGCCTCAGTGACAAACTGGCCGATTGTATGGAGAATAGTCAAAAGAGCCACGTCGGTCTTACCTGCACCGGTTGGTGCACACACAAGCATGTTTTCGTTGGTGTTATACGCCACTGGAAACACCAAACTTTGCATTTTGTTCAAGGTTTTATAGTTAAACGTTCCTTGACACATGAAGTCAAGGTCGCTGACTTTGACCAACTGAGAGTCTGTTATGTAGTTGTTCGAGATGTTGTCGGGATACGGGATGACGATTTCCTCGTGGGTGGGGTAACTTTCCCGGGTAGTGCCGGCGGGTAACAGGTACAGTTTTCCCGTGATTGCAATTACGTTTCCGACGTCTTGTTTTTTGAATACGTGCGGGTACTGGCCCTTCTTTGTGACGGCGGGCGCGAGGCGCTCGTTCTTGCGTCGTTCCTGGTTAGCTATAAGCTGTTGTACGCGCTCCTCGGGCGTAAGTAAGCTGGGATCCTTCGATCCGGGAGGGGTGGAGTCGTGCAGCAGCAAGCCCGGGGAGTTTTTGTGTTCAAGCAAGCTCAGGCGGTTCTGGACGATTTGCGAGATGAGCTCGAACTCCTCGAAGCCTAGAATGTCAAAAAGTGCCGATTGCAACTCCTCGTCGCTCAGGTTTTCCAGCACAATGTTCTGTACCAAGCTATAAATGTCGTCCTGGTCCTGTCCTCGTGCAATGCTGACGCGGGAACATTCCAGCATGATGCTTGAGGTTGCCGCCTGTGATTTGGCCGTGTCATCGGTGATGGAGTTCAACTTTTCCGTGGAAAGTCCCCTGAAAAGGTCCAAGGTTGCCTGGATATTGACCTGGGGCAACGACTCTGCATCCACTTTTGGCGTCTTCACCGTCTGCGGCGCTTGCAACGCCTCCAAACGCTCCACCATGGGCGCCATCGCCTGCATGTACGACTTGGTCGAGGTGACGGAGTATTGGGCCATTTTCTGGGGGTTTGAAGAAGTCAGAGGAATCTTCTGGGGGCAAAAGTATGGTGCTTAATGAAGCCCATGGGAGTGGTTTGGCTGCGAAGTGCACGTGACTGCAGCAAGTGGTGTCTGGATATGCTTACTCTGGATAGAGATGGAGTAATTTTTGTTCTTTTAAACTTTTTTTAAACTTTGAACTTTTTTTGAACTTTTTGGAACTTTTTTGAAATCTTTGAAATCTTTGAAATCTTGCCCAACAATATTCAAATAATACGGAAAGTGCCGCTCTTCAATGGCCAAAAGTCTTGGGAGACGGAAAAGACACGCGCTTTATGGCCCCGGGGTGTGCAATATTGCCAATTTAAATTTTCATTATGGGGTATTTCCATATTGTACAATGGAGGCGAGACTTCTGTTGCATTTCCAACTCATATGATCCTTATGTGGGTCTTTTCTAATTCATGGCGTTCTATTTAGGAAATGCCATGCATATAGCCATCCATTGTAGTTATCATATACCCAGGGGTAAGTACACTGACCCTAGGTTTCTGTTTCAGCCAGCTGGAGTTTATATTAGAACACTTTGGCCGCTTTCTTCAAGTAAGGCGATTGTTAGGTGCCCTATATTGTGAATATCGCAAAGAATTCAGGCATGTGCGAAGCTTCCAATGGTTGGATTGGATTGAACAAATCCCATTGATATCCTTAAAAAGGACTGAAGGGTCTTTTTCTGTAGAATAATGCAATTTCAAACTTACCAGGGAATAGTGCCGGTATGATTCTGGTCGCCTGAGTAATCACACTGCATTCGATGCGTTAGACTGTATTAGACTGTATTGGCATACTCGTTCACGGAATAACCCCGTGAAGAAGGATAACCTTTTCAGGGGTATACCAGTACTGCAAAACATAACACTTTAGGAACTTAAATCCTTCTCTTTTTGGGCCAAACTACTTCGCAAACTAATTCTGCCAGCAGTACAAGTCTAGCTGCTTCGTCAGCTTCTTAATATTGCCCATAAGACTGGCAAGGTTGGAGTGCACACTGGCGGCGACGGCAGTACACCCGTGCACCACGATAAAACTTCAAGGCATCGTAAGTTCCCACCCAAGCCTGAATTTCAAAATCCAAAAGTGCCGATGCGCTACTATACTACGTCTATAAGCCACAAGTCTTTAACCCGTCAATTTCGGCCGAATTTGGTTCTTTTTCAGAGGGGGCTTTTTCCCTGGGGTAAGCTGGTGCACGGGTCTGCTCCCCCGGGTGGGCCCGTCTTTCGCAGCAAGGGACCATCACATGGCATGGAAATTACGCAGCCTTTCTCCCTCTTTCATCAGAGCAAACCTTTCCAAGAGAATAGTCATTGAAAATTCACTTACCTATATACAAAATAAATTGAAAGAGTGTGTAATTACAAAGTATCCCTGCAGCTTAATGTGCCACAAGGTGCCCTCCAAATACCCTCCAAGTACCCTCCAAGTACCCTCTACCCTCTACCCTCTAGGACTCCCATGCAATATTGGAAACTCAAGAAACACCCATTTCAATTTCCAACTATATCAAGAAAAAACCCCCGATATCATTATCCCCAGCACATACACACTCATTGACATAAAAAATAAATAGCATAATCTTCTAACACCATATTAGCCAAGGAGGCTAATTGCAAGGAACCGTGGGCTATATGCACGCCGTCTGGGGCGCATCGCATCTCAAGCCAAAAAATTTCCAGCCTCCATGGCCCTCTCATCACTTTCTACAGAACAACACATCATGGGTAAAAAGTCTAAATCTGCGGGAAATTCCGCCGCCGTGGCAACGCCCACCAAGGGCTCTAAGCCGGCCACCAAGGCCCCCAAAAGAAAACACCTGTCGGAAAGTGACAATGAAGTTTCCGATGGGGAGAATTTGGTTGATGAGCTCGATGACGAGTTCGATGAGGTGGCACAACTTTTGGGAGAAAACGTGGAGGATCCCGAGAAGAAGCAATCGGACAAACAACGCAGAAAGGAAGAGGCCCGTTTGGCCCAGCAGCAACGCCAGGACGACGCCATCAAGCCAACGCGTGCCGAGGTGTCTGTGGAGGAGGAAGACTCCGATAACTATAGCTTCGATAATGCAGGCTTCTCTCAGCCTACGCTCCAGGCCATCCATGACATGGGATTCAGCAAGATGACCAAGGTACAGGCCAAGACCATCCCTCCGTTGTTGGCCGGCAGAGACGTTTTGGGAGCAGCCAAAACCGGGTCGGGAAAAACATTGGCATTTTTGCTTCCCGCCATCGAGCTCTTGTACTCGCTCAAATTCAAGCCCAGAAACGGCACGGGAGTCATTGTCATTTCTCCCACGAGAGAGTTGGCCCTCCAGATCTTTGGTGTGGCGCGTGAGTTGATGCTGCACCACTCGCAGACGTTTGGAATTGTCATTGGAGGAGCAAACAGAAGACAGGAGGCGGAGAAGTTGGCCAAGGGTGTCAACTTGTTGATCGCCACGCCAGGAAGATTGTTGGATCACTTGCAAAACACCCAGGGCTTCGTCTACAAGAACTTGAAGGCGTTGGTTATCGATGAGGCCGACCGGATCTTGGAAATCGGGTTCGAAGAAGAAATGAAACAAATCATCAAGATCTTGCCCAACGAGGACAGACAGTCCATGTTGTTTTCCGCCACACAAACCACCAAGGTGGAGGACTTGGCCCGTATGTCCTTGAGACCGGGGCCTTTATACATCAACGTGGCCTCCGAGGCTGCTGCGTCCACCGCTGATGGCTTGGAGCAAGGGTACGTTGTGTGCGAAAGTGACAAGAGATTCTTGTTGCTCTTTTCTTTCTTGAAGAGAAACGCCAAGAAGAAGATCATTGTTTTCCTTTCGTCGTGTAACTGTGTCAAGTATTTCGGAGAGTTGTTGAACTACATTGACTTGCCGGTGTTGGACTTGCATGGCAAGCAGAAGCAGGCCAAGAGAACAAGCACGTTTTTCGAGTTCTGTAACGCCAAGCAAGGAATCTTGATCTGTACCGATGTGGCGGCTAGAGGTCTTGACATTCCTGCGGTTGACTGGATCATCCAGTTCGACCCTCCTGATGACCCAAGAGACTACATCCACCGAGTTGGTAGAACGGCTAGAGGAACCTCTGGAAAGGGTAAGTCCTTGATGTTCTTGACTCCCTCCGAGCTTGGGTTCTTGCGTTACTTGAAGGCGGCCAACGTTCCGCTCAACGAGTACGAGTTCCCCACCAACAAAATCGCCAATGTGCAAAGCCAATTGAACAAATTGATCAAGTCCAACTTCTGGTTGCACCAGAGCGCCAAGGACGGCTACCGCTCGTATCTACAGGCATATGCATCGCACCACTTGAAGACTGTTTACCAGATTGACAAGTTGGACCTTGTCAAGGTGGCCAAGTCGTTTGGTTTTGACGTGCCTCCAAAGGTGAACATCACCATTGGTGCCAGTGGCAAGTCCATTGAGAAGAAGCACAAAAAGCAAAGAAGAGCCTAGGTGGGATGAAGGTGGCAGCCATGCGAGAAAGCTATGGCGATTATTACCGTGGGCAGAGTGTATCATAGCATAGAAAGATTTTTTCATCAAGTATAGTATACCACTAGAAGGTGGTGATTTTATCGTAGGGGTGGGTTTTTGCAAAGACTGCCCACCACTAGTGGAAGGACGATTATACACGACATTACGGCGGTGGTTCGTAACGATGATGATGGTCAATCAACAAACTCGGGTTATTAACATACCCCAGTGAAATTGCCTCTTTTGATTGTCTCCGGGGTGTTTGAGGGAAGTCGCTTCCAGCCCAGCTTCTGTATGTTCCAAACGCAATGGTAATGAAAACACAGAGTTGTTGGTTGACGAAGTCCAGACCTTGTTCTAGGTTACGTAGTCCCCTTCTTGAGTACCTGAGTTGAATAGAATCTATAAATTTCTTGTTAAGCTTAGAGTATCCCCTTTTCAGTCCAGCCTGTGGAAAAGACACAGATCCCTTGCAACAAGTTGAAGGGGGTTGCTTAAAGTGGCAATGCTTATCTAGGTATCTATAAGACCCGAAACCAATAGGTGAATTTAGCTAGCCTTGAGATTATGTTCCTAGCAATTCTTCGTACCCTATAAAGGAAGCCTCTATAAATAAGCGCGATGTGGGAGACACCTTTAAATTAGGGTATCATGGTAGAAGAACACATGACCTATTGTTTTACTGGAAACAAGCGTGTATCGTTATAAACAAGTACGACACCGTCCGGCAAAGAACGTGTAGGAATTGAGAATAAATGAGAAATGTTCGAGTCAAATCAAATAAGAACACCAGATATCTTCTATCTTGAACTTTTCTGCATGATGATCAGGTGACGCATAAGTAGCCACGATGACTACCTTAACTACCTTCCTCTTATTTTAAATATCAAATGATCCGTGCTCAAAGTTGGTCCCATCAATAAAAATTCCCCACCAAAGCGCTGCAAAGTTTCCGCGTATTTGATCAGGCTCCAGGGCTAGAAAAGTATGAAGAGGATAGAGGGTCAAACTTTTCCCTACAAATATACATTCTTCCATTACATTTAGCTTGAAAAATAGAAAATGCCAAAATATAAATCCCCGCTTCGCTCTCCCTTCAATGCTGTTTTCTGTATCTTCAAAACCATCCTGTTGGTCTCCTTCAGATCATAGAAATGACAACGAAGTGTGTCAAAAAATGCTTATACATTTCAGCCATACGCCTAATAGACTCAAATAGGCCCGCCATCCAGTATAATTGTCGACACAACTTTTAATTATAACACACCCGATTTCCTCGATCTCTTGGTACCCAGTAAAGAAAATATTCGATTCAATTCTCTTCATCACACTGGATTACCAAAAAGGAAAAAGAAAAAGAAAGAAAGAAAGAAAGAAAGAAAGAAAAAAAGAAAGAAAGAAAGAAAGAAAAAAAAAAACATCACCTTAGATTATCCCAAAAAGCGAAACTCATCAGTATGGAAATTCCCATGTTAGTCTCCATGCGCACGTTGGCTGGGGTCTTCGCGCATCGGGCTTTTTGGTGCATACAATTCCATCCCATTTCCCCATCAACTATTTACCCCCACACAGTGAACCCACCATGAAGGTTTTGAATGAAAGAGAGGCGTTTCTACTGGACTATGAGATTCTACAACATTTGACCGATATCAAGGAAAAATTCAACTGGTCCTTCACGCCCGAGGACGATGCAAAGTCCAAATACAAGAAAAAGAGATTCGCAGGTGCAGGGTTGGGGCTTGAAGCCATCACCAGAGATATCTTACTGTACCTAGGGAAAACAGCTGTCGGGCACATCACGTCGGAAGCCAGTTTTGGCGAGCTCATGGGCTTTCTCAACACGTTCGATATGATGAAGGCTGAAAAACTCCAGATAGTCAACTCCTTGCCCAGATCAATGGTGCATCTCTATGGTTTGGTGGAGGAATGTGACCAGAGATTTGACGAGGATGCATGTCAATCGATCATCGACAAAATCGATGAACTATTCCCTGTGGAAAACGACGCCGAAGAGGAGGCTGAGGATGGGGCCGAGGACGAGGCCGAGGACGAGGGGGGTTACGAGGATGAGGCCATGGAAGAAGCTTAGAGAAGTTGGGGTGGATGGTGCCCTTCTGTAGAATAGCAATAAAAGCAATCACGATAGATTTATTTTTGCGGTGAATTTTTGGCAAGTTTTGACGACTTCTTGGCAAGTTTTGACAACTCCTGACAACTCTTGACAACTCTTGACAACTCTTGCCGACTCTTGACAACTCTTCTTGACAACTCTTGACAACTCTTGACAACTCTTGCCGACTCTTGACAACTCTTCTTGACAACTCTTGACAACTCTTGAGAATTACTTGGTGTAATACTGAGAGGTCAACACTGCCGAGTGTCCTTGATGCCTCTGGTATTTTACATGTGGTTAATGTTCACCAGCTTGACCACCACATTGGATATAGAAGAGTAAAACGTAAACATATCTTGAGAAACACCATTCTCCGACCCGGCATTTCATCTTCCTGGCCACCACCCCCACCGCGTCTCTCTAGTTAATCATATTGGTGCTCAGTGTGGTCAAACTTTTGGCTTCTTCCTTCTAAACATTCGCCCTGTACATGCTCACCCCATAGACGGTCGCCCTATAGAAAATCTTCCATGACCCGATAATCACTGCTCATCGAGTCCGTCTGTGCTTCCTCTGCCTTTGCCCCAAATGCCTTTAGCCCGTGCGTTTGCCAATCCTGTTTGAACCTGAAAACCCTTTCGCTCAACCCTTGGAATATACCAGCAGGTCCATCAAAGGTTTCACTGTGTTCTTTTATCTGGAGCCATGAGTGTTCCCCGTCTAAAATAGGGTGTCTATCAAGCTCGGCGTTTTCCTTCTTGATTGCATCCATCGAGAGGATTTTCGTGAGCTCCGCTCCGTCGGCACTCACGTCTAAACTGTCTTCCTTTGTGAGGTTTGTCGCCTCGTCGTCTACGACGCCGAAATGATTCGCTACCAAGTGCTCGATGATGGGCCACCCAAACGCATTGGCAAATCTTCTTCTCACCACGATGTTATTATGAGCATCGGGCTTGAGGTTCACTAGAACTTTCCGCCACAGCATCTGCTTATGGTACTCGCGGGCGATTTCTTCTTCGTAATGCTCAGTCATGGTGCCCAACAACAATTGCTTGATCTCCTCGCTTTTCGTGGAAATCTTCTGCATCATACCCATGGGTGCGCCTTCAGTGCTCTGGGTACTTATCTCGAGACCCAGGGTCTTCCTCTCGGTACCCTTCTTAGGGGTGGGGCTCTGGCTTGCACGAGGTGGAGGAATATCTTCCTCGGTGTATATTTTGTCGTGTAAAATAACGTTTTCTCGTGACTCGGGATCGGTGATGTACTTCATTGGAGGCAACGGCGGTAGAAGAATTGAAGTGGCACTTTCAAAAACAGACGGCTTGTGTATCTTCTTCAAGGGCTCGGTTATACCGTGATCGATTGTTTCGGCGTTAGCGTTATCATCATCCTCGGCTGGTCTTTGTTTATGCGGCATGAAGTATGAGAATACTGCCAGAAAAGGCAGTGTTGACGAGTCGTGGTGGCTATCGGGTAAATCGCGGGGGATTTTTGCTGACTGCGGTTTGGATGACTCAAAGGGCGACGCCCCTTCGATTCCATTTTCGTTGTGTAAGTCTTCCCCGGGCCCCTGTAGGCTAGATAAGCCCTTATAGTCTAAGTACAATAGCGCAGAGGTACGCAAAGGCACAATGCCATCATTAAATGCATTCGCATAGGCAGTCCTACGGATGAACCTCTTGAGGATTCTGTGGGTAGGACCCGAAGGTAGCAAGAGCAAAAGAGGCTTGTCGTCTTTCTCGGTAAACTGTAGGCCCAAGTCGTGGCCCGTGCGGCCGGCTATACCGGCCAGGAGAGCGATTTTGACGTATGCTGGGTTTTCATGCACCACTCCGAGCATAGGAGAAGCTAGGGTGATGAAATTTATGGGTTGGATTCGGTGGAAAACCCAGGGGTAGTTTGTTTCGAGGTATGCGATGGCAAAGGTTTGGACGAGACCGCCCAAAGAATGGCCCACAAACGAGATTTTCGAAGTATTTTTGAGGGGTTCGTTCTTGAGGAGATCAATGACATACTCCGCCACGCGGCTTCCCAAATACTTGATTCCTCGCTCGGTTTTGCCGGCGTTGCCAAAGAAGCCCTTCACCACCACGTTTTCCAGGGACGCGTCAATCATCTCCTTCAAAAACAACATATCGGCAGACACGTTTGAATGGAGCCCGTGGGTGAGGATCACTAGATGGATGGGGTGGGATTGGTCCGGCAACGGCAAATTCCACAAGTCTAGAGTATCGTGCACGTTGATACTAAGCGCCAGGCACGGGGTCGGGAGTAGGTGGTCATGCATGTCCCGGTCGGTGGAAATGCACACCTCGAAATTGATCTCCTGCGATAAGCTGAAGAGCATTTGTGAGCTCACGTCTACCGTCCACCTGTAGGTTGGTTTGTAGGTGTGGCACGAGAGTTCCACGTAGAAGGTCTGGCCCGGATGTAGCTGGGGCTCGAACACTGGCTGTTCTGCTGTCACAAACGATTTTTTGTAGACGGAAAATTCATGGGGACGGCAGTCCACATACAACGAATAGGGCCCGGCCACATAGGCGGCCCGGAACGCCAACGGCTCGGTATTTCGGACTCTGAGCCACAAGTCTGGCGGCGGCAGGGCAAAGTACTGTTCGGGCGATGCACACGGGGAATACTCGATATCTAGCCGGATGGTTTGGCCTATGCTCACACTATGAAGACATCTGTGTATTAGTGGGGCCACCATGAGCGAATGTAGGAGGGTGTATTAGGGTATGAGTGAAGGTTTTGCGTGGCTTTTATAAGATTTCTTTGGATGGTGGAAGTATAGTTTTGTGTTTTTTTTTTTTGTTGGGTCTGGCCAATTGTGGAGATCGGTTTGTGGGTATTTGTAAAATCTCTTAATTGTCTGATGGAATTCCGGTTGCAAGTTTCCGTGCTAGACCCTGTGCGAGCATCGAGTGATTGCTGCGAAGAATGTAGCGACTGCGTGGGGCGAGCCTGAGAGGCACCAAAACCAGATTTTGGGGAGAGTTTCCATTTTTTGGGGGGGTTTTTTGGGAGTTTCTGGGTTATTGGTGTATTTTATTTGGCTTACTGTTAATTGGGGAGTAAATGGATGGGGAAGCACAGTTTAGATTTTTTATTCATTGTTTAGACATTTTTAGCATGGGTGCTTTTCGAAGAAGTATTGAGAAAGTGGTAGACTTTTGCCAAGTTCATATCAACACTAGAAATTCATATATTTAGTAGGGGCAAATGAAATCGAGAGGACGTTTTGAGGGGTCTAAAATAGCATGGCAAGGTAAAAAGTCTTCCACATAAATATGGTGTGCTTTGTTTCCTGATAGTAATAGATCTAGAACGTGGTGAGGGTGTCTTGCAGTGCATACGCACCACGGGGCAGAGTAGGAATTAGAAATCGTAAAAGTCAGTAGGGTTAGTATTTCGGGATCTAGCCAGGAAATTGAAAGTTCAATGGGATTGCTCTGATGAACTTCTAACTTGGCAAATTTTAATAGACGTTTTGAAGATTTCACAGTACAAGTTATTGAGAGTGAGTCATACAACACACTTCCTTGACAGCATGTTGAGATACTTCACTCATATTATTTCTATCCACCTGAGTTTACCTGGTATGGTTATATCTATGTTTCAAGTGTCTTCATTACTGCAGCACCAAGCAGTGGAGCCAAAAAATCCAAGTGATAAATCCAAGTAATGGTAGTGTTATTAGTAGCATATCGCTGTACCAGTAGCTGTCGACACCACTAGTTAATAATAAACGAATTGCTAAAAATCCACCACTCAACTTTTTCCCATCACACGAAGGATACCGGATACCATGGAGGATACCACAATAAAAACACCAGAGATTACCCACATTTAAACTTGTCTCTGAGAAAAATCTTCAGCAATGCTTGACTAATTATGACCTATGAGCTAACCCATGAGGCTTCAATGGGTGCGCAACAGTTGGAATGTCGTGTTGGATGGCACCAGTGATAAATACCCTTTGAGGAATCCAATGGGCGGAGAGTGGCAGAGCTTTTGAAACTTTTGAAACTTTTGAAACTTTTGAAACTTTTGGCCATTTGAAACTTTTGGCCATTTGAATTTTCCATATAAATATAATCTTTCGATACTGGCATAGAAAATCCTCATTCATGGCCATGTTGAAAAGGCCCGTTTCCCACCCTGCGCACTACGGGGGGACAGTGGCCCTAGTAACCTATACACTATGTTAAGAATGGGTACAGAGCTGTACCAGAAGATTAGGGGAAGACTTTCATAGCAGACTACCAGCTTAGGAATTATAGACATCATCAAGTTAGGAAGTATAAATACGTGCCAGCGAAGCAAGTTAAAGATGTACCGGACTTAGCATGGATTACTTATTTGCTATTGATTGCACAGTATTACTTAGCAGATCCCAGTACTTACTCAATAATCACAGCACCACCAGGACACTTCCAGGACACTTCCAGAAAACTTTATCAGACATACCAAACATGAAAAAAGTGTTAACCATATTTAAAATAGCCACCCCAAAACACTCACCTACCTTTTCCCCCCTCTATCAATTTATGAGTGCTCATGCATATTGACCCACGCAAATCCGCAGTTGTGGAGAATAGCCGGGCCGATTCCACACTACCTTGGATTCCACACTACCTTGGATCCCACACTTATTCTTTTAGAAAATCTTCCATTTTCGCCAAAAAGGTAAATATACATGTGCTCCCCAGTGTCAATTGCGGCTACCAAGGGAACATTATTTGCAATTGCAATATGACGGACGAGGTGGTTGATTTCCACCCAGTGGAGCTTGCGGCACACTTTGTTCTCTCCGGCTCGTTGGATACCCTCCACGAAAGTTTTCTGCTGTTGCACGAGTCTCAGAAAATCCTCCTTACTCGCTTGCACCTCATAGAGACAAGACTCACCGCGGTGCTGGAGATCCTTGACTTGTCCCACGTCGACATGGCAGGCCTCCATGCACGAATCAAACAAGTCCGTAAAAAGCTCCAGGAATGCGCAGCCACGGTCAAAAAGGTCGAGGCCAAGGTGAGTGCACTCGAGGATTAAACTGGGGTTACACTGTTTGGCCGAGAATAATATTCGATGTTTTTGGCCAAGCTCTATAGGTGCTCTGTCTTTATTGATGCCTCGATGTATTTCTCGGATGTACCGTTTGTGGTGGATGTCTACCAAGGTGTCTGAGTATTATACAGATTGGATCTGTTTGTTTAAACTGTTATCAAATTTCTGTCTACACCCAGAACTTTCTTTAAGGACGGCTTGAATTCACCGGTGTGACCCTCTTCCGTTTCCTAGCTAATAACCAACACTAGGGCAATATTGAATGATATTGAAGCCAAACATTTAATGAAACACCTTCTTATTGGCCACAAATAAACCAACCCCTTTATCTACAAACCCGTGGCGATGAATCTATTGTTACTTTTGTTTTGTTTCTTAATATTTACTCCATGTTCTTTTCTTTTATAGCACCCAATCAAAAGCCAAGATAGTCAAAAAACTTGAAAGGATACCCACCATACTTGAAGCTGAAAACGTTCAAGAACATACCGTACAACACATACAACCCACCGCAAACAATGACAGTGGCAAGAAATTGTACCTTAGGGTTGGAGATCTTCGACACTCTTGCGGCCAAGATCACAAATGACAACCCAAGGAGTCCATACAAGGTCGAAATCACCTGGGTCTCCAAACCATATTGCATCTGCGGACCAGGAGCAATGTACTCGACATCACGGCCGTTTTCCCTCACAAAGGGCGTGCCTCTGATCTGGTTGAACATGTATCCGGCAAGGAACAATAAGATGAAAACAATCGACAGAACTCCCCACACAAATGGCGACTTGGCAATGGCGAGTACCTGGGATGAAAACTTTCTCAAGGTCAACACCACCGTAAACGTCAACAATCCATTCATTGCAATTCTGCTGTAGTCTGGTGGAATGTAGATATTGATGTTTTGCCCAGTAAGCGAAGTCACCCAGCCGGAAAACAACTCCACATGGTCTCCTTGGTAGAATTGGTAGGAATTGAAATCCGTGAGGTAGGAATTGGCCCGCGCTCCCTCTGTGCTTGGAGGGTAATGGAACACTTTAGGAATCGAGTCCAATTTCAACACCTTGAAGAAGGTTCTCGAGTCACTCACCTCAGACACCAAAAAGTAAACGTCCTTTCCGTCTTCGGCAACTCCCTCGGGGTAGGTGCGTCTGTAAGAGTCGGCAACAATGTCGTAGTAAGGAGTGAATTCACGACACAACACGCAATTGATCTGGGGGGTTTGTGAGGTCAAGAAGACAAAGAGGTGGTAGTCTCTCTTTCCTTTGAGCACTTTCTCATAGGTTTCGTCGGAAATCAGGAGCACTCCGTTTTTTCCCTTAGCCTTGACTACATTCTTCAATTCCTCGTTGGAGTATGCTGCAAAGGCAGCCGCCCACAAAAGCGAGAATACGAAAAACGGGGTCCAACACTTCATTGATGGGTGAAAACGTGGTTTCTGGTTACCGGGCTTGGAGCTTGGACACGTTGCGTTGAGTCGCGACCATGGCCTGGCTCTGTCGGGTCACGTGTGCGGCCCGTCCACTGCCACCCACTGGGCAGTGTTGTTAGTAAAATAGTAAAGCGCGCAAAAATATTATAGCTCCATAATATATTATGTAATATTTAGTAATAATATTAATATTAATATTGACTTTCATATTAATAATATGAATAATATATTATAATATATTATGGTTTTTTACGTATCAAAAAAGTTGATTTTTCTCGAAACTTGGCTTCTCAAGTAACATGGACGTCAACACCTACTATTTTAAGCGATAATTTTAAGAGGATATTGGGTGACAAAGCTCCCGAAGACCGGAATAAGTGTGACTATATGCAGTAACATGACTGAGTCCCGATTGCCGTCCGACGAGGAAGTGCGAATAGGGTACGGCCCCTTATTCCTTTAGTCTGGTTCGGACCTTTGGATTTAGTTAGTTTATCATAATACAGTCTTAGTCTAAAGCTACCATCTATATATCACCATGAATTTTTTTATATTGAACCTCAACATTAAGACTTTTGGTGGAGGTACAGGGAAATAATTGGCTAGGCCAGCGTGCGAACCCTAATAAGATGCCTTGCTGGTCCCCCTGGCCCTGGGTGGCGCGTCGAAACTGCTTCCACTCATGGTTGAAAATAACATATTATGATATATTATGATATATTTCCATAATATAATATTACTAATAATATCGGGAAAAATATTTATAATATTCGGGTTTACTAAAAATTTAGTAAAATATCGTGTTACTAACAACACTGCCACCCACCAACGTGCTATGAGGGCCTCACTGCGATTTAATCATGAGAATGTGGCCAACGAAAAAAGGATGGTTTTTTTTAGAAAAAAAGGCTGCTTCGATTGTCGAAGCTTGATGGTCAATTGTGTTTTTCATTTTCATTTTCATTTTCATTTTTTTTTTTTTTCATTTTTTTTCATCTCTTTCTCTCTTTCTTCCCCCTCCTTTTCCTACCCTTGGGCAAGTTCTTGAATGCTCGCACGGTGGCTGCTTCCGACTGAGATTCGACACGTGCCCTCTCCGGTTTCAAATCTTTCAACCAACAAAATGTAGGAGCGGTCCAGGTCCATCAAACAACAGTCTAAAAACACCCCGTATACCGAATCACTCCATTCACTGGTAACAATCACCGGCTTTCTGGTGAGAGCATCAAACACAGAGGCTCGGATTGCTGGCCGGTAGTTGCTCATTTTCTGAGCATCAGTTTCGCCCAGTCGTAGATGTAAAGTCATTTGTGTTTTGTTATGCAGCGTACAAATCTCGAGTTTTTTTCGGTTGGCCATTTTCCATTCGAAAGACACGTCTTTGATGAAAGTACCCAAAGAATGTGGCGTGGGTACAACCTGCAAAGGGCCCTCACCATCATGGGCCAATAAGAGGTTGAAATCTCCCACTTCCCCGGGATTATAGGTGGAAACCAAAAGCTTATAGTGGCCTGGTTGCACATCTTCCACTTGGTGCAAGAAAAGCTGGTTGGTGTACTTCTCATTGAACACAAGACGCGAGGGATCAAACTTCCGGATTCGTCGGCCTCTTTCCTCGGGCGAGCAGTGGACCAAATGGACATTGATATCGAGGCTTTCGTTTGCACAAGCGAGCGCAACCATAAGCCGAGAGGAAGCGTGATTTTGAATGGATGGCAGGCCCCGCATCTCAAAGTCGTATTGCGGGTTATTGATAAACGTTTCATTCAGCCAGTTGCCCCCGGCCTTTTCTTGGCCCCAATGGCCCGACATCAATGGAAGTGTATGGTCATAAGAGCTTTTTGCCCTGCCAAACAAAAAATCCTCCATGTCATGGTACACCGTGAGAGCAAATTTGCTGGTCTTGGTATGCTTACTCAAAATGCTCACCACATGGTCTTGGAAAGGGGCCAAGTTCAACTTGATCAAATAATGTTTTGAGTTGACAAACTTCCCTCCAGAAACACAGTAATATTGTTTAAAGGTGTATACTATGTTCTTAGCATCTTGCCAGACCGAAACGCAAAAGTCGGAGTCTTGTCCTTGAAACTGTTCCACAAGGATTGAGATCTCCTGTGTTTTATTTGTTCTATTGCAAAAATGGAACTGCGGTTTATCACCCAAGAACTTGCTGGGCCACTGTGACGGCGAATGCAAGAAGTATGTTCGGAGTTCGTGCTTGCTTTGTGGTTTCCAGTTCAAATATAAGTACTTGAAATGGCAGAAAAGACTCCGGTCAACAACAAGCAAGCGTTGTGCTTTCTTATCGTCGTTATGCCGAAAGGCCCATGGGTTTGTCAAAGAGTATAGACCTCGTTTTTCATCGTACGCACTCAACACGTAGTCATGATTGCTGATGATTCCGAGATTTTCTTCCAAGGCAGGCGAAATGGTGCCTGTACCAAGCCCCATCAAAAGGGTGCCACACGTTTTGAGGTGCCAGAGTTCTTCAAGAGACTCTGGGCTCATTTTATTCATCATGCGGATTTCAGGTATCCACCCAGTCAACATATACGTATCGTTGGCCATATTAGACCCTCCAAAGGCATAGTGGCCGGGAAAAGCGGTGACATATGCCTTCTCGAGAAGGGCCGGCCAGAGAAGTGGGCCAGTTTCGGCACACCGCACAAATAACGACCTTTCTTCGGCAAATTTGAAGTGGGGGAGTTTTGTGGTGACAGCAACCTCTCGCCAGAATCCATTGATGAATAGACGAACCTTGGCCGTGCCATTATCAAATATCGTCACAAGGTCCCGGAGGTTCGCTGTTAGCTTCAATTCCGAGATCGACAAAAGCGACAGTACAAAAGAACAGTCCGAGAGAACATCTTGGTAAAGGGTATTTAGTGAATTGGCGGAACTTCCGGTGGTTTGTTTCGAAGAACACCGGGCTTGGGGCCCACTTAAGGGCTCGGGCTGAACAATAGACAAGGTCTTCATTGATGCAACTATTTCTCCTTGTACTTCCCGAAACTCCACGGGATGTTGTTCACCGAAATCGGGAACCTTCACTGAGGTGTCCGACGCCTCAAGGGGTGCAATGTCCGCAGAAGAAACATCGCCAAAGGTCAAAGTCGGGAACCAAAACCCACCAGTTGCAGCTGGAGTGGATGTAAGCCAGCCAAACTTCTCCTGGGCCAGCAACGCAGCCAGACGTTTTTCTAGGAGCCGCGCATAGTACTCTAGTGCATATTGTGCTAAAGAGCGAATGTGTTGAAGAGAATTGTCTGGGTTTTCAAGGAGTTTGTTGATGGTGTTGCACGCAGCAAGCGCATCGGTCTTTGCTTGATCTAGATTGTTGCGTGCCAATGCCCAGTGACTATCCTGGAGCAAAGAGCAGCTTTTACTTAGAGATTCCGAATATGGACCCATTTCAGGGAGAAATTCCGGGCCAAACCAAGAGTTTAAGAAACCGTTGGGGCAATTGTCTGGGAAAATGTGGTGAGATGGAGGTGATGATCCGGGGCCGAAAACGCAGGCCGTGGAAGGTAGGCCCTGGAAAGGCAGGCCCTAAAAAGGTGGGGAGATAACGCGCGCGTGTCTGGGCCCAATGTCGATAAGACGATGTATTAAGGCCACAAGTAGGGCCAGTTAAATGATACAAGTATGGGTGTTTTCGGGGATTTAAAACCAATTATACAAAGGGAAGGCCAGGATTAATTGGCTAGTATTTTTGGGTTTTTAAAATCCCCGCGTGAAACCCATTTTGTTGGTGTCTATATTAATTGTCGAGGTAGTGCAATTGTTGGTGTAAGTCCCTCTGGCCCTAGAACTTTGGGGCCCCAGTGGCATTAACCATGTTCCACTAATTAAGCGGGAGTCCCCATTTTTTTTTCAAACAAAGATTTTTCAAGCATAAAATCCCATCAATCCAATTAAATTCCAAAAATTGACCTGAAATTCACACCGGAAAACGTAGTCTCTTGAATACTTGTCTCTTCTTGTGAATATTAACCCACCCACGACCGGCCCACCACGAGCGGCACACCACGAGCGGCACACCCACGACCGCGGGGCCTCCCCGCGTTTTCTTGTCGTGGCTTTCTTCATCCACATCTCCACTGAAGTCTACTGCCCCTCTTAGCAGACTCTTCAGATGCCAAGCACTTGGTGATTCCACACTCTCTCATTGAACGGTGTGTATGTATTTCATGAATAGACAAAACTTTCATTTCAATTGCACATAAACCACATTGCTTCAACATGTCTTTCTCGGTGTGCTTGCTTGTCTTTCTCTTCAGGGTGGTCAATGCGTTTTCCATCAGAACATTCTTTCAACCTGACGAGTACTTTCAGGCACTAGAGCCTGCTCATAAACTAGTGTATGGATACGGCTACTTGACGTGGGAGTGGCAAGAGGCACTCCGATCGTCGCTCCACCCGCTTCTCTATGCCTGTGCATATAAACTCTTCAACTTATTCACTTCGGAGTCTATGGCAGTGGCGGTTGCCCCAAAAATCACTGGCGCACTTATTGCTACAGCCGGCGACTTATGTGTGTACAAATTTGCCCGCAAATACTGGCAAAACCCACGTGTAGCCAAAGTGGCCCTACTACTTTCGCTTCTCAGCAGCTGGAATTGGTATGTTTCCACCCGCTCGTTTCTGAACAACTTGGAGATGGTGCTTACCGCCGCCGGCCTCGCGTACTGGCCCTGGCACCATTACAAACTCATGCCGCTTTTGATCTCGTGTACATTTGGCTTTCTCAGCTGTATTGTAAGGCCTACCAATGCCATTTTATGGGGGTATCTTGCAACGCTTCTTGTGGCACGAAACTTCCGCAAAGTTTCCCGCATCGCGTCGCTTTTTATGTCTGTTACGGTTCTTTTGGCCGTGCTTCTTCTATTGTCATCGCTTGCCGATAGGCTTTTCTACCGCCGCTGGACTTTCCCTATATACAACTTTTTGGAGTTCAATGTGGTGCGCAACCTCCTGATCTTCTACGGCTCCGCTCCCTGGCACTTCTACTTGTTCCAAGCCTTGCCCCTTATGCTTATGGGTTATGCGCCTGCTTTTGTGATTGCACTTTGGAAAAACCGGACTTCTCCGCTCGTTGGTCTCTGCGGGGTTTTCATTGCGGCCTTTTCTTCCATCGCACATAAGGAGTTTCGTTTTCTTCAGCCCATCTATCCGGTGATGCTTATTTTGTGTGCACACACCGTTTACCTGAAGAGAAGCATCAGATTTGGTAAATTTGTTACGGCTGTAGTCATTATTCTTCATGTGATGGTGGCGTATTTCTTCTCCGTTATAAACGAGCTGGGTGAGATCAAGGTCGTGGAGCTTTTACGCGATGATCCTACTGTTGATTCCATTGGGTTCCTTACGCCTTGTCACTCCACGCCATGGCACAGTATGATACACAGGCGTGAATTGGTATCAAAGTCTTGGTTCTTGACATGCGAGCCGCCCCTTCATTTAGAGAGTGGCACTGCGGAGAATGTTAAAGCGTATCGGGATCAACTGGACCAATTTTTCGATGATGCAGTTCTGTTTTTGCGAAATCTACCCTACGAGTGGCCATCGCATCTTGTTGTATTCCAACCTATGGAGAAGGTTGTCGTTGGCGAGGTTTCTGGCTATTATGAATGCAACCGTCTTTTCAACAGTTATTTCCACTGGGATGAACGTCGCAGAGGGGAAATCATTGTTCTTTGTAAGGATACTCTGGTGTGAACATTCTTTCCGGTTGGCCATTGGCAGAGAAAGGTAATGTGATCGTTATTGAGGGTTTCACGAGAGCTTCCATATGGTTTTAATTAAAATAGCAAGGGACGTTTATTTTGACGTCCAAAGCTGAACACTACACACGGTCTACAGAAATGTGCTAGTATTCTGATAGACGTCAAATCTAGAAAAAGCTCGGGCACATTTGATACCAGCCGGGATAAGGAATATAAGCCCCGTTTAGAAGAAAGGCAACCAAAAGGATTTAATCCTTTCCCAGATGACCTACGCTGAACCCGGTAGAACTGTGAACTAGCTACATCCATAGCAACTGGCCCTAGGCTTTTGAGTATCAGGATAAGGATCCTCGCTACATACTCGAGAATGGAGCGTACACATTAGCGTACACCCGTCCTCAGGCTTAGAAAGACTTGACGGGACTTGATACAACAAACTGTAATGAGCGAGGCAAAAGTGGCTCAGGTAGATATTCTGGTTATAATGATTTTCACCATAGTAATCTACCACGGTGAATCCACACCTCACACCAAAGTGCAAGCAGAAACGCCCACAACATAAATTAAGCCAGGAAGGCATCCACCATGGCCTCTACTAATCACGAACAACCAAGCTCTGCTTGATTGGAACCAGCAATTACTTTATCCAAAAAGGTCGTGCGCCACCCATTACTTGCCCAAGGAAGCCCCCGCCAATTCTCGTTCCAATTGCGCCACCCGATCTTTCAAGACATTCAGCTGGATTTGCGAGATCAAGTGCTCATCGTTGATGATCTCAAACAGCTTGTTTTTCTCGGAAAGTTGTTCAGTTAAGAGGGCCACTTTTCGCAGCAACTTCGCTGCTTGAAGGTCCTGAGCCTTGATTGTCTTTGCTAGCTCTTGCACACGAGTGTCTGCAGCTTCTAGCCGAAGTGTTTGCAGATTAAGCCTCGTTATAAGAGTTTCGTTTTCTTCCCATAGATGGGCATTTTCCTTGACGAGTCTATCAGTGTTTGCATCTCCCGAAAGGGCAATTAGTTTAGATAATTGGGCAAATGCTTGGTAGTACTCGGAGTCGCGTTTTTCTATCTTATCTCTGACCAGAAGTCTCTTGACGATCTCGTTCCATGGATCTGCCATAGTATTTTATCGGGGTGGTTTTTGACTTTTGGAGTGACGATTGGCTTTTTTTTTTTCTTTTTTTCTTTGTTTTTTCCGGCCTCGTGGCAAGGCCTTTTTGCCACTCCGAGGTGTGTTTCTGTAGAGGCCTTGTAGAAAAGCCTTGTGGTGCGCTGTTCACGGAATGCGCAAGCTTTTGGGGCCACAGTACAGTTCGTGGAAGGAACGGCCCGGAGGAAAACAGTGCGGGCCTGACCCCAAAGTAGGGCTTACTCCAAAATAGGCCTGACCCCGAAATAGGCTCGACGGATTCATGCCATGCATAAATTTATCAGAAAGGGTAAATTAAGTGAGTGGCGATTTTAACATGAATTTAGATGAGTCAAGAATCTGCATTTGGTAGCATCAAAATTATAGAATCATGGGTGTAAATAGTAATAAGGGTGCGGTGTCAATACTTGGCCTTGATGTCGGTGACTTGTAATAATTGAACGGTCCATCTAATTCAGAAGCGTTAACTGTAGTATGGTAGAACTTCCGCATACTCAAGGGGAAAAGAATCTTTTTATAGAGCATGGTTTTTACATAGACAGATTGACGTGTTTTCCGTTATCTTGACTATAGACTTCTTGAACGGTGTCTGGACTATCTCGCTAAGCATTACTTCCGCACCATAGAGGTCCTAATTTCCAGGCCAACATTTCTTCTCTATTTTGCGTATTTTTTTTTTTAAAAAAATAATTAGACCTTTACTGTGAATCCTCATACAAGCCAATATACTATGTCTCTTGGGTGGTTTGAGAAGTCAATCTGCAAATTGATAGAGTGGAAAGGCACTTGAGTGAATATTGGTGGGAATAAATATTGACTTGCACTTAAAAGACAATTAATTGAAATTTCAAGTGAGCTCGAACCCCATTTATTTATTTTGGGGGCTCATCAAACGAAAGGGGCTGAAATTGTTGGCCAATCCGTGGAATACCAAACAGTGGGACTGTAGAGATTCCGTAAATCGGTTAGACTTAACCATTTCATCCCTAAAAAGATGGGATGGGTGGTTGGCCCCCAAAGGTGTGTCGTTATCAGAACCCTAATTTTATCCGACTTCAAGAATAGCTTGGTCAAACAATCCTCTGAGAGACAAAAGAACTCAAGAAAAGTTGAATAATACTTCATATTTATTAAAAGCCTGTAACTTAATTAAAAATCTTGTCCTTGGCCAATTACTGAGTCCATATTGTGGGTATGTTTCAGAACCCCAAAATTTCCGTTTGATTCTGATGTTAGACAGTGACAGTACATGGCTTATTGGGCTTTAGAATAACAGATGGTACTTCACAGCTTCTTTTCACACATGGTACAAAGTAGCGACTTATCTCTTGTATGTGTTTTGAGATGCCCGTCCAAGGTCTTCTGCGAAGCATACCTCTTCCTACACATGCTGCATTGGAAGGGCTTCTTCCCTTTGTGATATCTCATATGGTGTTTCAAATGAGTTGATCGGCGGAACCTCTTTTCACAGACGGTGCATTGGTAGGACTCGCTACTTGTGTGGATTTTCATATGAGTTCGTAAGATACTAGAGTGACAGAAGATCTTCTCGCAGACGGTGCATTTGTATGGTTTCTCTCTTACGCGGGCCCCTTTGTGAATTTTCAGCGCACATTTGCATGCAAATGTTTTCGAGCAGAATTTGCAGGTGGTGTCCTCTCTTGTGTCTTCCCGAATTGATTCATCCTTGTCAATGGGCGCTTTATTGTTTTTATTTTTGTCAGGGGATATCGAGGAATCGAGGTGCGGTTCATCTTTATCGCAGCTGGATTCAAACATTGGCGATTCGGATGAGGAGTCATTTGTTCTTTGTTCAGATGCAGATACAAAACCACAGGGTTTGGCTTCACCATTGATGATACCGTCCATTGCCGAACTTTCTAATAAGATATCATCTTGACTTGTTTCTGATAGGGATCTTTGGGTCTTTGGCTGCAACTGGCTACTACCCGGCGGGGAGTCACAGGATACATCAAGGTCACAGGATACATCAAGGTTACCTGTGGAAATATCTTGGAGAGGGGGGAAATTTTCCAGTGCCAGAAAATATTCAGCAGATGTACTAGTATCGCCCAAACTTTTGTTCTCTCCCATTTCGGCATCAAAGCCAGATGGCTTTCTGTGTGGCTTATAAGTTGAAAGGGCAGCACGTTGCAAGGGTGTCACAAACCTGGATAACAGTAGACGCAGAACATTCTTCTTTCCTTTTACACCATGGAAAAATCCTGATTTAACTTTTGAGTCATCGGTGATTCCTTCTTTGATTACTTCGATGACTTTGGCGCCTTCTGGTCTTTGTTCAAAAACCTTTGCTTGACGATCCCGAACACGTCTAGATCGGGCGGTTTTCTTTTTTTCCCGGGGTAACTCTCCTGTGAGTCGACTAGATTCAACTTTGCGGCTACATGAACTTGACTTGGTGGTGCCACTTCTCTTGACAGAGGAGCTCGAGGGTTTGGTATCCAGCGGCCGGTTGTTTCGAGCTTGTCGATGGGCCCCAGAGCTCAGGTTGCGTGTTGTCATCCCACCCTTAAGTCTGTTTCAGGAAAGATTTTAGGTTTCAGAATTTAGGGAGCTAGAAACACCAGAAAAATAAAACAATGAGCTGTGTGGGTGGTATATATGTGGGGTTGGGAAACTAAAAGGTGCTTGTAGAAGAAGGCCTTGTATACAACTATGCGATTTTGCAACTTTGCAACCTCGAGACACCTTGATTTGGGTGCGAACCCACAAAATCAGCATTTCCGGTGGCTTCCCCTTTTTATCGCAGGCCCAAGCTCCAAGTGCATTCAATTTCAGCTTTTTGCACTGTATAAATGCTGGGTGGATAAGGAATTATGGACATTTTTGGGGGTGAGTGATTTTTCAAGAATTTATAATCCAACGTGTTGCTTGATACTTTCAATGTTAGCGTTTTAGTTTCAAAATTTAGAAAGGCCGGTGATTCATTGTGATTTGAATATTTTGGCCTAGAAGGTGCATGGAGTTACTTGTTGTGAAAATGACTTATTTTCTGATTGGGAAATTGATGAGCACGGAAGGGTTATGCTTTTTTAGTGAGGTTTACTGCGACCTTTTCTTTTAAAATGGACGATTGTTGGGGAGTGAGACTCGTTGAAAGTTCTTGGGAGATTTACTGTGAATGACTTTACTTCTCTTAGGAGGGTATCAACAAAGTTCATAAAACTGTTATCCACGAGTCAGTAAGGCTAGATATTCATTAAATCAAGTAGGATAATTTTACTAATAAATGCTGAGTTTTAGATTATCACTTGTTGTGAAAAGTAGAGTAGCTTTTTGGAATATCCCCAGTAAAGAATTAATTCTCGTTCCCTTGAATTTAATCCCTAGACCAGTGAAATATAGTGCGCATATCGCTACTGTCGAGATCAGCCCTAATGGACACGTTCTGATCAATGAAAAATGTTCCTGTTTTAAATGTTCATCCATTATGGTTGGGGAGATAGTAACCTGGTTAACAGTGGCGAGAGGTTGGCATAATATTACTCACATATGAACGATGGAGAAAATCATGAAGGAGGTGTTTTAGTTACTTAGTAAGATCCGCTTTTACATGAAAATCTTCGCTGCTATATGCCTCGAGAGATATTACTTTACAACCTAGGTAGTAGACATGCTCACCTTATTAAGTGACTACACATATTTTGGAACTTCAACAAACTTCAACGAATTCCTCGCTTGAGGTGCAGGTTTCTCCCCGTTCAACCAGCCTAACCATGATTTATTCTATTCGATTACTATGGAGGGGAACTTTGGTGTTTTCTCAGAGAAAATCTACATTTTAGGGATAAGCTACTTTGCTATGGAACGAATCTTTCTAAAGATGGTGCTGGGAATCTGTAACACACTTCGCTTTATTTCTTAAGAGCGAACATTATATCAATTTGAATTCGAGAAGTGGAAAAACCAGCATTAGAAGCACGTGGGGCATAGCTTATATTGCAGATGAAACTCTAGGGAGGTTTATAAGAAAATGGGTTCATGAATACTGCTGATAATGCGCGTACCCATATCAGATATAAGCTTCACATCTTTTGGTTACTCGTTCTTTTTACGCTGCTAGAAAGACAAAATAGTGTCAGTATATAATTCACAGACAACGAGAAAATGCATAGTTTAAATAGTTAATGCTCTAATTCCCCGGACGTGTTTGAATTTAACGAGCAATAATAATATTGCGTGAGACAAAATGTGGGGATCAGGAGACGGCCTCTTGGCTGCAACAGAGGATCAACCGGTCGAAAAGATACCTTTGATAATTGGTTTTTTAAGCAAGATTGCGAAATATTGGATGCTGTCGTTTTTTTCATTCATTCACAATCGTATTTCTTTTTCTTGGTTTTACTGATGCCGGGCTGGCTGAAGAGTAAGGTTTAGCCCAAAATTAGTACGGAAGCCTTCTGCAGTTTGTCCAACCCCGAGCAACCTTCGCGACACCTTCCCCGTTATAGCAGAATGATTTGCAGCCATTACCTAATAAGATATACTCTAAAATCGATACCACCAAAATAGTAGATTCAATATTCTCCAATTCAGAAAATCGCTATGTGTTTGGTTGGAATCCAACCGTTTAGGCCCTATGTTCGTACGTAATGTATATGTTATTTGAATATTCTCGTCACCATTATACCCATGGGCTGTGGCCATAACCTGCCCAACACTTCCTTGGGGCAAAACATTTTTCAAACATTCCAGAGCTAAACACTAGAACTGAGGTCTTCCAAAAGCAACCCCTGATCGTCTAAAACACTCACCAGCCAAAAAAACAATTGACCCATCACTTATTACTATGCCGTGATCATACTAGAAGCCCTGTACCAGGCAATAGCCCTGTGCACGGGTTCCGTGAGGGTCCGATAAGCGATCGCGATTCGCGACACATCAGCTTTTTGGCCACCAGTGTAATTGGCCCCAGGTTTTAGGCCCCAGCTATTTGGCCCAGCTATTTAGCTACAGTACTGGCCATCACCTTTTAGTCCATGTTTCTGGCCCATTAGAAACTTTTACCTCCTGGGTGCAGCCGTGCCTATATAAAAGAATTTCTCTTATTCAAAAGATTCTTCAACCATAATTTTTTTTCCCGTTTGATTGCTTGTTTCCTATTTAGTTCATGATCGCGTCGATCTTCACCACCTTCCGTGTACAGTGGTTTTGAGGCCTCCGCAGCACACGCAATCCACAGATCAGCTGAGAATAGCATAATACCAGGGAAGAAAACAACCACAGCATAAAACACCCACTAAACAAATAACCAGCTCAAGAAAGCAGAACTGATTTTTCGGTCTAAAATATAACCGTATTTGGAAAGAAGCTCAATCGGAATCTGAAGAAGGCCAAATACACCGACCCTCTGTCTCCACGCAAGATACACACCATATAAAACCTACCATATACCCACCATATACCCACAACATAAACCCTACTACGCACACATAACAACTCATGTCGGGTCCAACTTCATGGTGGCCCCTATCGTCAGAACCACCCAAGCCTACGCTTCCGGAAGAAACCCACGGGAAACTCGACCGGGAGACTCTCCCACCCATCAAGGAGCAAGGCTCTTATCTATCCCTATGGCCCTGGTCAGCTGGTCTGGCCTCAGAACCACAAGAATCCACAGAGAGCAACGATGCCCCAGCTACAGAGCAGTACGGCGAGGAACCCACCACCTGGTGGACTTCAATTGTTGGCACTTCCTCAAACGCGGTTAAAGGTGTAAAACCACCGCTCAAACACCAAACGATCTCCATGTGGCTCACAAAAAGGATCACCGTGGCACACGTACAGCCAACCATCACAATTACCGTGCTGTCAACGAGAATGACGATCTACCGGATCCGTTGCAAGGCCAAGGAAGCTGGTTCAGCTGGCCCTTTTCCCTGTACACCCAGGCTTTGGATTCCGAGAGCGATACCGAGGACAAGGCCAGCTTCGAGACCTTCCGCGAGGCAAAGCTGGCAATTGACTCCAGTAAAGACTCGTGCCATTACGCTGTATTCAAAATCCACGGGTCCAATGATGTGTATTTGTCAGTTCATGGAACAAGTACAGAAAACTCCCCCGTCAAGTTTAACGAAAGAAAGCAGCCAATCATGCCGCACCAACACCTCGAAAAGGCCATCTCGGACCCTAAACCAAGCAAATCTGCCGACTCTGCGTATGCTGAATCGTCTTCCAGACGTGCTAGTCAGATTCGATCTTCCGGTGACCATGTATCCTCTGAAAATGTGACTATTTTGAAGCCGCAGCCCGGCGGACCCTTCAAACCACCTAAAACAGAGTCATCGAGGTCACTCTACACTGGACCTTCCAGATCCGGAAGTGTGGTCAATGGAAGTGCAAATGTAAACACTACCGAAAGCGCCATTGTAGAAACTGCACTGTTGGGCAGAGCGTCTGTTGCACTGGCCTCGTCAGAGGCTGGGTATGCGCCTAATGCCATCGGTTCCATTTCACCGAACCTTGATTCCAACTTTAGAGTCATCACTATATCTACCAAACTCAGGTTATGGGGAGAAGCAATCATCCATAAAGACCCCACTTCTGAAACACACATCTACAAATCAACCCCGCCGTCTGTGGAAAGAAAACGCAAGAGACTAGCAAAAAGAGCCCTAGTCATATCTGTGCACAGCTTTCTCCCCACGAAATTCGTCAGATCGGTGATTTCTCAGAGTACGGGGAGCGCATCGTTGATTGCCGATAATGCCGTCGCTGCCGTTTACCGGTGGGCGGCGCAAGGAGGTATTGACAACTTGCAGGTGCAGTCAATAGCCCTAGACGGGATCGGCACCATAGATGCCCGAAAAGAAAAGTGTGTCAGATTACTAGAAAACTGGGCCGCAGAAATCAAAAGCTCGGACTTTATATTCATGGTGTCAAACTCAACCGCTAGTCCGGTGGCCATACAAATCTTACAGCATATGCTAAAGGCGTCCGACTTCGGGATTGACCCTAAGAAAATCGGCTTCCTAAGCATGTCTGGAGCTCTACATGGGCCAGTCACAGGTTTGGATGCAAAAGTAATAAGAAGAGCATACACGTATAGCGAGTATGATATCATTCGTGAGATGTTCGAGTTGCAGAAACCTACCTCGGAACTAAGCAAAAGCTTGGTGGAAAGCATCAATGAACTTTGTCAGTTTAACGTCAAGCTTGCGTTGGTGGGGTCTGTTGATGACCAATTCGTTCCAGTCTATTCTTCGGTGTGCCACCAAACAAGCCACCCCAATCTTTTCAAGTGCCTTTATATCGACGAGCATGCCGAGGTGCCTGGTTTCGTGATTCGGCTTATTTCTATCATACTCACAATGGAAAACGTTGGTTATACCGATCACTACCAGCTTCTTAGAGATTTACTGGAGTTGTCGCAGGGACCATTGACGACAAGTGCGTCACATGGGGATATCTATAAGTGTCCTGATGTATACGACATGGGTGTCCAATTTGCCTTGGAGACCACCAGCCTCAAGCTGCGCAAGGACGCGGCATTCAATCCATCTACCGCACATTCGGGAGAAACCGAACGCAACTTGTACCATTTGCCGTGGAATGTGCGGGGTTTAATCAACGATTTGCTACACACCAAACATATAAAAAGCTTGAAACTTTTGAAGGATTTGGTTTCCGATTATAGATCGTGGGATCCTACGGCGCGTCCGTGGCGGGAAATCAAACAATGCTTTGCGGCGTTTGAAGAAACAAACCCAGACGATTTAATGTTGTAACGTGGTGGAGGCATATGCATGCACGTGGGGTGAACAAAGAAGAAGAATAAAAAAATTGTTCCCCGAGACAGAACCCCAAATGCCCCGAGACCGACCCCCCAAAACGCCCCGAGACCGACCCCCCAAAAAACTCCGAAAACAAACAGAAAAATTCATATGCATTATTCAAACATGCCAAAAGCGTTCTTTCCGAAAACAAGAGAAGGAATTCGCGGGCCGACCTACAGGTTTTCCAAAAAAATGCCTTGTCGCCTGCGTCCAGTAATGCACAACGACCATGGATACGAACGCCGCGTGCATGCGGCGGGCCAAACGTGGTTCCTGTTTTGGAGCCTCGCCGCTGATGTTTTTTTTTTTTTTTTGCCTACAATTGTCACGTGTGCGCATAGTCTGCGAATCTTGGAAATAACAGACGATTGCAATACCCGCAATACCGGCTAAAGTGACCAAAAGAAGAAGTCTGTTCGCCTTCCGTATTCTTTTTTTTTTCGATTTTCTGTTATCTTGTTCCCTATAGTGACTCCTTTCTTTTTTCTGCAGTTTTTTTGGCCCTCTTAACATCCTTTTGTCTGGTGTCTTGTCTGGAAAAAAACAATACAAAAGTCGGAGGTCCCGCATTTTCTCGGCGAGCGCACGACCTAGGAGCCATGCAAGCACGTTCTCCAAAGAAAGTCCGCTGCTTACCGTTGACTACCAATGAACACAAGGTTTGGTGCCCATCAAACTAACCAAAAACTCAAAACCTAAGTATTCCAAGAAATCATTTCCTGGAACAATCTTTGATCCGCATATCCAAAAACTTGCATAATACTGTCGCGGGACACGTTTTTTTACTATTTTGTTTTTGCTTCTGGCCCATTTATTGCTCACCGAGATTTCTAGGAGCACCAGTCGCAGAAATCCACCCCCAAACGTACCCCCCGTTTCTCCAAGAGAACATAAAAAGAAAAAGAACTACCAGAAAATGTCGGAAGATTCAAACCTGAAGCGTTCCCGTGCATCTGGAGAGGTGCTTGACTACCTTCTACGAGAATTTGAAGTGAACCAGAACCCGAATCCAGATCAGAGGAAGGATATCAGTGAGCGGACGGGAATGACCGAGAAGGCAGTACGTATCTGGTTCCAAAACCGCCGAGCAAAGCTCAGAAAGTTTGAGCGCATGGGCAAACCCGTCAAACAAGCTACTGTCGTTTCTCCCAGGGGTGCCGGTGCCGGTAGCGGTGTGTCGTCTCGGTCGAACCTGCTAACTAACGTTTCCGCGAGTGCTCTCGAGCAACATTCGGCCACCCCAAACGAACTCAACGATAAATATTGCTTCATCGATTGCTCGTCGCTCTCGGTTGGATCGTGGCAGAGAATCAAGAGTGGGCAACACGACCATCAGGCTTTGAAAACATCGCTTGTGAACTTATCGCCCTTCACCCTTGATCAGTTCATGAATACGGTGGATTTGATGGTGATCCTATCGAAGAAAAATAACGAAATCAACTACTTCTTTGCGGCGATATCCAACAACTCCAAAATTCTATTCAGAATCTTCTACCCGATCTCGTCGGTCATTTCAAGCTCGCTTTTGGAGAATACCATCAGTAAAGAAAACAGCGAATTGAGACTTAAACTCTCCCACACGCCCAAGTTTTCTGTCTACTTTTTCAGTGGTATTAATGCCAACTTG
The DNA here is from genome assembly GCA_005406065.1 of Metschnikowia sp. JCM 33374. NCBI lineage: Eukaryota > Fungi > Ascomycota > Pichiomycetes > Serinales > Metschnikowiaceae > Metschnikowia > Metschnikowia sp. JCM 33374. The sequence goes on along the minus strand of BIMT01000004.1, from coordinate 290,500 downwards.
AATCAATGGTCGATTTGCGACGACTTCTCAGAAGCCCAACAAGTGAGCTCGGCCTATTATGCTCCTGGGGGCACTTCGATACCCCATGTGCTTGTTGGTACCAAAATGTCGCTTGATTTCTTGCATCAGTTCATCAAAACGCAGAATCAGAACCAATTCTCTGGCTATGACTCTGCCCCTCTTTCTCAATTTGGAACCGGCACTCCTGCCACAGCGGAAGATAATTTAGACACTACCAACGTTAGTGAGTTCCACCTGGGCCCTTCTGAAGAAGGGAAAGGTGCTTATGATATTACCCAGGGCTCTCATGAAGCAAATGACTTTCGCATTAAGCATGACGTTGACTGGCACAACTCTCCGCGAGATGAGCATGATTTTGCCATGAAGGGCATTTCACCTCTTGGTGAGTTCGAAAACCGATCACAAAGTCCCGCCATCAGCCATCATTCGAATGCGAATATGGAGGTGAAATACCTGTCGGGGCTTAATACTAAGGGCGCAGAAACCCTAGATCAATCGTCGAAGAAACCCGACAATGAATACACCGACATTTTCACAGACACTCCTGACTTCTTTAATACCGTTCAGACGCCAAGTAACCATCAAGTTCCTTCGACCCATTCAATTCGTGACCATGACAACCTTATCAACAGCCCCTCAACAAATGTGCCCTCGTATGTTGACAATAACGAGAGCAGCCACAGCAAGAAGACCGACAAGACCGACAATGAACACCAAAGTAATGCACAAGAAGATACCCCTCTGGCATACACTGACCCCCAATTTACTTCTGCAATTGACCAACCAAACCAGGTCTACAACGATGGAGCTTCGCACCATCACGACTACGGGTTTGGTGTGCAAATTGCGGGCAATGATTTCCAACCGCATGACTTGCTTATAGGAAGTCCTTCTATGTCGAACAATGCCCCAACACCCAGCACTGGTACCCAAGCAGGTCACGAGGATCAATTCATTGATTATAACGGAGACGCTTGATTTAAAATCATCGGTAGATTGACATATAAAATTCACTGGGCTAGCATGCGAAAAGAAAATAATAGTTTCTGGAGAAAGAGGCTTTCTCGTGCAAAACGTGGTAATTTTGAATAGATTTTGATAATTTTAGAGCCATAAAAGCAAGGTTGGCGTAGATTTCTTTTTAAAGTAAATACTGTGAATATTACATGGTGAAGATTATATGGTGAAGATTATATGGTGAAGATTATTTGGTGAAACTGTCTACACCGCATCACGTGACGCGTATCCAAAGTTTCACCAAAGGAACCTGACCAATACTTCACCTGGCATAAAGTGCAAACCAAACCATGTTGAGCCGGACTGCAGTACGGTTCCAGCTGACAGCCGCCAGGCCGTTGCTTGAGACTATTCTACCGAAGAAAAAGACAATCAACCGGCTTCTTTTTGACAACGACTCCCGGCTCGCATATAAAAAAGCCATGCCCATCTTGACCACGGTATATACGAATTTAGATTCCCCACAGCAAATCCGATTGCCCAAGTATACCAAGCATGATGATCTCATGACGCTTCGGTCGGTGCTCCATGAATTAAGAAGTGCCACGAACTCGGTAAATAAGAATCTTGTCGATTTGGAAAATGAGCTTGTAGAGCAGGCTGCGGAATTGGGCAACAGTGATGCCATTGCCATGTTGGCGTTCGAGGCGGTGGCTTCTTCGGAAACATCCAAGGAAGACTATAAATATGCTAATGAACTTATACAACAGCTCACGGAGAAGAAACACCCGTTGGTGTTCAAGCTTGCGGGAGACTTTGCCTTCTCCAAATCCTACCATACCCAGGCCGCACAGTACTGGCAGCAGTTCTTGGAATTAGAGGACGACACCATTTTGGCCAGCCACGTCTACTCGAACTTGGGCGTGTACTACTACCATTACTTAAACCCGCGTCCCAAGTTGGACGAGGCCAAAATGTGCTTTGAAAAAGCCATCCGCTTTGGCCAGCTTGATTCGCATATAGTGAAGGCTCATTATTACTTGGGCCAACTATTTTCCATCACCGACCCAGTACTCTCACGATACCACCTTGAAATAAGTGCGTCCAAGGGACTCCAGGAGAGTCTCCCGTCTTTGGGATTCATGGAGCTCAACGTGTTTAACAATGCACCCAAAGCCTTGGAGTGGTTCAAGTTGGGGGTTGAGGCCAACAACGATATCTCGTGTTTGATTGGGCAGTTTGATGCACACGTACGTTGTGGGAACAAGGCCAAGGCCATCAAGATCCTTGAAAACTTAAAAGGACTAAAGGAGAAGTTGGACAGGATCCTTGCCACGGGTATCAGCAAAGTGCCTGAGTCCTACCGAGATTTGGCCACCAGCAACCATGTGATGTTGAATACTTTTTTCGAGACCAGATCACAGGCTATTAAAGCGTTGCAGTAGGAGAACGAGAATTGAGTGGCTAGCTTGGAGAACCTCAATATTTACTGTCTGGAGGAGATTCTTTGGGTGGGTTTATGGGACGCCATGGAGTCAATAGACGCAGTTTAATATCTTGCTGATTTGAACTGAACGGGCCCAGATCGTATATTTACCCATTGAAGTGGCTTCTGGGGGTTGAAGGCCAGGGACCAACACTCCATCGTCGTATTTGATGTGCAAGTCGAAGGAATCCAAGGAAGCCGAGACATGTGGACGATACATTATTTATTCCGCTTTTTACTGCTTGGCATTCCAAGTCTACCAGAGAAAGTAAACGAAATGGGAAAGAAATGGAAAGGGGAGTGTACCACACGCACTTATATATGTTAGCCCCAGCATCAGGCCATCTCCTTTGCTTTTATGTACTTGGTAGTCCCAACGTACACCCTTGACCAGGCATTAGAAAGCTGGTTAGTCGGAAAGCGAGTAACGGCGGAAAAGGTAATTCTTGAAGTGCTACTGCTCTATCATGCCTAATCAATGTTTATTAGCAGACAGCAATGCTCAAAAAATTCTCTATTATTTAGTATGTCATTCTACACTTAATTATATCGAATGTAGAAGATGGAACGCCTCGATAGAAACGGCCATGGGCTCAAAAGAATCCATCAGCAAAAATCTTGCTGCGCTATTAGAAGACATCATTCCAGGCTTTGATAGCAATCCCTCCCCCTAAACTATCTACAGCCATTCATCCGAAAGCTACTCCATAGCAAACCCAAACTTCCATGAGTGAACACTCCCTTCTGGAAATTTACGGGATACCCCGTCTTAGCGTCGGAATTCACCAAAGTCCAGGGCTTCCATTCTCCAAAGTGGCGTGATTCTTCGCACATATATAATGAATGTTTCCCACCTGGCTTGGCCCGTTAAAGTATATAAACAGCCAGGTGCTACTCTCCCCCGATATCTTATTTCTACCCCATCCCGCAATGATTAGTATACAACCCGAAATCTCATCTCTCATGTTGCAAGTCATAGTTCATTGAAAGTATGCTGTGTTGTCAGCAGCAAACCTATATATCGTGTCATAAAGAAAAGGGAAAAAAATTACTCTTGGAAGTTCAACTCAGACGTGAACCTCTGCTTGAGTGTGGTCGGTTCAATCGTCGAAGGTTGTCTCTGAAGTGCCTCCACGCCCATTGACAGAGACATATCCTGGCTGGCGTCATCTTCGGCGTCGTTAAACCAAAAGTGTTGGCATGACTGGTTGACGTCGTATCGTTGCAGAGGATCAACCAAAAGCAAATTACTGATCAAGTCCAACGCACTATCTTCGATGTCATCCCAGTAAGGAGAATAAAAAGCATATTTACCCTCGAGAATTTGCTCCCGCATACTAGGAGGACCGAGCTCGTCGCTGAATGGTGGAAACCCGCAAAGACACACATACAACAAGACACCAGCCAGCCAAATATCCACCTTGGTGGAATAGTTCCGGTTATTGTTCAACACCTCCGGTGCCACATAGGCAGGTGTTCCACATAAGGTATTGGTGAACTTGAGCTCGCCAATAAACTTGGCAAGCCCGAAATCGGCGATTTTCACCTTCACGTCCAACTCGTGCTCGTCCCAAGGCCCCGTTTGTTTCTGGTGCCCAGCTATGCGGGGCTCGATATCAAGGAGAATGTTTTCGGGCTTGATGTCGCGGTGGATGATGTTCTTGGCATGCAAGTAGTGCAAGCCCGACAAAAGCTGTTTATAGATTGCCTTTGTCTCGGCTTGTCCGAGCTTCAGCTTATTGATGATACGTTGGAAAAGCTCGCCGCTGTTCACCTTTTCCAACACCAAGTACGTTGTGGAGGAAAACTCGTTGATGGGCTCGACGTAATGCGAGATGAATCTGACGATGTTGGGGTGGTTGGTGGATAACAAAAGGTTCATTTCTTGTCGAAGCTTGGCCTCTTCTCCTCCATCAGCATTCTCTCCGCCGTTGCCATTTCCATTGGACTTGGTCTTGTTTGGGTGGAAAATCTTCACTGCCACAATGTCCCCGGTTGTCCGGTCACGCGCCTCCTTGACCACGGCATAGTGGCCTGTTCCAAGCTGATTCTGCAAGATATAGTCGTCGAAAAACGACCTCTTCTTTGCGGTTCCCAGCTCGTCCGCCACGTACCGGAAAATGTACGTGCTGCTCTTGGCAAACGAGATCTTGTCTCCGCTCCTAAGAAGAGCGGTGATTCCTTTGCCAAGCACTTCTCCGTTAACACTTGTGCCATTGGTACTGGTGTCGGTCAAGAGCAAGTATTCTTTGCCGTTATTGTTTGAAATGGCGAATTGGCAATGCTTCGAAGAAACGTCTCCGCCGGCAATCTTCACATCACACGAGCTACTGCGCCCAACGACGACCCCCCGGGGTATTTTAGGTATGAGCAAGTGTGGCTGGTCAGCCTTCACACTGAAAAGTTTGGCAATGGCTTCATATTTATGGAGCGGTCTCTTGGGCAAGCTCTGCGAGTCTATCAATTGCTGTGGCGTTAGTACGGTGGCGGTGTCATCGGCGAATGGTTATGTGATATACGTACTCTTTTTCTGGTGAGCGACATGAGTTTTAACGTGTTTTGCTGTGTTCCAGTGCGATCAATTCTTGAGGTAAAGGAAAGTGAAATAAGAATATGAAAAAAAAAAAAAAAAAAAAAGAAGGTGTGGGAAATTTTGGAAAAAGTCTATACGAGTCTTTGTCCTATTTTTTTTTTTCCGTCAATTGTTATCTCCAGTCTCTAAATTTCCCTGGACTTGTTCTTGAGAGATAAATAGCTCGTGGATTGTTGTAGTAGCAGGCTTCATTCAAGACGCGTCGTGCGCATGTGCATGCTATGTCCTTGTTCATACACTACATATTGCTCAAGCACCCGAGAATCGGCCAGTAATATCCGCACGCGTAAATTTTGATGTGGTGCTGCTGAACGCTTCTTTCTGGGTGATGTGGAAGGTATACAATATGGGCACGTGTGATGGGCGATTTCCATGTTATAGCCATGGTGTATTCCTGAACCCCTGCACACCACCCAGCACGACACCACCCAGCACGACACCACATCTAGATAATACGGAACAACAAGTCGAGACACTCGCTATCAGTCAAACAATCTAATCTATGGTCGAATTGACTGCGTACGGCTTCTCCATTCTGGAACTGTTTCTTCAACATTTTCGCACCTGCTGCATCAAACCGATTCATCATCTCTATGGACTGCGTCACTCTCTTGTACGACTTGTTCTCCGCATTCGAGTACTTGTGCAGGTGATCCAACATTAAGTCTCCCTTCAAAACACCGTATAAGTAGTCAATGTCAGCCTGGAGCTGCTCGAGCCCCCGCTTGTTGAATTGGTTATTAGTAATCACGTACTCAAGCAAAATGTAGGCGTATGAGTCGCATATTTTGTTGGATATTATGAAGTAGTCAATCTCTGGAAGAGCTCTTTTCAAATACGACGCGTAAGCCGGAATGGTGGTGGTGAACCCAGACAAAGACGAAGATACCTGCACTTTATAGTGGGGGTCCTCGATATTCCAATTACTGGCATTCACGTAGTCTTTCAAGGCCCCCCGCACCTCTTTGCGGAAAAAGTCTTCATACTTGCTGGCAACTTTTGAAAGGAGTGTCTTATATTCGTCAATAGAAGAATCGAAAATCGAGTCTCCGGCTGCTCCCGAGGAGCTCTGGCAGTAGTTCCAAAGCTGGATATAAATCAAGTTTTCCGACCACTCCTCCATTCTTTCAACAATAAATTTGGTCAGACAGTAAATCCCGGTGAGCATTTCTAGACCAGTCAAGCCGTTGGTCACAGCAGTTTGAGTGGAAGAAGTAGCCTCGCTTTTCGTGCTCGAGGGCAAGAAACTGGATATGAGCTTCAGTCCAAGAGAATCGTTGAATTGGCGGAATTGCTTCTGTAACTGCTCCAAATACTGCTCCAAAAACACAAGCTGGATTTGTGACACGTACTTCAACTGGTACTTGACAATATTAATGGTTTTAAAATGCGAAGTGAGATTATCGAACAACTTGGCGAGCCCATATGCCGAGTAAGTGGGTTTGACGATGCTGTCTGGGGCTTCAGAGCTGGCGGTGAATTCATAATCGATATCAAAAGCATTCTTGGGTGCGATGATCTCAGTGTCGAAGCGTTTTTTCGCCAAGCGGAGCTCCAAGCTTAGCCAGTTGTTCACCGACACGTTTTCTTTCTCGTTGGAGATCAAAATATCGCCAGTGAGGCCCATCCACTTCTTTTCCGGTGCCACTTCCACGCTTTCAACAAAAGGGTTGTACTTGTAGGTATTGCGGAGCCTTTGGTCAAAAGAAGTGGCCTCGAAAATCAAATGTGATAAGAGTCTGCCGAACTGGTCAGTGGTCTTTTCGTCTTCGACGCTGGCCGCAATGTTCTGGTTGATAATGGCCAACATCTGGTTCAATTTGTCACGCACAGGCACCAAAACTGCAGAAATGATCTCGAAAACGCCAATTCTTCCGTGCTTGTAGAAAGTGTCTGCCACAATGAACTCAAGCGTCGGTAGAGTTTCTCCGAGAAACTCCTCCACATAGGACAACGCCCATTCGGGCTTGGTCAACTTGTTTGTTTCTGCCGACTCCCGGAAATGGAAGTTAAACCTCACCACAAATGGGCTTACAAGTGTGTCTAGGCCCCACCATACGTCAGGATACGATGGCACACCCACGCTGGCTTGGAGCTCTATGAGGTCAGAAAACAACTTGGAGATCTGCTTAAATGTTTCCGAGTCAATCGTCACTTTTTCCTTGGGCGAAAGCCATTTGATCTCTGTGAGAAGAGATGATAATGCCGAGCAAAGAGCTTCCGTTTCACATCGACAGCCTTCGTCAATTGGTCGCCCAAAGAGCAGCCAATCACATCGTTAGCATCTTCGGATTTGATTTTGTTTAATTCTTGGGCGGTTTTCACGAATTCTACCACACCAGAATCAGATGAGAGCCGGCTGATGTCCCTCTCAAGAGCCACACCCGTCTCTAGCACGGCACACTGCGAAACCAACGCTTGTTTTGATTTGATTAAATCGAGAACACGTGTGAGCACGGCCAAATTTCCGTTTTCTTCAATGAGTTTTTCCACACTCTCCGGCGAAGAAGTGGTGGAAAGTTGGGTGATTTTTTGGAACTAACTCAACCACCGGGGCCGAGGCCTCTGGGTGCGAGCCCAGGTTTAGGTTTCCGCCCGAACACTTGGCATGTATTTGTTGGGCGAGGGCGTTTTTCTGCTCGCCTAAAGACGCTATTTTGGAGTCTAGGTCGTCTAGATCCTCTAGGGAAATGTAGTTTGTGTTGATGTACTCCATTGGTTTTTGTTTGTATTGTGGGGTGTATGTGGTGTTCTGGCCACGATGGTTGGGAAAATCCTAGGGCCGCGTTGCTCGTGTATGGCCCCATGGTGGTGGTGGGACGGAGCCGCGACCGACGGCCACCGTAAAAATAGGCACAATATTTGGACTAAAGCAGGGAAAATCGGGAATAAGGAGGTAAATTTGATTTCTGGGGTTACTCATTGTTTTGGGAATATTTGTTTTGAATTTCAAAAACGGAATATTCTGTGTTGGGTATTTTTACGGTGCAGTATTAGATTGTATTGGCACTTGCTTTTGACAATGGTGATTTGCGAATTGATAACTTTTGCAAGTTATTTCTCTTAATGTTATTGATTTTTTGGAATTGATATATTGCGTTTATTCTTCGGAAAACCTTCTTTTCCGGTATTTATGCAATAAAAGAAAAATTTCTAAGTGTCTAAGGTTTTTCGCCTGTTTTATCAAATCAAGGAGAATTTTCTACTTTGAGGTTTGGAAAGCTGGAGAAGTCATGAATCGTAATCTACAGACCTGTAATCTTCAGAAATGATATAATTGCGCTTGACTTATTGGTGGAGAATTGCAACCATTCCGTCAAAATCTCCTTTATCGTGGATTTCGTAATAGGTTCATGCCTTTTCATTCTACAAATAGCACCAAAAATCATGCTCTAAGTATGAAAGGTATGTCATTGTTGCTTTAACATTTTCGTCAATTCCGACCCCTCACTAACTGTGCTGGTGTCAAGGTCGTAAAATTGGAAAAAAATTGAGGACAACGATAAACTTGAAATCTCCAAGAAAATTAATGACATTGCCTTGTTTCACTTGAATTCAAGCCCAGTGTATGTACCATAAGCTCCCTTCCTAGGGTCATAGTTTTTTCTTGGCCTCGGTCCGTACGGAGAATATTCACTCCGCAATATCCAAGGCTGTATCTGGGGCTGTATCCGAGGTTGTATCCGAGGCTGTATCTGAGGTGCAATTGTCTCGAAAATAAAACACACGTTCGTGTATTTGAGACAATTATTATTCTAATTTAGTCTAAATGGTTCTTCATTGAATCTGTCCATAATTTTGGGGTCCAACGCTTTTAAGAAGCCAACGGTGCATGTGCTTTCACCTTTGTGAAAAGATTACTCAAGTCCTACTTTGGTGCCGCTTCTATGTTTAATAAAGAACTTAGCACTTATGCCATGTCTAAGGTAATCTCTTTTCGCAAAATTCTTGGTAATTTCGCGTCTGCTGAGTCTCTCCCCATCCGTATAATACTCGACACAATTTGTCTATCTTTTCAAAAGCACAACTGGAATTTAGAAGGTTTGGGATTTCCATCACCGGGATAAATTTTTCTGTCGAATTCCAAGAAAAATGAATATTAATAATGTTGAACATTTCCCGCTAGAACCTTGAGTATGTACGTGGCTCAAAATACGGGATTGGCCCCACTTAACCCATTGTATACCTAAAAAGGAATATTTCCCCTTTGAAAACATATTCATGCTTTTTTCCTAGACTCGTTTCTAACTCAATCAGTTTGATGAACCCCCTGAGTTTACGGCCTTTTACGCATTTCTTTTTTGGTTTTTAATTTTTTGCACGCAATATCATGCAAACACCCCATAAGAACAAATATTCGTCCCGTAGAAGTGCACCCAAAAAAGGCTTCAAAAAGGTAACCGAGCCCCATTACTTGATAATATCAAAACAGTCTCGAAATAATTAAAAAGACTCGAAGCCCTCACGTGAAAACCACCCACATATGTGATTTCTAAACTCAAAAACTCAAAACACTAAACTATCCCTTCAAAGAGTAAAGTAGATTTCACCCCAAGCGTTTTCCTTTCCAACCACTAATTACCGCGTTTTGAGTCACTCCTCTAGTAAAGAGAGTCGAAATTCCAAACATATTCGAGATGAAAAACAACTAGAACAGTACTTCTCCTCGCATTAACCGATCCATGTTGTTTCATCTTGCGACCTCCTAACTAGCGGAATGTTTGTGAAAACAATGAGGAAATCTTCAATTCATCACCAATATACTCTCTTACCAAGAACAGTAAAATACTACCGCGCCTCATAAGCTGCTAAAGAAGTGCGACACTTGATTTACTTAATATATAAGGCAATGTCTAGTTGGCGACTTCTTAATTTTTTTTCTTTTTCAATCTACAACTAGTCAGCAAAATGAAAGTATCGGATTTTATTAAAATCATATCGGGTCTTATCTTGGGGGTTTCTGCCGCCACCTTTAATAAGAGAGGTCTTAATTATCAAGGCCAACAAGGAAGTTCGTTGGAAAGAGTGCGTCAATGCTTCGAACAAAAAATGGCCCAGGGAAAATCTGAGGTGGCAATTGAAGACATTTCTCCCGAGAGAGTCAGGAAAAATTGGAACCAGTGCTTTGAAAAAAACTCCCATGTCTCAAACGACCAGGTTCATCGGGTCAGCAAGGACCCTTTAATTACCTCCGATACCATGACTGACTGCTACCAAGAGGCGGTGGAAGTGGCCAAATGGGAATCTGGAATGTCAATTTTGACCCCAGACGTGGATAATGAAATATGGATCAAGTGTTTTGAATTTGCTACGCAAGAACCCCACGAACGTGGTGGAGTTGGAAACTACTTGGATACAGACGATGCAGCTGGAAGCGACATAGACATTTTCGACTGGGAATTTGTCTAATTGAAGAGAATTCTTCATTCTTGTCTTGCACCACCCAATCCTCTTGAATCTTTATATTGAATTGACTCTTGTTTGATTTTTGCTATTACGTAGTTGGTTCGGTTACTTGGGTACTCAATAGAACTTCTTTCCAATGTTTCGTTGATGTGTCAGATAACTCATTTTTGTTTTTGGACGTATTATTGTGCTTTTATTTGGACAGCCTTTATTTTTTGATGCAGCTGCGTACACGGCCGAATACTTGCATATCCTTATAAAGAGGTTTCTGTCCCGGCTGAAACTTAGCGTTTGATGTTACGTGTTTTCTAATTTACCTGGTGTCCATCCCGGTATCATTTCTCTCGGTTTTCAGGAGAGAAGGAATTTCTAAAGCTTGAATCCTCTTCCGGATATTTGTGTGGGGTGTTTGTTTTCCAAATCCGAGTAAACCTGGAGGACTGCTGAATAGACAAAATGCGTCCCACACCTGCGTCCTCCCCAATTTTGCACCCATTGATAAATTGCCTTCCACACAAAAAAACAACCCCTGTAAACCCCGACAAGACCTTTGCTTGCAATGACCGAAAAAAACTTCTTTCTAAAAACTTGGAAGGACCATCTTACAACTTGGAAGGAACAAGGAATGTAATTGTAAACCCTCTCGGCCTTCATTGAACATCCCTGTGGAAACGCGAGTACATCACGAACACCCCTTCTTTGAAGCAGCTACAACAGAAGTGTTGGAGATAATATTGGACAGCCTCCTCCGGGCTTCTTTACTTAACAAATGACTACTTGGAAACCCCCGGACGGTAGTCTTTATTCAAGAGGTGTACAAGAAATAGCCATTGTCCATGAAAAAGTATGCAAAGAATTCGAAACCCAAAATCAAAGCACGGCTTCTTTCACACGTGTTATTAAACAACCGGGAAAGGTTCTTTCCGCTATGTCCAAAACGAAGAAACTCCTAGCTTGCCCCTTTTGCCCCGATTTTTACCCCGATTTGGATATTCTGGGGTATCTCAGTGCACTCTTGTCATCTACGCTTGGATGCTTTTCCATAATGCGAGCTGTCTCTCAACCCAACCAATAGAAACAGTGATAATATTTTCATGCCCAAAACACTCTGAGCAATTTTTTTTCGCATCTTTTGAACTTAAAACCACCACCTTGGAAGCTTTGGTATACCAGATACAAAACTTTGAAGAACTTGCCCTTGCGATAATCCATCTGAACAGCAATCACACTTTGAAAACCGGTTCCCTTGATAGTGGGTACGGCATGGATAAATCTCAGGACCCACAAAACACGTAACTTAGGCGAGAGACGGCCTTTTCTGTGTTTTCGCTGCTTATACTTAAGTTGGATTTAACGGATTTGAGCCTCACTGGTGGATTTCGTGACGATTGCAATGAAGATACCACAGACATAATAAGCGATGCCGTGGAGCTCAATGGAGTCAAAAATTTTGGTACAAATACCTCCAATTATGTTTTAGAGTCTGAGGTACCAATTCACCTAGATGGGGTATTTTTTTGGGTGCTATCACAGTGGGACAGGCTCTGCTCTCAGGCCTTTCCATTCGCCATGCAGCGGAGTGTTCTGGGCAAGAAATCAAGAGTAATATCAATAATGTCAACCGTATATTGTGCGAGAACTTCCCAAATCAACTAAAACACATTTGGCTTAACTTTCAAGGCCAGTCTGACCTGGCAATGAAACTTTGAAGTACACCATATTGGCCCACCAGAAAACCCTCATCAATCTTGAGGTATTGGGCTTGAGACATCGCTATAGCCACCTTTTTGCTGGGATTTTCTGCCCCTGAATCCTGTGAGGATGCAATAACAAGTGAAATGCAATTGAGCTGCCCTCGCCTACTGTTATTGAAAGGGAGAACTTCAAAGGTTTGATTGATTCCAAATATTTGACCAGTATATTATCACAGCGATTGTGGAGCTTTTTCAGTCTGACTCCATTTGTAACGGTGCGGCAGAGGATTTGCCCCTCCTCGCTCAGTATTATGTGATTGAGCTCTACGTCAACACGGAAGAGCGCAGGATATTTACCAATGGCTTGTATGTTTGGAGAGAACCCATCTAGAAAGAAGAATATTCTAAGAGGCAGAGCTTTTCTAGTTAACATGAGTTTAGAATATCAAAATGCAGCGGTGATATGACTGGTATGTTGTAGTTAAAGTTTATTGGATCGTGCCATCACAAACTTTTCAAAATTCAAAAAGATGAGGCTACCAAAGAACGCATTATTCAAACATGCTATCAATATTGATATCGGGGTCTGCTAGCCAGGAGTGCGGATGTGCTCATAGGAATTAATCAGGTCAATGAACAGCTTTGAGTTGAACAGTTATATTTAAGGATTAGATTAGGTCATTCTTGAAACATTTGGAACATCTGAAACATCTGAAACATTTCCTGGACCCTTCTCAAAATCAAAGCAGTTACATGGTTTCTTCAATCGTTATAACAGACAATTAAAACAACCTGTGCCCTAGCACCACCACAGGGATCTGTATAAGAAGCCACCCTGATCACCGACCGCCCATACCAAAGAAAATAACAAAAAGCGCAAAAAGGTTGTTTAACCCCTAGAGAAAACCTTAATATACACACCACTTCATCAACACCAGCGCATCTCCTCAAAATACGTCTCTTCTTTTAACCACTTCATTATCGTTATACCTCACATTTTACCAGCCCGATCTACGCTTTGCCCACCCACTCACCTGTATATACCGATATGATCCAGATCGCGCACCCTTTTTTCTCCCACGCCTGGACACGCACCCGCACTACTCGTCTGGCCGCGAAAAAAAAGTCGGTGTAGTGCTTTTACCAAGAAGTTTCAAGAAGACGGATCCTTCCAGCTGGTACACGTATTTTTGAAACCACCCCACCACAACAATGCAGGCACCAGTCGTATACATAAACGCATCCACCGAAAGACAGAGCGGACGCCAGGCGCAAGTGGCCAACATCACCGCCGCCAAGGCCGTGGCTGATATCATCCGCACGTGCTTGGGCCCAAAGGCCATGCTTAAGATGTTGTTGGATCCTATGGGCGGAATCACCTTGACCAACGACGGACACGCGATCTTACGTGAGATCGACGTTTCGCACCCGGCTGCCAAGTCGATGATCGAACTAAGTAGGACTCAGGACGAGGAGGTGGGAGATGGTACCACCACGGTGATCATCTTGGCCGGTGAGATTTTGGCCCAGGCGTTCCCCTACATTGAGAAAAACTTACACCCTGTTGTGATCATCCAGGCGTTGAAACAGGCGTTGGCCGATGCCTTGGAGATCATCCACTCTGTGTCGGTATCCATCGATATCGAGAACGACGAGGCCATGATCAAGTTGATCAAGGCTTCCATCGGTACCAAGTACATCAACAAGTGGTCGCAAAAAATGTGCGAGTTGGCTTTGAAGGCAGTCAAGACCGTGACTGTGGAGAACGGCGACCAAAAGGAAATTGATACCAAGAGATATGCTCGTGTGGAGAAGATCCCCGGTGGCGAGGTGACGGATTCAGAGGTTTTGGATGGAATCTTATTGAACAAGGATGTCACGCATCCAAAGATGAAGAGACGTATCGAGAACCCTCGGGTGGTGTTGTTGGACTGCCCATTGGAATATAAGAAGGGAGAGTCTCAGACCAATATCGAAATCACCAAAGAGGAAGACTGGAACAGAATCTTACAGATCGAGGAGGAACAAGTGCGGTTGATGTGTGAGCAGCTCTTGGAGTTCAAGCCTGACTTGGTCATCACCGAAAAGGGAGTATCGGACTTGGCCCAACACTACTTGTTGAAGGGCGGTGTGACCGCGTTGAGAAGAGTCAAGAAGTCTGACAACAACAGAATTGCCCGTGCCACAGGAGCAACTATTGTCAACCGCATAGAGGACTTGAAGGAATCCGATGTGGGTACCAAATGTGGGCTTTTCAAGGTGGAGCTTATCGGTGACGAGTACTTCACCTACCTTGTTGAGTGCAGAGATCCTTCTGCTTGTACGATTTTGTTGAGAGGAGCATCCAAGGACATTTTGAACGAGATCGAGCGTAACTTGCAGGACGCCATGGCCGTGGCCAGAAATGTCATGTTTGAGCCGTCGTTGAGTCCAGGAGGAGGGGCTACGGAAATGGCCGTCAGTGTCAAGCTTTCAGAGAAGGCCAAGAGTATCGAGGGAGTTGCTCAATGGCCATACCAAGCGGTTGCCGATGCATTTGAAGTGATTCCTAGAACATTGATTCAAAACTGTGGAGGAAAGCCCATTCGTATTTTGTCTCAATTGAGAGCCAAACACGCTCAGGGCGAACACACGTTTGGTGTTGATGGTGATTCGGGCAAACTTGTGGACATGAATGACTACGGTATCTGGGAGCCAGAGGTGATTAAGCAGCAGTCGATCAAGACGGCTATTGAGAGTGCGTGTCTTTTGTTGAGGGTTGACGATATCGTCAGTGGAGTGCGTCAACAGTAAGAATATAATGAGAGGAGGCAGAGGCAGAGGCAGAGGCAGAGGCAGCGAAGCAGCGAAGCAGAAAAAAGAATAGCGCCCCGAACGAAGAAAGAAGTTTCCAAAAAAAAAAAAAAACTTATCAAGTAAAAAAATTCAAGGGCTCAGAACATGTGCCGCATTAGCTCAAAACAATACAGCTCATGTGGCGATGTTTAGAGATGGTTCATAGATTCAATTATACCTAATCGCGAAATGGGCAGAAAAAGGCGGAAAAACCCACACGCAAGTTTACCCGGGGCCGCAACACCCCAGCCCCCATTCTGTATTCCACTACCTCGTAAATAATA
This sequence comes from Metschnikowia sp. JCM 33374, assembly GCA_005406065.1. Classification (NCBI taxonomy): domain Eukaryota; kingdom Fungi; phylum Ascomycota; class Pichiomycetes; order Serinales; family Metschnikowiaceae; genus Metschnikowia; species Metschnikowia sp. JCM 33374. The sequence continues at coordinate 275,224 of BIMT01000004.1, read as the reverse complement.
TAATTCAAAAGTCATAAACTTTGCTCTATTCCACCATTTTCACTATTCCACCATTTTCACTATTCCGCCATTTTCACCTTTCCACCATTTCCACCTTTCCAGATTTCCACCATTCCACTCTATCACACCAGTGTTATCAAACCTCCACCGCATTGGAAATGTCACGTGACAGCGCACTGGTATCTGTTTATGATTGCTCCCCATGAGGAAATGTGTTCGTAACTTCGCCTTGCCTTGCAGCCCTCGAGGTACGTCTGCCAGAGACTTTCTGTCCAGATGCCGGGATGCAAGCTCATTGCTGTGTATCAGAATAATCCTTCCCTAGTCTTTAGTTGCGCCTTGCCGAGCTATATCCTTCCGGTTGTCCCCTTCTGGAACCCTTCGGTTTTTTTATTTTTATTTTTTTTTCTTTTCTTTTTCTTATTCCCTTTGTTTTTGTTTTTGCTTCTTATTCCTGGTTAGTTGCTTGCTTCTTGCTGTGCACATTCCAATCACATTCCAATCACAGTCCGTTCGCTTTTTACCTTCTTTTTTATACATTCTTTTGTATACCTTCGCTCTTTTGCACAATCGCTTTCTTTACGTCCAGCAATAAACTCCAGCAATGTCGATTCCGCCGTTGCCGTTCTTGGCCAAAACAAAGGTTTCTTGGACTGGCGAACAGGAGGGTGATCTTGGCTTCGTGGAGAACGAGGTGGTGAAAATCTTCCATATTGTTGATGAGCTGTGGTGGCAGGGCAGCTTATCTCGAAATGGCACTGAAGGAATCTTTCCCAGGGACTTTGTTGAGATTGTTTCTGCCCCTTCAACGGCCACGCATACGCCGACCAAGCAAGCTGTGCCTGGGTTTTCTCCGGCGCAGCCAAAGTACCAACAGGGGTCTGCGGGAAGCTATGGAGGGGGGAATTACTCTTCGATTCCTGAGAAATACGGCAACTATTCTGAAAGGTACTCCAATGCTCCGGAGAAGTACAACGCCCCAGAAAAGTACAACGCCCCAGAAAAGTACAACGCCCCAGAAAAGTATGTCGCCTCCCCTTCAGGTAAATATACCGCTTCCCCGCCCAAACATCACGGTGGATCGTCAAACTCCGCAACCCCCTCCAAGCCCGACCCGCGCGAGGCAGAATACTACTCAGGATTATCATTTACCCCGTCCAAAAGCCCCGGCCATGGCCATGGCCTCATCTACCGGGGCAATGGCAAGTCCCAGCTGACTCCAGCTTTGGATGAGCATGACGTCTCTTTTGATGAACAAAACACCTCTTTTCTGCATAAGACAAAACAAAAAAAGAAACAACCCCAGTTCTACTCACAGCACGTGTTGAGCCTGGGCCTTACAAAAGCCCACACCACCAACAATCTCCTGGAAACGAAACGGCTCAGTCAAATGATCTCCGCAGACAACTCGCCCGTCAAAATGCGCCTGCCGGAAAACTCTCACCACCTAAACGTGGCGCCTGGCATGTTTTCTGTGGGCTCCAGCCCGGCCCGTCAAGGCCACGACGAATTCTACGAGACCATTGTTCAGAAAAAACAGGAGTTGGAGATCCAATTGCACCACTTGAAAGAATTGCAACGTTCGCATATCCAGCAAAAACCCTATGTTCTGGCCGATGGCAGTTACGTCAGTGAGGACATTGTGCTGTCGAAGCGCAACTATTTCTCCACCGAGGATTTGGGCGACAAGTTGGAACTCCATGACGAAGGAGAGGGCGAGGGCGAGTCCGACGATGCCCCTCCTCCACCTCCTCCAAAACATGCACGCGTGCCTTTTGATGCAGACGATTTCAAGGCCTCCGGTGCCACTTTTGACGAGAAGTTCCGTAGTCAGGTCCACGACCCCGAGGAAATGAAAAGCTCGTTGAAATCGTTGCAAAGTGACGTTCTCAACCTATCCGAGCTCAGTGCCACCAGTGCAGGGTCTTTCTCGCGGCATAAATTTGAGAAGGAAATTCTCAATGGTCACCTGGACACCAGAGACACTGAGCAGGACCTTTCCAAGTTGTCTCTTGATGAGGGGGAAGATCCAATGGGCGCTGTGTTCAAGGCCAAGAAGTCAAAGCAAACAAACATCTTCAAAAAGTTGATGAAGAAAAAGCCCGACCACAACTTGATGGAGCAGCGACTTCTTCAGGAACCAGATGATTGGCAAACCGTGAAGTATGACCTCAACAGGATGAATACTCTCACTTCGCTGGACAAGCAGGCCCGTACTAAACGTGTGGCTAGGTCTGAAGCGAACTTTATTATCAAGCCCTTGGATTACGTCAGTGAGGTCAACACCAGTGAAACGTTTGGACAAGACGACATTGAAGAGCCAGAGATTGATGTCAACATTCGCAAAGTTGCCGACTTTCTGGAAAGATATGACTACACCTATGACTTTAATGATTTGATCACCGACATCAGCGTTAAGTTCGGGTCGCTGCGGCCAAACCAAATCCGGGCGATTTTGTTGCATTTATGCAAATTCCGTATCATAGAGGAATTGGGCAAAATTCTGCAGATCAAACCCAAGGTCCACGAAGTCATGACTAAAGGCGAGGCTACTATTTTCCAGCTCAACTACTTGTTCAAAAAGCTCCTTGAGGCGCTTCGGATCCCCTCGGAGGTGGTTTTTGGCTTCTGGAAAAAGCCCAATGAGTTTTACCATTCCGACCAGTTCCTGGTAAACCACTGCTGGCTTTCTGTTATGATGCAAACGGATGATCGGGGGAACGGATGTTTTAGGTTGATTGATCTAATGTGTTTCCAGAATGGTTCCATCTGTAACATCGAATGTAACAACGAGTTCTACTTCCTCACGTCGCCGATTGATGTGGTGTCGACGCATATTCCTTCGGTGATTGAATTGCAACACGTGTGTCCACCAATAGATCTCAATGTGGCATTCCATCTTCCTCGGATGTACTCAAGTTTCAAAAGAAACGATCTTGAATTCATCAACTTCAACAACTCATTGACACGCATGCATGACTTGGAGTTCTTTGAAGCAGACATCAAAATACCCGTTGATGTGGAACTTTTCACATTGATCAAGACTTCAAGAAAGACTTCTAATGACTATACGTTATGCCAGATATACTGGAAGGGCTCACACAGAATAGCCAAGATCAAAGCCATTTTGCCTGAAAACGAGACCATCGGGGTGCTCCAGATTTTTGCCGGACAAAAAGGCCTTCAGACCCACTTCGACAATATCCATGAGTTGGCATGTGTCATTCCATTATACCATAGTGGAAAGAGCAAGGAGACTGCGTTTGTTCCTCGGTATCCAACCATCAGAAGTCAAAACAACGACCTTTACATTAAACATCCACAACTCGGTGCAATCAGCATCAATAATAACTACAACTTCGAGATCGATGTCCATCCTTCTGCCGGTTTGAACAGCGGATCGGGCATCATGAACCAGGACTTTAAGTTGGTGATCGAAAGCCCCTCGGGTAAATATACCAAACTTGTGAAAGATGAGCCTTATAAGCCGTATGGCGTCCATCAGCTGAAGCTTCTCTGTCAAGAGAAAGGATTGTACAGGGGCTTGGTCATTGGAGACAGTGGCAACAGTTGGTATGTTTTCGCACAATGGGAATGCGGAGGGGTATAATTGCATTATATTTTGAATATATTTTGAATCAAACATAATTTCTGTTTTATAGTGGTACGTGGGGTATGTAAGGGACCTGATGTTTTGCCTGCTTTATTCGAACTGGGTTTGGGGCTTTTGGGTGAGCTCCCAGGGAAACTTCATACAGCAAACACAGTGATATTTGTGGATTTGATGGAAATTAGATAAGTCTGTATGAGGATAGTGTATTTGGTGAAGTAGATTAACGCGTGAATTATTAATAAATAGAAGCAATATACTTCTTTAACCTAGTTGCGAGGGTTCTTACATTTCACGTATAATAGAATAGGTGGATATCAGCCAGTACAAATTCCCCGGTGGGGTATAACGTAAATTACTTTCAAGGCCACTACTTTTGAGGAGTTTCCGGGTAGATGTGCCAAGAAGTGATCTTGTTATGCTAGAACATTTTCTCTCTTGGGTCATGGCCTTCGTGATAACCATACAAATATATAGTACATTTGAAAAGGGGCAATTGTGAAATGGGGTACAAGAGTGACTCTTGAACAAGTCTTTAAGAGGCAAACGAATATACGAATATCAATCTGCTGTACCTTTGCTGTTGCATTGGTGTTGCACCCAAATGACGATTTCAACGGGGTAGTCTTATAACGGGGTGAACACCCACCACCAAAGGACAAGAATTTCGCAAAACAACCCATCTTTCAAGCTAGATTTCGTCAATACCCGCATAGACGGGTTTCTAGATTCTATTGGATAGAATGCATATAACTGTATTCTCCCGAGTAATAAAATATTGCACCAAAGTAAACGAGGCTCCTTGTTCTACAGACCGTACACAGGTTATGCCCGAACCACTCCACAAGAATAATGAATGGCCAGCTAATGAATTCTTTCTGCTATCACCATCAAACCCATGCGGAAACTTTAAATCACCATGCTACCGATAAAATGCAGGTTTTGTCTATGTTTTTTTTTTGCAGCCGGTAGTGTTTTCAATTAGCTCACTATACGCAGCATGCTACCTCATACATTAATACTCTGGGGGAGAAGGACCCAAGATATTCCATGCAAAGTGCAGTTCTAATTTGGAGAGGAATGACTTATGAGCAGCACCTTTGAATTCTGACACAAACCCCTTTTTTTTATTTCCAGAAACCCATCTCTTGAAGTCTTATGGTGGATCCAATCTAGCCAATAACCAGCGATTCTGACGGGGTCCGCGTCCGTTCCAAATTGCTATACCGGGGTACAACATCCAACCCTGTGAGATGACATTTGCGGTAATTTCAACCCAACAAATCCAAAATAAATTTGCATGACTGAAATCTCCTCTCAGCCATAACACACCAAGATCTTTGCCCCTAAAACCTAAAAAAAAACACACACTTGCATCAAATATCTTGCCCTCCAACAACCGCACCTCCAGAGTTATGGCCTTTCACCCACCCCAGGCCGCACTCTCCTCCACAATGTGCGTAAAGTGATACCAATCTTCTTATTCTTCAGACCTAGTCAAAAAAAACGGGGTTCCATAAAATAAAGGCTGAAGGAAAAAAAACCACAACAATGCCTGCAACCACTCAAACATATACCAAAGACAAAAAGGTGGGAGAGGGTACGTATGCCGTGGTGTATGTGGGGAAACAAGTCAAAACCAACCGCAGAATCGCTACCAAAGAGATCAAAACAGGACTCTTTAAAGATGGGCTTGACATGTCTGCCATCCGAGAAGTGAAATATCTAAAAGAACTCCGGCACCCAAACGTGATTGAGTTGATCGACGTTTTTATGTCGCACGATAACAACTTGAACCTTGTGCTTGAGTTTTTGCCCTGTGATTTGGAGGTGCTCATCAAGGACCAAACCATCGTGTTCAAATCTTCCGACATCAAGTCGTGGCTTCTCATGACGCTCCGTGGCTTACACCACTGCCACCGCAACTTCATTCTCCATCGAGACTTGAAGCCCAACAACTTGCTTTTGGCCCCCGATGGCCAGCTCAAAATCGCCGATTTCGGTTTGGCTCGTGCTTTTGGAAATGCCAACGAGGATTTCACCCCCAAGGTGGTGACGCGCTGGTACCGTGCCCCCGAGTTGCTTTTTGGTGCAAAACATTATACCGGAGCGGTGGATATGTGGGCTGTGGGCATTATCTTTGCTGAGCTCATGTTAAGAACGCCCTATCTCCCGGGTAAAGATGATTTAGACCAGATCGAAGTCACATTCAAAGCGTTGGGCACGCCTACCGAACAGGTGTGGCCCAACGTTTCCAACTTGCCCTTGTATAATGCCTTGCGTGTGTATCCACTTCCTTCTCGACAGGAGCTTCGGAACAGATTCAGTGCTGCCACGGAGAAGGCATTGGACTTGATGATTTCCATGACACAATTGGATCCGTCACGCAGATGTGATCTGACCCTGGCGTTGATGAGTGATTATTTCACAGAAATGCCCTTGGCCACTCCTCCACAGGACTTGCCTAGTAAGAACGATGGAAACGACGAAAAACGACGCAAGGTTGTATGATGTGCCGTTGTCGATTGGCTTTGAAGACGATAAGAGCAAAGAACGTGGGATACTTTGTTGGGACAAAATGAGGTGCTATTGAGACCATATATAAATAGGGGGTGGGCCCCATGGTGTTGCGATTGTATCCTTAGCTTAGACTGGTGAGTCTTGTCATGCTCCTCCATACGGTTGCTCCTGTTTTTCTTTTATTTTTTTTTTTTTTTCTTTCCAGGTGTGAAGAATATTTTGGTGTTCCAATCCTGAGTGTGGATATCCTGGTCCAGAATGAATTATCTGCTAAGATCATCCGACCCCATATAATCCGGCCCACATAATCATACCCCATATAATACACACCCGAATTGGTCGTAAGAACACTTCCCTAAATGGAACCCCTTCATGAAATTCAAAGAAATATAAACCACCCAAATAAATCCAAATATCCCGTTGTAACAATACCCACAGATTTGAATCTACACCGATTAGGCCCCCATCCAGATTATTCACCTATGGTAGATATCTCTGACGTACTCCGCGATAGCAAAGGCCGAGGTCAACCCGGGGCTTTCTATTCCAATCATATTGACAAATCCAGGGTACCCCTCTTCTTCACTGATGTAGAAATCGCTGAATCTTTTCAAGCTCTCGGACTGAGAGTACAATTTAGGCCGGAAGCCGGAATATGAAGGTTGGATTTCGTGAAATTTGATCAGCGGATAGTATGTGGTGATGGCAGCATGTGCGGCCTCGAGGCTCTTCACCGTGACGTCGTAACCCAAGCTGTAGGCATCATCAATGGCTTCATCGGTCCACTCGAGGTCAGGCCCGAACCTGATTTGGCCTCCCAAGTCAAAAGTCATGTGTGTTCCTAACCCAGACGCGTTGGGTTGTGGGCATGGGTAGATCAAACGCGTGGTGATGTTTTTCAATTGCATGGGAGTGTCTGGCACGTACGAGTAGTAGTTTCCCTTTGCAAATATACTCCGAAAGTGCCTGGACGGCGGTAGAAGCATATTGGCGATTCTGGGAGCATGAAGGCCCCCACAGTTGATGACATTTTCCGCCGAAACAGTGAAGTTTTCGCCCGACCCCATTTCGGTGCAGTGAAGTACGTATTCTCCATGACCAGCACGGTAATCCAAGCCGTCTACACGAGTATTTATAGCTAGGGTTCCGCCCGAATTCTCAAACTGGGCCTGGAAGTACTGGGTGAGGTCGTGTGACGAGATTATCCCCGTCGTGGGCGACTCTAGTGCACCGAAATGGGCCCGGATCAACGGATGCGTCTCTTTTGCTTTGGTCGCCGTTACGTATCTTGTGGGCACGGATAAGTCGGACGCATTCTGGCGAAGTTTCTCCAAGTACTCGGCCTCGGTTTCCGTCTGAGCCACAATCCATTTTCCACACTGCCTATAAGGCACGATATTAGGATCTAGCTTGTGATAGATCAATTCCTTACCCCGAACGCAGAACCTGGCCTTTAGGGAGGTTGGTGGGTAGTAGAGGCCTGCATGAATGACCTCTGAATTCCGACTGGTGGTCTCCATTCCTAGCATGGGGTGTTGTTCCAAAAGAGCAATATTATTGGAAGGAACTTGCAGTAATTCACTGGCCACTGCTACTCCAACCACACCACCACCAATGACTATATGAGAGAAGTCGGCATACTGACGCAGGAAAACAGAAAAGCTTCGTGTGACGGAGAGCATGGGTGGTTTTTGTGTTTGGTGTTATTTAAATTTTTCAATGTTTGTTTCAACTTTTTGTGGGGAAGTTTGGGGAGAACGGTTTATGGTTTACGAGTCTGTCACTGTGTCACGTGATATGCTAACGCCGCGGCGTCCCGGAGCAGACGCCGTGTCGAGAAAACAGATTATTGAAAGATTAAGAGTCAAATGCTCTACCGATTGAGCTAACCAGGCTGTTTTAAAAATCACTTCGTCATATCTATATATGGCAAGGACGTATTTCACCAGACCTGTTGCTTCCTTGTTTTTGCTTTTCACCATATATATACATGTTTTATTATAACCTTCGACTTCGGGTCAGCGGGATATGCCGCAATACGAGTGTGGTCAACACCGGCGGCACTAAAAGAGTCATTAATATCTTCCAGGCGTAGCTTCGTATTGTGATCACGCTTTCCGACACACTTGCTGAGTTATGGGCTCCATACGTCATGGCCGCTGCTAAAACTAGCTCTTTCGCTGCATCAGCCAATGCATCGATACAATTAATATAGTAGTCGTCCTGTCCTTGCTTGCACTTAAAGTATGCTTTCGCTGAAGACTCAGCAAAACTTATGTAGCATGACGATATGGCCGTCCACAATGCCAACTGCCCCAACTTAGACAAGTTAACATTTATGGCCATAATAGCATCATATGTATTCTTTTCGTCGCAACTGCTCAAGCCCTTATCTATATTCTCGTTAGCCATACTTAACGCCTGCGAGGCCACGCCGAGGATAGCCGCTATTGTTAGCAATATAATTATATGTAATCTCATACTGCTTTCGTCTATCAATCAATTTGTGACTTGGTTCTTGGTAGTTTATAGTCCGTTTCCGTCAGTTTTAACTTATTGACTTTGTCTTTATGTTAAACTTTGTGAGACAGAGGTTTAGATAGATGTGCGGTAACGTTCACACAGGCAATACAAATATTAGTAGGTTTTGGGAAGGTGGTTCAATTATCTCTGATAACCTATTCCACCTGGATGACTTGGATTTTCTATATCTGTTTTCCACCTTGATTCTATAAATTTCGGAGGAGGTCCAAAACCTCCTTTCTGTCGCCATCGTCGAGGAGTTTAACCTCGCGGCCCCTGGTCGGGTAATCGCCAAAAAACCGCAGTTGTTTACTTCAGGTACCGGATTTAGCAACACTTTACCAAGGATATTTTATCGATGCCCCCCAAGGGGAATGTCACGTGATATGCTAACGCCGCGGCGTCCCAATTTGCATGGAGAGCAGACGAGACAATGGCCGACCGGGCCGGCTACGTGGCGCCGAAGAGAATACCGTGGGCGAGCAATTTGGATGGCGAATTAGGATTCGCCATTGGGGTTTATAAGTGGAGAGTTTTTCCCCCCTGGAGAAAAACTCCTCCCTTTTTTCCTCTACGGATTATCCATACATTGTAGTGCTGGTTAGTCCTAGGTATTGTATATACTAAAATTGAGGAAACAGATTATTGAAACATTGGTATCGGTAAGTGAAAACGCGAACCATTTTGACATGTTTTATGAGATTCCTAATTTGGAAGATTCCTAATTTGGAAGATCCCAACTTTCGAAGATCCAAATTTCGAAGATCCCAACTTTCGAAGATCCAAATTTCGAAGATCCAAATCGAAATTATGTGGTACTTTGTTATTAGAGGGCTCTTTGAAATCAGTAAGGATGGCTGTGTGTTTATAAAGAAACACCTGTCTAACGGTGTCGCTATGATACTGCCCAAAAAGCTTCGGATAAGGAACCTAACTGCTGTTCCTCGGCACTTTCAATTCTGGCCCACTCTAAAAACTATATAACCTCAGTGTAATCTGAAGAAGTTTTTTATCATTACTATTATTTTTATTTTTATTTAATTCTATGGCTATGGCCTCCTCATGGTCATGGAATGGAATTGCCGGGGTTTTTTTTGTATAACACTTACAATACTTGTACTGTTAACCAATTGCTGCGAAACAGTAGCAACACCGTCACCACGTTAAATTAATGATATTTTACACATCAACCAATTCGGCACGGCTTTATGGAGAATATACTTCCTTTTCATGTTTACTTGAATTCTCGCCCTTTTTTTAACAAACAATTCGTCAATAATCCAAATAGTTTACCTATCCTTATGTTCTTATGCTTGGGCTTGCCCCTCTATTTTGGACATCAACTACTTCTAATAGCAACAGATTGGGGAATAAAGCTAGAATTCCATTTTCTTCCAGCAAAGCTTAAATCTTTATAATACAATAAACATCATAAACGACCCCCCATTCTATCTGGAATGATGGGTGTTCAGACTTGCTGGCACATCACTACATCCCACCCTCCTGCTAAACACCTTGATCTGCATTCTTCCAACTCACATTCCTCTTTCCTTTAAGATCATTTTCTCTGGTTGAAATCGGAAACTTTGGTGTATAAGTTCCTTAGTAAAAGTTTCTTTAAAGAATTTTTAAGAAACAATTGTATTGTTGCCTGTGGACTTTTCGCCCAAATAAGGTTGCGCGTGTTTCATACGACGAAGTGACATCTCGAATTCACTTCATCAGGCCTTGTATCCTCAAACTTTATACAGCCACAAGCACTGGGCCACATTCCCTGAAATAAAATTGATGATTTTTTTTAAAAGAATCAACTCCGTTTACTCCTTGGTTTTTTTTTTTTTTTTGTGTATCTTTTTGCAATGGCTGCAACTAAATGGTGAAACGGAAGTGAGTGCGTGTCTTTTTTGGTCTGCCTGAGGCCCTAGAAACAGGCCCACGACTGTCGCAGGATTAAACAATTTGAGATCCACACATTTACACATTGCAGCTCACAATTTGCCAAAGCATAAAGTAATATTTGTGACTATTTTTTCTTAATACATCTGATTGAGGGACAGCAGGATAATAACTTTTATTTAACACCTGCTTCCAACTTTCAACTTTTTTTTTGAAGAAACAATTGTATTACAACGCAATCTGTCAAATTCAGCATAATCCCTCTTTTTTTAATCTGCGAGGAACGGCTAAAAACAGTTTGCACAACGTGAGGGCACGTGGTCTAGTGGTATGATTCTCGCTTAGGGTGCGGGCGGTCCTGGGTTCGATTCCCAGCTTGCCCCTCACTGTTTTTTTTTTTCTGGGTGCACTTGAAAATCACACAAGAAACACCTTTTTTTTATCTCAAAAATTCACATCACCATCACATTTACTTGATTCGCTGTATACTGAAAGCTGGTGGTTAGTCTATGGTTCTGCATGCAGTTGTCCTATGGTGCTAATTTCCCTCTGCTTGCATTGGGCACTTGCCCCATTTGGACGTATCGCCGAACCCCATCGCAAATTTCACTGTGCTCGGGTGACTTGATGACTGTACGCCGGCAGACACCGAGTCGCGTTAGATTAATAATCCAAGGTGCAGCAGTGCGGAAAACCACAATATATATTGGGCTCATATTCCCATTGTTCGCCTTTATACTTCGATCATTTTCTTTAATTTGCTGAAATTTCATCGGCTGTGAAATTTCCGTTCGCTCTGTTTTATTTATCTGTGTTTGTTGTGTTGCTCTTGGTGGATACTATAGGTTTTTCCAGGCTTCTATAATCACATCAATCAGAGATCCAACTCGAACCATCGATCCACTTCGACCCAACACGATTCTAAAAAAACCATCCTAATCTGGGTTCTCGGTGTTTTAGTTTTACCCATTGTCTTCGAGGGAGCGTTCAAGAAAACAAGTCATCAATTGAATAGAACAAAAGACCCTCGAGTCGAAGCTCGCTTCCTATTCCACAACCTTTAAAAAGACTTTTCATCTACTCACGCTAATTTTTCATTTTTCTTCTACGCACTTTTCATCTCCTCATAGACTTCACCCCGGCTATAAAAATGACTCCTTTGGAATCAGATCAAAACATTGCCCGGGAAATCCCATCGGAAAAAAACGCTCCACCCCCACAATTGAGCCCCTCCAGTGCTTCTCATGATGACTATGAGAGCCAACGTCCCAACCACCACGTTCTCGGAGATAACGAGGACGATTCCGATATTGATAACGATGACACTGATAAGGAGGCCACCGACGATACTAAGGTGGTGACCGCGCAAACTCTTGCCGATATTCCCGATGGAGGCTATGGCTGGTTCATTGTAGTGGCATGCTTCTTGCTCAATTTCAATACGTGGGGTGCCAATTCCGGTTTTGCCATTTACCTCTCCACGTACTTAAACGAAGGAACCTTTCCAGGGGCAGACAAATACGATTATGCGGTGATTGGTGGGATTACCTTTGGTGTAGGGCTTGTGTTTGCTCCCGTGGTCAATTGGACCCAGGGTAAGTTGGGGATTAAGCCCACGGTGGTGATTGGTATGTTTTTCCAGTTTGCAGGGTTGATGATGGCATCGTTTGCCAAAAGACTCTGGCAGTTATACGTGACACAAGGAGTGCTCCAGGCGTTTGGGTTGGCCTTCATGTCGATGCCTGCACAGTCCGTGCTACCACAGTGGTTCAAGAAAAAAAGAACGTTTGCTGCAGCAATTTCGGCCGCAGGCTCCGGCTGTGGGGGAGTCTTGTTTAATTTGGCCATGCAGAAAGTCATCGAGGAGCGCTCGGTGTCGTGGGCGTTGAGGGCACAATCCATCATTTGCTTCGGGCTTTCTTGGGTCTCCATAGCGCTCCTCCGAACTCGCATGGACGTCAAGGTGACGCTTTTCGACGGGCTGGTGTTGCGCACCGCGGGTTTCTATATTGCCATATTCTATGTGGTGTTCTGTATGTTCGGGTACGTTGTTGTGTTGTATAACATGGCCAACTTCACCACTTCTTTGGGTTACTCTGCCTACCAGGGCTCAATTGCACTGGCGATGATCCAGGTGGGCTCAGTGGCCGGGCGTCCTATTGTGGGCAGACTCTCTGATGAATTTGGGGCCATCACCGTGACTTGCGGTGCATATATGCTCTCTGCGGTATTCGTATTTGCACTCTGGGTGCCTGCCAAAAACTATGCCATGGTGATTGTGTTTTGTCTCCTCCAAGGAAGCATCATGGGCCTGATTTTCGCCACTGTGAGTCCTATTTGCGCAAAGCTTTTTGGCTTGAGGCGTGTGAGTGTGTCGTTATGCATGCTCTGGATTTTCTTGGGTCTTTCGGGAATTGCTTCGCCTGTGGTGGGGCTTGCATTGAAATCGGGAGGAGCTGGCTACGTCGGTTCGGGCCAGTACCTACACTGTTCGATTTTCTCTGGGGCATCATTTGTTGCGTGTTCGGCTACGTTGCTTATCATGAGAGGCTATGTGATCCACCGGCACGAGGTTGCCGATGTGGATGCCGACCAAGGTCACATGCACATCCGGGTTCCCTTTTTGGCACCATTAAAGTGTGCATTCAAGCCGATGGGAAAGATCTAGCGACTTTAATTTTATGTATTTATATTTATTGTGGGCCATGGTTGCCGATGGGGCATTCATAGGACCGGCCACAACGGGAAAAGGTCCAGGGACATATTAATAATAAGAATAATAATTATAATTGTGATAATTTGAACTCCAGAGATGTTTCTGTGACTTCCTGGTAAACTTCACTGTATTAAATGTGGGTATGTGTTTATAAAAATGAAGTTGAAAAGATGATCTTTGAGTGAACAACCGTGATTTTCTTTATTTCTGCATGTCTGTGTTTGAAACTTCTGGGGTAAATAACTAGTCTGGACGTCAAAGGTGAAGATATTTATTTGTTTTGCATTGCTTCTATGTGTCTGATTCTGATTAAGATGAGTTGAATATTTCCAATCAGAATCCCGGTTATGCTTTGGAACCTATTTTATTAGCTTCAAACGCATTTGTGAACATAAAGTTACTTGGTGATTTTCGTTTGTTTCTAGGGAAACTCTTCGTTGGATACTACTGATTGTGTTTCCTTGAGATTGTGATGGGTGACTCCTATAAGAAGAAGTGATTGTGCGCAGAAAATAAAGATAAATTGCATATTTGATTTGAATAACACTTCTAATTTCCAATGGGAGCGGGGAATCCCTCCCAGTTTTGACCTGTAATAAGTGCATTATATAACACGCTAGTTTGATCTCACTTGTAATCCGCTTCATCAGACACTTCATATGTTTTACCCCGTTTCAATCGTTACGTGAGGCTTACAAAAAGTTGCAGCCAATCCTGATAGGATGCAATCAGCATAAAAGCCAAGTATCCTGGAAGCAAAATTATTTATTTTCACGTCAATTAAAAATGCAGTGTGCCGATCCAAAAATACTGCCCCTGGTGTGACTCTCTCTACTGACCTGCTTCACCTGCTGTGGCCAGTTGTTAGAAAGGAGTTCAGACTATTTTCACTGTATAGTATTGTAGTATTCTTACCATATAAATATTTTACTGATGGAAAAACATTATGATGTATTTGAAAATTGAAGTTTCTTGTGACTTCCAGACTTTCGGAAAAGGAAACCTCGGATATCTGCCTCCATTAAAAGGTGCCCTAAATGGATGTCCCCGCCTGTTTTTTTGAGCTCACGAGTCGTCACCGAGGAATGTTTTACCATGAGTACCTCCATGGGTCAAACGAAGTATTCACCTACTGCGGGCAAAATAGTATGATTTTCTGTTCAAAAAACAAACAGTGATTTTAAAATACGGCATATGGAAGGACAATATTCACCGTTATTTATGGATTGCACCATCATAAGCGATGGCAGCAGAACACCATATATGGATATTTGGGCGAGGAGCTCACCTTGTTGATACCTCAGGCATTCAATGTGAAAGTAACACGAAAACCCGACTTTTTTGTCCTAGTCACGGTATTTGCCTTTGCCTTTGCCTTATCTATACTTTTTTTTTATTTATCACATATTCTTGATCGGTGATCTTACATCTGCCTACTCTAATAGTAGTACCTTAGTATCCGTAAATCTCACACTGGACTGACAATCTTCGTTGCTATAACGATTAGCGACTTCCTCAAAGCACCCCTAAATTTAGCCCCACGCTTGTTCTAAAACCAAATAAAGGCAGCTCCAGATATAAAACATACCGTTGCATCCCCTCCCCTGTTTTTTGAAAAATTTCACGGCCCAAAACTCAAAATATCATTACCCTTAAAAAAAGACCACCACTCTAATAAGGCTATAAGCAGCGCATCTCGTGCTGTGTGCCAGACCAGATGCACATATCATCTCGCTGGGCCCATATACAAAACCTGCCAAACAAATTCTGGGCTCTATCAGCAAAACACACCACATTCCATCTCTGCTATAGATATTCATATATCCATATATATACCATAGGGGCAATCTTGAACAAGATAACTTTCGTTAATAATGGACCCCAACACCGAGCCGGAGGCAAAAAGGCCCAAATTATCACCTCCCACTATGGCCGCACCGGGGCCTCTTCCTGGAGACTCCGATCCAGTGCCTGGGCCGGCCAAAGTCACCACAGATCACACCCAAGAGGCGTTTCTTGGGCCTGTCATTGCCGAATTGAACACTGCAACTGAACCGGGCGCTCCAATGAAAAGAGAAGGGGCATTTTTGCCGGAAACACGTGACCTGGCTGTTGCGGACGCTCCTGCCATTCCTTCCAATGACTCCGCCACCTACCCCACCCACCCTAATGACCACAGCCCTGGGGTTCTGGGCTCTTTTTCTAGCGGGATGGGAGCTCCACTTCGTAAAGACAATAATGATGCTTTACCCGAGCTACTGCCGCATTCCCCGGTGCATTCCCTGAGAATGCCCAGTTTTCAAGACCAACCTAAACCACAATCGCCTCTTATCACTCTGGCACTGCCTCCTCTGGGACCACAGTCGATACAGTCGCCATTCACGGCCGCTTCGGCCCCTTCAAATGCAATTCAATCCCCTCAAAACGCGGCTCTGGTGATAAGTCCAGGGCCTCCACCGCCTCATACGACAAATGTCAAGGCGGAGGCACCATCGGGTGCTCTACGGACCCAAGAACCCCCAAACTCCTCTGTAAATACGCCACAATCTGTTTCTGACTCCCGCAAGCACCGACTCGTGGTTATTGACCACGTCACTGTGGAATTCGCGGACTTTCTCGACGGACTCAGAAACGATACCAATGACACCATCACCGAAACGGCTTTGGCGGGTGTTTCATCCTTGGAAACCCCGGCATTCGACCAGCTACATTTTTGCGTCGTCATCAATGACTCGTGCGAAGAGTCTCTCGAAAAGCTACGGTCTTTTCTTCACGAAGACCCCCAGATTCTCCTGAACGCATCTAAGGTATCACTACATTTCGATTTCTCGGAAATGCGTAATTGGACTCTGGCCCCGGAACCTCTAAAAGCCTCATACACGCTGCTACTAGACAAATTTGAGAAAACTTGTGCACAAAAAGTGGTGCAGTGCTCCTTCATCAATAGATATAGTCCCGTGAGTGGACGCCCGGTCGAGCAGGACGACTTGGCCCAGATAAACAAAGATAGTCATGGGGAAATCAGCCGCTGGCACAACCTCGAGGTGCTTGACTATGGGCGCAGCTCTCTCCGATTCGTTTCTGGAGTCAGGTTCCCCGAGTCGCTCCGCGCATTGAACTTAGGAGGTGGGCACTCGCTCGAGGCGCTCACAGGGTTCAAACTCCCCGGGCAGTTGCGTTCTTTGGACGTGTCTCACAACTTGGTTTCGTCCACCGACTACGTGGCATACCCGGCCACGCTCGAGGTGCTTAATTTGCGCGATAACCGCATCTACTTCATGAATAATGTGGAGTTCCCGGTGCTGCTCAAACACCTCGACCTTTCACAGAACCGCATCGATAACTTGAAGAGCGTGGTGTTCCCGCGCAACTTGAAGTCGCTCCTGATATCAAACAACCCCATCGAATGCATCAAGGGCGTGCGGTTCCCCGAGTCCATCGAGTACTTGGATGCATCGTGTCTTCCGAACGAATCGATGACCGGCATCAAATTCCCTGACCACACGCGGTCTCTCAACCTACAATCAGCAATGACCAACACGCGAGGCTTAAAGTTGCCACCATACGTGGAGAGCTTGAACATGGCATGCGACGGGGTCAATAGTATCAACCCGTTAAAGCTTCCCAACTCTATCCAGCGACTTTACTTGGCACACAACAATATCAAAACCCTAAATAAAGTGGCCTTCCCGGCATCTATCCGCGAGCTCTATTTGGGCAACAACATGATCACCACGTTGAAAAATGTCCAGTTTCCTCCCACGCTCGAGGTGTTGGACATGACCATGGACCCGCACAATGACGAAAACGAGAAGTATGTGACATCGTTGAAGGACGTGTTTTTCCCCGCAAACCTCCGGGTTCTCCGTCTAGGATATCATCTGATCAAGACCATCGAGGCAGTGGACTTCCCTTACGGGTTAGAGGAATTGGGTCTCCAGTATAACGATCTCCGGGTGTTCCGCAACGTCAAGTTTGGACCCCGTCTACACACGTTGGACCTCTCGGGAAACCAGGAGCTTGTGAGTTTGGACAACGTGTTTTTCCCCGAGTCGCTACGTGATTTGAGATTACCGTCGCTTGTGTTAAACAGTCTCCCAGGGGTGCTCGTGGAACGCGCCAACAACCACCAGTTGAAACTCTCCAAGTCGTTGCCATACACTATATAGAACGGTTTAAATATACAAGTGGGAAATAAGACGGTCTGGTGTCCAAGAGAGACACGCCGAATATTGTGAAAAAATGAGAAAATGCAGAGAGCCCTTCAGCGAGTTTAATCCTCCTCCTCCTCGTCAGAAGTATCCCTGTCCTCGGCCTCCTTTCTCTCCAAAAGAGCCTGCAACTCTGCATCCTCGGTGGCGGTGACGGCCTTAGGAGCCATGGTGATTTTGAGGTTTCCCCCCGCAGCCTCGATGGAAGCAGCAACCTTCTCGATAGCACGCTCCAACAACGCCACACCTTGGTTCTTGTCCAAGGCCTGGGTGGAAATCACGTATAATGGAGCAGCCACCAACTTGGCCTTGACCTGCATCTGCTCGGTGGACTCGGCCTCGGCTGCCTTCAATGCCGTCTTGATGGCGTCGATTCCCTCGTAGGCAAAACAAGACACCTCAACGTCCGCACGCACCTTGATGGCCTGCGGCGTCAATCTACGGCTGATGTACAATTTAAGTTCTTCCAAGATCTCGGGAGAAGGAGCCTCCACGTCAGCGAAAATGGAAGGGTCAGTAATCAGCAACTTGAAGGCATCGTATGCGTGGCCGTACTTACGCAGCAAAGGCCAGCCCACCGTCACGTACAACTCCTCCAACGACACGTTGTATTTCTCGGCACAGTGTCTCAAGATGGAGTGCACGGCCTTGGACTTATTGTAACGTTCATCACACTTGACAATATCCTCGGCCGACACTCTACGCTTGGACAAATCAATGTATCCCTTCTCCTTGTCCACTCTCAACACCACGGCAACCTCGTTCTTGCCCACACGGATCAACTTCTGGATCGACCGGATTCTTCTTCTGGACAACTCACTCAAAAGCACCATTCCCTCGATATTGTCGTACTCAAGCAACTTGACATATGCTCCCATCTCGGCAATCTCTTGCACGTTGACCATCACCACCTCGTCCACCTCGGGGTACTTATTCTCGTAGAATCGGCAGTTAGAACTACTCATTGTTGGTATTATCTTTGTATGTGTGATAGATATGGGGTTTTTTTTTTTTTTTTCAAGGTGCACTTTTCACCTCTGCCTAGTACAAGGCACAAAAGATTTTTTCTGAGACGGGGCGCGCACGACTCTGGCTAATTTGTAAAGGATGCGCACTTGGGGTATATGGTGGGTTGGCAGTGTGGTATATGCCCAATGCCAAAACAGGTGGGAATAGGAGATGTTTACGGTTTGGGGAATATGGGTGGCTTTCTTTTTGGTGGTTTTTTGTTTTTTTTTGGTTTTTTTTTGATGGTTCATAGCATATGATTGTTTAGGTTCGACTGTGGGGTTGAATGGATGTCGGTATACATCTCTCCATCCAAATGACGCGACTGTATGTGGGCCGGAGTCCACAGTCCAAAGTAGAGGCTCCAGGCCAAGGCCCAGGCTTTCGGCTTCCGGCTCCTTCCAGGCTCCAGGCTCCAGGATCAGGCTCAAGGCTCTAGGATCAAGGATCAAGACATCAAAAGGGCACTTGAAGCAAATGTCTGGATATCTCCTGCTTTCCTCTCCTAGTTTAGAGCTTCTGTTTTTGGTGTCATGGGATATGTCTTGGGCTGGTATAGTGTGGGGCGCGCACTATTAATTAATAGCGACATGAATAATTTCTTCTTTCCTTTTAGGGTGCATTTTCGCCCTTGATGGTGGATGTTTATTCTGTGTTTTCTTATACACTTCTTCGCCGTCTTTTTTTGTTACTGTTTCTCCCCTTTTTTTATGAACACTGACCACGGATAGGTGTACTTCCCAGTACGGGTAAGGTAAAGTTATCTTGAGTTTATCGTGATTTTTTGTGAAAACGTTTTCTTGATAAATATCAAACCATTTTCCGAATTCTTGGGGCACATTTGGGTATTCTGGAAATCAAATCTCAGCCTTGTCATTTTTTTAGTTGTTTGGTTGTCCATACACATGCAGAATGCAAAATGCTGGTCACCTTTATGTTTCCTAATCGATCTGGGCTTGGACAGCCACCCACCTGGTGGTATTTCTGGAACAAGTCACGTCTACAGATGTGTATTTATAGACCACATCTAAGCATCCAGTCAATAAGGGCTATCTCCTTGGGCTACCCTATGATGCGGAAGGATTTACCCTTCTTCATGAGATATCTGATGATTAGCTGCTGATTAGCTGCCACGAAGTCACCTAACTTCCCATAGTCTTTAGCACTTAGCTGGTAGGTGTATACTACAATCCAAATATCCAGCATGTAAGACATTACCATGTCTAATGATTTGTGGCATTGGTGCTTCTATGGCTAGTTGGTTTTACTAATCGTATTTCACCATCCATGAGCATATTCAGTGGCACCACGATAGCCTATAAACTATTCTAGACATTCTTTATACTTAGCCCTCTTCCCAGGTTTTGTTTTGTGGAAAGGCTGGGGTTGATTTGAACAGTATTTGATGCAAAAGCGATATCATCCCAAGGAAATTCTACTGATAGTGAATTTGCTGATTTCATTAACTGTCGAGTATAATTTAATGGAAGCAATCTCGCAGGAAACGTGAAAAGCATTTACTTAAACCCACGGAGGAGTGAGATCAAGTCTGTGGAATGATATGATGGAATGATATGATGGAATAATATGATGGAATGATATGATGGAATAATATGATGGAATGATATGATGGAATAATATGATGGAATGATACGATAAGAAATTTCCCTATAATAAAGCGAGTTCCTGACTGCTTTGAATTCTTCCTTGTTGAAAAGTATTTCAGGACGTACTATTATGCCAATTTGGACCAGTGCGCCCGGACAGCTCGTATATAAAAGAAACAACCCCACCTCGGTTATTCCAAACTACACATGGAAATAAGGTGGCAAGATGCCTTTCTGGAGTGGAATCATCTTCGTGCTTCAAAAAAATAATATCACAAATAATATCAAAAATAATATCAAAAATAATATCAAAAATAATATCAAAAATAATATCAAAAATAATAGCAAATAAAATGTAACCTCAATATACACCCTTTTCTCAATATGCTCCTTTGCATCTCCCCTTCATTTTAGTTTTTCCTCGCACTTCCACGTTTCGCAATTGCAACCGTTTTTCCTACACCCTTCCTTTGCAATACGGCCCCGAAAAAAAGCTTCGAAAATAACCCCTTTTCTTTCTAACTTCTCGACTAAAACACCTCATAAGTTCTCCTTACCATTCTTAACGCTTCCCCTCTTTATCTGATTTACTTGTAATGACGGATTTCCAGGTTTATAAAGGTTCCAACTTTTATGTGCCTGCTCGATACAAGATCCAGGAGGTTTTGGGCCGAGGCTCTTATGGCGTGGTGTGTGTTGCAATCGACACAAAGTCACCGGAGCCAGTCAAACTTGCCGTCAAAAAAATCTGTAAGATTTTACTGAAGGAAATCTTGCTCCGTCGGGCCATCCGGGAATTGAAGCTTATGCGTTTTTTCCGGGGCCACAGAAACGTATGTATTACTACTGTTTTGGAGAGGCACCCACCTCTTCTAAGTGAAACCAAATCCGTCCAAATTGAGACTTCCTGAAGCACTTCTTGGACTCGGGTATATTTGTGAATGTGAAATTGTGAATGTGAAATTGTGAATGTGAACTTACCTGGGTTGTCACGGTTGTGCCTTTGGATATGCTACACTTACAGATCATGACCCAAATCATGTAGAGCGTGGATCTACCATAATACAATCAAAAATACTAACTGGCTAGATTGTTTCTCTTGTCGACGTGTACTTCATCACACTATCGCCATATGAAGGCCTCTATTGTTTCCAGGAACATATGGACTACGACCTTGCCCGCGTTCTCTATTCAGTTGTACAGTTTCTGGAGTTTCACATCCGCAACTTCCTCTACCAGATCTTATGTGGTGTCAAGTACATCCATCTGGCAAACGTCGTACATCGGGACCTCAAGCCCGGGAATATTTTGGTCAGCTCTCGAGGGATACTAAAGATCTGTGATTTTGGCCTTGCAAGGGCCATCTCAGTGACACCATCCAACCACTCAGAAGAGCCCATCACTAACTACGTGGCCACAAGATGGTACCGAGCCCCCGAGTTGATTCTCAGATCCACTCACTACGGAAAAGAGGTGGATATGTGGGCCGTTGGGTGTATTTTGGGTGAGCTCTATGGGCGCCAGCCATTAATGCCCGGCAAAAGCCTGGTCCACCAACTTCATGAAATTATCAAATATTTGGGCACCCCGCCGCCACAAATTAGTATTCGGAAAGATTGGAATATGCCCGGCGGAGTGAGGTCCCCCGTTTTATGGTCTTCCGTCTACCCTTTTGCCTCTCCTGATAGCTTAGATTTGCTAGGCCAACTTTTACGGTGGGAGCCCACGGCCAGACTCAGTGCGGACCAGACCATTGCACATGCATACTTTACCAAGACTCGGGATGTGGCGTGTGAGCCTGTGACCAGGACCGCATTTACGTTTGGAAAGGAGGAGCACGAAAGCGACTTGGCTAAACTACACGCATTGTTGAAAGAGGAGGTTGCTGCGTTCCAGACCGAGCGGAGCAAACGGTGCGAGTAGGATGGTCCACAGTACTGGCAGGGCCAACCCAAATAACTGCTTTGATCACTGGAGAAAGAGGAATGGAAAAATCAAATTTCAATGACCTCAAACGGGAGTAAATCAAACGGGAGTAGATTATGCAAGCACATTTATTCTATGGGGAATTAGTGGGGTGTATTTTCTGTGGAGTGAAGTTGTTATGTTGCATCCATGCGACTTGTCTCACTGGGCCACTGAGCTACTGGCCACTGGGCCACACAATAAGGCTGGCCACAGGCGTTCAAAAAGTAGTAACACAGGCCATTCATTTATTTTCTGTAACTATTTGGGATTTTGTGTTGAAGTTTCCTATCTTTTCCTTTCTGGTGCTTATATTTGTCACTGCTTCTGGAACGGACATGGTCATCTACATCTACTCCATGGTCTAAATCTAAATATACTTATCTTGGGGAATCTAGGGTCAATATAAGGGAGTACTAGAAATTTTACCACCTGAAGTCCCTGAAATTCAGGCCAAGAAATACCACTAGAATCATTTTGTTCTTACCAAGCCTTTTATCTGAAAATTCCACGAAACTTTCCCGCAAGTTCCCTTAAGTCCCCACACGGACCTTACCACCTCTAGCCCCAAACCACATTCTCTATATACAGCCCCCAAAATGGTGTGAAATCTTCATTCCTCGAATTCCTCGAATTTGCTTAATAGAAGCTTTTCTTTTTGGCTGTTTGTTTTTTCTTTTCTTTTCTACAGCTTGAAAAATGTGTACACGTCTTTTTCATGGGGCCTCCAGTCCTCGGTCCATGCCACACACCACACTGCCCCACGCACTGAGTGTGTACCCTAAAGCCTTGGTGTACTCTGTGCATCAGTGGAACCGTGTGATAGGCTGCAAAATAATAATCATAAAAAGATTCAAATTGCACATGCTTAAAACATGGGACCTCTCATCTACATCATGTGGTACACCCTTTAGCCGGGCTGAGGACTCTTCGTTCGGGGGAAAGAACTCAGGAAAGTATATAATATAAATTAGGTAAAAAAAGAGCACCCACCTTCTTTATATCCATTTTATTGGTTCTCTTTTTCGGAAACTGAGCAGTACTACCCTATCAAAACCCAGAATTAACATTGAAAAAAATGCCTGTTGATCATCCCAATCTTGAAATCCTTGGTTTCACTGTTAACTACGACGACGGCACTACCTACGAAGTTCCTGTGAAGGGAACCGAATCCATAGAGATTAGGATCCCTGAGGATACCACCTACCAGATGACTATCCAGTTCAAGGTCAAGCAGAAGAATTTGGTGGGCTTAAAGTATAAGCAAGAAGTGTGGGCGTATGGCATGGTGGTTCGCTGTAGAGAGGTGGACATCGGAGATGAGTTTTTGCCCAGTGATACCCCTTACCTTGTGACGTTTGCCAAGGATACTACTCCGAAAGGGATGATGCTTCGTGGAGACTATAACTGTACGTCTACATACTATGCTGAAGACGGCGAGTTGTTTCAGTCCCCATGGAAGTTGAGTGTTACCAAGAAATAGGCATGGTGAATATAGATTTATGAAGTTTTATTATTGATGATATTGGTTTTAGTAGGCGAATCTAGTATTCCAGGGTATTATGAGGTCTAATTGATGGTGGAAGAAGATGAGGAAGTTCTTTTTTTAAAATGACAATTGATGTTTTCATATATTGAAGTTGACGGTGGATAAGGGATGCAATTTAGCGATATAACCACGAAGGTCTTAGACTCTTCCAACTCAGCCCTTTGAAGTTGAGTTTTTGAGTGGTGGCTCTTTCCATGCTTTAAGGTTCATCAGCATGCAGAGATATTGCACCAAACACTTACCTGTTTAGTGGCTGTTATTTGCGGGCGACTAGAAGAAAGCCCCACAGAATCTACTTTTTGGTTGATTCTAACTGACCTAGTCTTCAGTGGTATAAGGACATACTATGGTTTCTGGCCATATAGTGCCAAAGATGTCCTATAGCCAAGAAAAGTTTTTTCTCTATATTATCAAGTAAAATATTGACTATAATCATATTGGGTAGTGACCTAAACCTTTTTTTTTTTCTTCTTCTTTTTTTTTTTATTCGTCAAGCTGCTAGAAATATAATCTTTTAATTTACTATCTCAATCAACCCCCAAATTCAAAACTACAAACTTGGGGCTAAAAAATCAGGCTATGCAACTAAGACCAGTAATCCAACCCATTTTTCTTACTTATATCACAGAATATCCAACACGTTGATATCAAAACAAAAAATTATTACTGGCCAGTTTTCTCTTTGCTTATCACGATTTCGACTCTTCTACTGAGTCGCATTTCCCTGGCTTCAAATCCTCACCCCTTGAATTGCATACAGTGTAGAACCTGGTCAAGTGATAAGGTGGTGCCCTTTAGAAGCTAGCTTATAAAAGAAAATATCACCAACAAAATATTTGATAGTTTTTTCCAAAGCACAGACTGACTAATTCAAATCTCTAGTGGTGTATTATTTGCGGGCTTTTGCAAAATCGTTCTAACGAGTTTCGTCTGTATATACCCCACACCTGATTCGTGGCCTTGCTACAATATGGCTACTCCCCGCACTTTTTCCCTCTCCCTAATACTTTAAAACCAGGAAAATAGGAAAGCAGAAAAGCAGAAAACAGAACCTTCCGCACATGCCATAGATAGGCAAAGATTCCGACATCACAATCTCGACCACACCTTTTTCTTTTTCTTTTTCTTTTCTTTTTCTTTCTTTTTTGTCGGTTTCTTCATTCCACACTCCTCTTTATGGCCCTTCTAGACCCAAACAAAAAGACAACGAAAGAAGGTTAGCAACAAAACATTGACTAGAATAGCTTAGAATTCACCCGCAGACACTCCCGCTTGGCTTTTTTTGGTTTGGTTTTATTTTGGTTTTATTTGCTTTAGTTTGATTTGAACCCTCTTTTGTTCCACTGATCTGATGCTGACCCGTCTAGCCTCTCACTCAGGATCGTGGTATTCTGATGATGGCACCACCCTTGAACAGCAAGTGTCGAAGTTACTCGTGCGTGCACCAGCGCAGAAAAATGGCGCGAGGGTCATTTTAGGCCCTCATGCTGGGTACACTTACTGCGGCGAGCGGTTGGCTGAGGCTTATGGCGTGTGGGACTGTAAGGCCACCTCCCGGGTGTTCATCCTCGGCCCGTCCCACCACGTATACTTTAAGGATACGGCGCTCTTATCCGGACATGCCTTCTACGATACACCTATCGGGAAGGTCCCTGTAGACACCGAGGTGTGCAAGAAGTTGGCGGGGCTGATGCTGGAACTATTTGATTATATGAGCGAATCCGTAGACGAGGACGAACACCTGTTTGAGATGCACTTGCCCTTCTTGGTGGGGCGTTGCCGTGCCGAGAACGTGGATGTGCCGCCAATCATCCCCGTTATGATTTCCGGGCTTTCCTTACGGGCACGGCGGGCCGTGGTCGATGCGTTGGCCCCTTACTTCGCTGATAAGACCACTACGTTTGTCGTGCTGTCGGATTTTTGTCACTGGGGTCGCCGATTTTCCTACACGGCATATGTGCCCGATCTGCAGTTGGTGCTGCTCACGCAGTATAAAAGCTCCCTTGACAGGAAAGTGCCCATCTACCGCTCCATAGAGTACTTGGACCGCACCGCAATGTTGACTGCATCAACAGGCTCTGTGGCGAAATGGGATGCGTACATTGAAACTACAGGCAACACAATCTGCGGTCAGAAACCAATCGCCATTGTTTTGCTGCTCTTAGAGAAGTATAGCGCCACTCAGGATGTTTCCTCCACTGGTGGTGAGACGTTCCAGTGGCTTGGCTACTCGCAAAGTAGCAAGGCAGTTTCGGCGAATGACTCTAGTGTGTCATACGCAGCAGGCTATGTTTCACTCAAGTGAATGTCTGAAAATAGATGGTTTCGATTTTTCTCCATTACAGTGGTGTACTTTGTCCTTCTAGATTTGGTTGGCTATTGCATGTTAACAATGGATTATCCCATACTTCGAGGTCGTTAAAGCAGTACTTGTGTATAAAGGCTCAGTTTGTTGAAGAAAGAAGAGTAAGGAAAATATCCCCAACATTTTAAAACTCTAACATCTCTTTTTTTTTGACATTAATTTCTGGATGTGCGTCAGATACTTTAAATTTACTGGCTTTCTTGAAACTAAGTAGTGGTACCCCGCGAAAGCGCAATAATTTCATCGTGTAAGGCCAAAAGAAAAGAAGAAGAAGAAGAAAAAAAAAAAAAGAAAAGTTACCTTTCCTTATTAAATAACCCCTCTTTCTGAACGACGAAGTCCTTCGGCGAAGCAAACCCACCCCGGTTTTTGCCGGAGAAACTTCAGGGACGGTGCGTTGCTCGGCCCGCAACACTCATAACCGTGCGGCCTCAGATCGCGTTCATAGAAAGCGAGCCACCTCAAACCAGAAAGGAAAACCTTGGTAGGTGAAATATTTCCACAAATAAACACCCCAATTTGGTAGCTTGGATCCATATTCTCCCAAGTAGACAAGTCAAAAAAACATTCTCAGAGAATAAAGCTGGAAAATAGACGCCCGTCTTCTAGATACATTTGATAATGGACTCAAAGTATTTCGGCAAATGCAAGGCGTCGGAACTTCGGGCCGAGCTCGAGCAGGCGAAAAAAAAGCTGAAGCCACAACAACGAGTAAAGGTGGTGTTGAAGAAAGTGGTGGCCAACATCATCCTCAACAGGCCGGAGTTGGTGCTGTTAATGGACGATATCATCCATCTCATGGTTCTTGACGATTATGAGGTGCGCAGGCTCTGCTGTCACTATATCACACACTATGCCGATCTGGATCCCAACGGAGCAGCTGCAGCATTGGATTTCTTCTCGAGGTTTTTGCGAGACCTTGACCCGATGGTGCGGGCTTTGGCCATCAAAACCGTCTCGGGCGTGGCGTTGCCCTCGTTCGTTGCTCTTGCATTCCAGTGGGTCCTGCGGTTGCTCGTAGATAAAAACCCACATGTCCGCACCACTGCTGCATTCAGCGTGGCTAGATTATATCAGCATGATCCGAAAACTACCATATCGCATCAGTTGATCGAGTCTTTGAACGAGTTGCTCTATGATGAGAACCAAATGGTGGTTGCGAATGCGCTTGCAGCGTTGAGCTCTATCACCGAGACTTCCGGGGCCATGAATCTCAACATAAACAAGGACCATCTGCTTGCACTCATGCAAGACGCTGGAGCCGCCAACGAGTGGCGCCAGGTGTATTTGCTTAATGCACTCATGTCATATCTCCCGAAAACATCCCAGGATGCTCTTGACGTCGTTGATGCAGTGTTACCGTCATTGATGCATGAAAACTCTGCAGTCGTGCTCAACGGTGTCAAGGTCATTTTGTACTTGAGCAACTATATCGATTCTCCTGAGATTGTTGTGCCTAATATTGCCACAAAGTTGGGCACGGTGCTCGTGTCGTTGCTCTCGAAGCCCCCTGAACTTCAGTTCTTAGTGCTCCGTAACATGATCTTGCTTCTCTTAGGAAAGAATTACTTGATAAACGTCGATGTCGAGCTGTTTTTCTGGAACTTCGACGACCCTATCTATATCAAGGACACCAAGCTCGAGATCATCTACCTCCTTGCTAACGAAAGCAACATTGATGTCGTGTTTCGCGAATTGGAGGAGTACGCCACTGAGGTCGACAGCAAGATGGCTCGTAAGGCAATTCGGGCTTTTGGAAACCTATCACTCAAGTCAGAGTCTGCTGCTGCAAGTTGTGTAGATATCTTGCTCGACTTGATATCAAATGATATTCCTTATATCGTGCAAGAGTCATGCATGGTGATCAAGAATATCATACGAAAGTATCCCGGAAAGTTCGATATACTTTTGACCACGATTGTCCAGTACTACAAACTGATGGAGGAGGCAGATGCCAAGCTTGCACTCACGTGGATGGTTGGACAGTTTCCAGATAAAATCATCAACGTCGATGCTATTCTTGAGTATCTCATTAGCTCGTTCAACGAAGAACCGCTTGAGGTCCAATATTCCATGATAACTGCTGCTGTGAAGTACTACGTACAGTTCCCTGTAAAGGGAGAACCGTTAGTGCTCAATGTGTTGAAGTGGGCAACAGAGGAGACCGACAACCCAGACTTGAGAGACCGCGGCTTTTTCTACTGGCGCTTGATCACAAATCAACAGAATGAAGGGACAGATAGCGAGTTCCAAAAGCGTACCAAGGAAATTGTTATCAACATGAATCCCGAGATAAACTCACAAAACGACAAGATCGACCCTGCTATTCTCGAGGAGCTTGAACTCAACATTGGTTCGCTCGCTTCCATCTACTTAAAGTCAGTGAGGCATGTTTTCAGGCTAGCAAAAAGAAGACTGCTTCCCCAGTCACCTGCTCTACAGCCACGGAGGAAATCAGAATTGTCTTACCATGTCAACTCCGCAACTCTGCAACCAATAGAGAGGCCAGCCAGAAGGGAGCACCAAGTGAAATCATTGCCTCGTATGAATAGGAATCCAAGCCTGAGTAGTTTTGGAACAAACTCGTCGTTTGCATCACAAGAAAAGCCCAAAAAAGAGAGTTTTGGCCAGAAACTTTCTCGCAAGGCCTCTGTAATCACCCGGAAAAAGAGCATGAAGTATTAAATCTGCTGGCTCTCTTGTTTGATTTCAGTAAGTTTTGTTCTGGCTATTTTGACTGAGACAATCTGGACTTCTGGAGAGAATTTGACAATATTTTCACCCTCGGCGATCGTCTCTGTATCTATCAACGGCATATTGGGCTCTGGTCCGTCTGGAACAGAGTTCTTCAATTCTTCTGATGCAACCCCCAACAAAGTACCAAGGATGATGATGGCTCCTGGTTTGGACATCACAAGCATATTTTCCTTGCAGAAAGTTCCTGCAACACACAGCGGACACCCCCATGAACATTCACAATCACGTACTCTTTCATAAGTTGCACATATAATTTCATCAATGTACTCAAAAGTTTTACCAGACATCCCTGTACCTTGCTCTCCACCTTTGGAATCATGAAAGATAAGCCGTGCCGGTCTCTTTCTGGCGGACTGCCTTTTGGCAAATTCCTTCTCTGGAGCCTTGCATTCCGTCGAAATCTCCGAGTCTGTACCATTGGGGGTAAAACGGGCATTCGGATTTGTTGTTGCACCGCCAGCTATGTACAAGGGAAGCACATTCATGATGGCATGCTGTGCTGCGTGAATGCCTCCGGCTGGATTGAGAGATTTTTCTTTGATGATTTCGATTGCCTTGGGTGGGATGTCGATCCAGAAACCTTTTGACTTGAGTACCACTGGTGGATTCTTGACTTCAACGGCCTCCAAAATCTCGCTTTTCCGGTTCACTTTGAAATAGCCAAACACTATTATGGTGGTCTGAATCTTCCCATAGAATACCGGTATATCTGTGGGTGAGTTGGCTTTGGAGACGTTGAGTTGTTTCACCAATTCAATCTCCAAGGGATCGACATCGGAAAAATCCCTCTGCAGAGTGGTCCAGGTAACTTTAACCCTTTCGACTTTGGCATACCTCCCTTCGGTATTGAAATCCTTCACGAGATAAGGATATCCCTGATGTAAAAAGATTCCACCTTCATACAATGTGAAGCTTGTTCGCAGCTCCTCGACTTCCTCTATAACAACATTTCTGTTATCGGTGATATCCACAACCGCGTACATAGTTTGCTCGATTGCCCTAAGAGAAACCTTTTCAGCAGGCCATGGCAAGTACCGTGGATCGGTGCGATAAAATCCTTTTTTGTCCTGATATAACTTTTCTATGCAAAGATCCTTGAACTTTTGCAAAGCACTGGGATCTTGCCTGATACAAAACCATTTGCTGTCGATGTCCAATTGCAAAGGCCATTCAAATGCCGCACACTGCAAATGCATAGACATGACTAACTTGTTCAGACTGCCATCTAAAAACCCATCAATACATAGATCTTCGTATGTTTTATCGCAAAGCTCGTGGGAATTTTTGAGATAGTGTCGGTCTACGGGGTTGGACCCACACACTAAAATAGCCAAGCTACCCTTGGAAGATTTTCCCCTACCAGCTCTTCCGAACTGCTGATGTAGATTCAGTTTCAGAATAGGAAACCCACACGATATAACAACGTCCAAATCGGATAAATCGATTCCAAGCTCCAAAGCATTTGTAGCAACAATTGCACGTAGGTGGCCCAGGAACATCTTATGTTCGATAGCCCTTCGGTCAGCTTTACTGTATCCCCTCGGTAAGCCATGATATCATGTTCGCTTAGTGAGCGCCATTCAGGGTGCTTCTTTTCGGATATAAGTGTCTTGGCCTCTTTGAATCAAGAGCTCGCATACGGCTCTCATTGGACAGAAGACAATCACTTTTATAGTGGGAAGTGACGAGAGTAGGTGGACAAGGATTTTGGCCAGCTCAGTGACAATGTTTTCTCGGGGAAGAAACGCCGATTGAATGGGCGTTTTCAACGAAGTAGCCGAGTGCAACTGTGGTTGGGGTAACTCTCGCTGTCCCTTCTTGTTCATCAATACAGGAGGCTCCCAAATCACCATTTTTTTCTCTGTGCTGGGGCTCCCATCTTCAAACACATGGAGAACTTCATTTGACTGTGGAATGGCACATAGCGTCCGGAAATGAGTCTCTGGATTATCAATAGTGGCGGAACATGATATGTAGAGCGGCACCGAGTCGTTCAAGCTGATTGTAGCTCGAAGCCGATTCAACCTGGCCATGACATAAGATACGTGGATGCCAAAAGTGCCTTTATACACATGTAACTCATCCATTATGACATACTTGAGATTGAAGAGAAACTCCAGCCAGCCCCGGCCACCGCCTAGCTCCTCGGATGCTTGGTTCGGGAGAATAGCTGCGTGGATTGCATCTGGGTTGGTGAAGATGATATCAGCAAAGTTCCTGACATAGCCCCTACTTTTAGCAGGGGTATCACCATCGTAAGTATCCACAATGATCTTTCTTTTGTTCTGTGGAAGATGCGATATGAGTTCTTTGAGGTGTCTCATCTGATCCTGAGCGAGAGCTTTTGTGGGAAAGATGAGCATGGCGGTAGTAGGACGCTTATTTATGTTTGCATTGGCATCAATATCACGGAGAATCTCATTGAGAATCGGGAGCTGGTATATGAAAGACTTTCCAGAGCTGGTGGATGTCGATACAATCACATGTTGCCTCTCATTGATAATGGCGGAAAGGGCTTTGGCCTGGTGGAAGTAAAGACCTCCTTTGACTGCGTCCACGGCCTTATAATGCCAAAGAGCATCTATTAAATCAGGATGGAGAAGACCAGGATCCACTGGTTCCAAGCAGGCAGCTCTGGATTCCGTAAGGGTATATACATTCCTTATCTGATCTTTGTATAAGGGCGTCTTTTTAAGGGCGAGGAGCATATCTTCAACAGGTGGTTTCTCAGAAGAGGAAACCCCGTCCTCGCCAGGCTTTGTGGAAGTTTCCATGATAGTAACTGGGTCGGCCATGATGGTGGGCTCAGGGAGGTCTGCGGTACATGTTTCCACCAAGGCTTTCAAGGGAGCTCCTTCGGAGATTTCATGTGGAGAAAAGGTGTCCAAATAGGCATCTATGCATGAATGGAAGCGCTCGTTACGGCCTTTAATGATGGCCTGGAGTTGTTCCTGCGATAAGCTGCCGATTTCCATGTTTTTGGAAGACGAGAAGAAGCCGGGGCCCAGCACTAGGTCTGTTTTCTGGCGTTTCTGGGGCATGTTCTTACCCTTGATGGCCGCCGCAATACCCTGGGTCCGAACATCGCAAAATTCAAACACCAACAACTGCCGTTCATGGCTTGGCATCTCTGCAGCCCGTGCCACTGCTTCATATGCATCGTCGACGGTTTTGGGCTGGAGCTGTGCGTATCCTTTCTGCGCCGAGTAGGAAACGGTTTCCGCATGCTGGAGGAGCACCTGGTTCTCATCAAAGTAGTCGAACGTCACGTCTCCTGGTGGAAGCAAGTGCTTGATCATCTGAAGATCGAGGTCTGAAATGTCTGCATTGAGTTTGCGGAGATGTGCTGCTGTGGGGATGGTATGGCGAGAGAAGGACGAGAGAAAGGTGAGGTGGGTATTGATGTGGCGAAATTTGCGGTAGAGTTCGGAGAAAAACACCGGCCATGCGTGCAGAGAAGTTTCCGAGGGGGAAATTCGGGAAGAGTGTGTATTCAGGGGAGATTTTGCGTTGGAAGTCGTGGCGTTTGTCATATTTTAGGCTATTTTCTTTGGTCAAGATGTATAATGATTGCAGATAACATAGAGATACATGTATGGGACGGTCCCAGAGACAGGAGCAGTCTTGTGACTAGATGAGAAGAGATGGGTGCTTTCTGCTTTTCCAAATTTTGCCCTAGAGATTAATATATGGTCCCTTTGAGCTGCTGTGGAGAGAATGTTGATCTCGAAAAGTGTGGCCCAGTTGCATCTTAGTTGGATCCGTACATGGGTTACTTGTGCGTTATGAGCCCGAATGTGATGTGTGCTTGGGTGCGAAATCGGTGACTGTTAGTATTTTTATTTTTCAATGGAGGAGGTTACGCTTTTTCTGGGCACAGGTTATGGGGTGATGATATCCAAGAATATTTTGGGAAAAAAAAAGTGAAGAGTGAAGAGTGAAGAGTGAAAAGGTGATAAATCAAACAATTTGAAAAAGACTTCGAACTGAATGCTAGTATAGTACAGAATATCTGGATGTTGGTATGGGTCTCCGATGTCGTGGCAGCTAGACAGGGCGAGAAATAGCCTGGAAGATAATTCGGCTACTGAATGTTTTTCTAGTATTTTCTTCTCCCTCTGTCTGTTAGTTTCTGCGTTCACTGACTCTAAGCTTTTCAATTTACTTGATGTATTTTAAATAAATTCGTGTGGCATTTATCCAGGATAAAACGATAAAGTGGTGTAATCTAGGTTGGAAATTTATGGCCACTTTTACGGATGATTTCGCGGACATATAATAGTTTCAGTTGTTGGTAGAAGGGATCACTTGGACACACAAGCCTCATAATATGAGGACAATTTTTGGAAGCAATCAGGTGACGGAAATTCAAAGTCTTTCTTTTGCTAGCAAGATTATCTCTTACTGTGACGTTTCATTCACCTCCTCTAGTTGCACCAAATCCCTCGATCTTCAAGCTGCTGAGCATTGGTTTCTGCTCAACACGCACTTTCAGATATCTACCTTGAGAAAGTTGAAACACTTCATTTTCCCCAAGATTCTAAAAATCTCTTCACTCGTTCCGAAATAAATATCTCCGAAATATCTCCGAAATACCTCCGGGACGTCTCCCAAATATCTCTGCCGTATTGTACCTTGTGTGCTACCTTGCTAGACTTTCTAGAAATGTATTAATACCGGGCCAGCGAAGAAACGCGCAGCCCACCTGAAACCAGCCCCATGAATACCGACTAATTGGAAACGAGGAAATAAAACATATTCAACAGCAAAGCATTATAGAATATCCGTGGTTGAGTTTCCAAAATCCCAATAAAGGTTATTCCCCACTCAGCTGCGTCTTATTCTAGCCATTTTTAAAGTTCCTTGAAACCGTTCAAACTCATGGATGAAACTAACTTGAAACATTTCCTGGCAGAGTTCCTTTCTACCGCCTAACAAAGTGCGGGGTAGATACGACCATTGGAAGAAAATTAATCAACAGAATTGGAAGCAGCAACACCCCACCAAAACATCCACCTTGCACCGGAATAATTGAAGGAATATAATCTTGAAATGTGGAAGTACTACTTTTCCAATTTCATCTGCGCCTTCAAATCCAGCAGGAGCTGCGGCAAAAGTCACTCGCGCATACAATACTTTGGCTGCGAAAAACGTGCAGTATATTCTTCCAACCAGATACCTCATACAATGAAACAATTAGCAGATGAAATGATTATTAAGTCCCAGGCTGGCTGGGATATAAAACCAGATAAGAAATTGGGCGAATCGTAGTAAGATAGTGAAACACACACGCACACACAAAACACTGCCTTACTCGTTGGACACTGGGTCTCTATAGTACTACAGATTTGCACAATATACAATGCAACCCACCAACCACTTTCTTGGGGCCTTTTCCTTCAGAAGTAATACACTCAATGTGATTTTTCTGATTTTTTTGAGCCACTTGATTCTCACAAGTTTGGGTAGCCTTCCACAAGCACATGGCTACCTGATCACGGGAGGGTCTGCTCACTTCAATAAAAATGGAACCTTGCCAGATAGCACATTATCAAACAGCACATTATCAAACGGCACACCGTCAAACATTTCTCTTCCAGATAGCACGCCACCAGCCAGCATATTGCCAATTAACTCCACGGCAAAACTCACCCCAGCTGCCGACGCAGTTTCTATTGATATAACCAAGAAACAGTTCTACCAAACTCGTTTCAATTTCGGCACCAATTTCGGAAGCTGCTTTGTGAGGGAAAGTTGGATCTACCCTTCGCTTTTCCCCGAGGGGACCAACACCGAGTTGCAGGCCGTGGCCAAGGCGTCGGAGACAAATAGAACCCAAGCTAAATCCGTCTTGGAAAACCACTGGATGTCGTATGCACAGGATGCAGATTGGGATTGGTTAAAGCGGAACAAGGTCAACGCAGTAAGGGTGCCTATAGGGTACTGGAATGTTGATGGCGGAAAGTTCACCGCCGGTACTAGGTTCGAGCCATATGCGGATATTTATTCTAACTCGTGGCTGATTTTGAAGTCTCACTTCATCGAACCGGCAGCAAAACGTGACATTTGTATCTTGTTGGATTTCCACGGTGTGCCCGGGGGAGGTAATGCAGATGCCCATAACGGTGAAGAAGCGGGAAAAGCGGATTTTTGGACCACTCCCACCTACCAAGAGATCATGATCAGAGTGCTTTCTTTTGTGGCCAAGGACTTGAAGGACTATGACAACATTTGTGGAATTGAGGTGGTCAATGAGGCCACGTTTTCGGAAGTTCCAACCGCGCAGCAGAATTACTACCGGGCGGCACTCAAAGCAATTAGAGACCAAGATAAGTCGGTTCCCGTGGTTATTTCAGATAGCTTTGTTCCCAACCAATGGGTGGAATGGATTCAAGATAACCAGGACCCCAACAAACTTCCTGGATTGGTGGTTGACTCGCATTTATACCGAACTTTTTCGGAATCTGATCGAAACAAGACTGCCGAGCAAATCACCAGTGATTTGAATGGTGATTTCCTCACCAATCTCAGAAACGGTGGTAAGGGGGTGGAGTTTATGACTGCAGAATGGTCGTCGGTTTTGTCAAGGGAGACCTGGACATTGAGTGGGGTAAACCCCGACAACGATTTCGACCCC
Source organism: Metschnikowia sp. JCM 33374 (assembly GCA_005406065.1). NCBI lineage: Eukaryota > Fungi > Ascomycota > Pichiomycetes > Serinales > Metschnikowiaceae > Metschnikowia > Metschnikowia sp. JCM 33374. The sequence goes on along the minus strand of BIMT01000004.1, from coordinate 239,860 downwards.
AAAAGACTAAACCTTGTGGCGAAGTTCAGCAGTGAAGAAGAAAGACTTATCGAGGAGCGGGCACGTGGTGGCTCGTTCTTTTGGACATACAAGTTTGAAGCAGGAAGCGGCGGCGAGTGGGATTTCCGCCAGCAGATCGGTCATTCTTTCCGCCCCCCTTCAATCTCCATACCAAGCGATTTGGTCTTGGACAAGCTCCGAGTAAAAGCTCTCAGCAATATTGTGGATATTCTGAGACCAAAAGCCGCCCAGCTTACATACAAACAAGGTTTCAATACCGCCTGGAACGATGGTGTGTTCTACGCAAGTAAGGGCGCATTAATTGGCAGAAAACAGTCAGTCAAGCAAGCCAGGAAAAATCAGTATGTGAAGGTTAAGGGAATTCTGATTTTCTTGGAAGACTGGGCCAAAGGTTACGATGAGGGGTTGGAAGAATTCGAGAGGCTTTTAACACGTGGAGAGTGGTGGTGCAGTTCAAAGCTTTTCGGGGTTCGGACTTTTGAAGACTTTTGAGGGATTTTGAAGCTTTGAAGTTGTTTCTGGGTCTGCTCAGGTTTTTTTTTCGAAAAAAAAATCTTTTCCAAAACTTTTGCGTGGTATTAGTTCATGGTTGGGGCTTCTTTGGAGGTGATATCATGGTTTCTTTTGCCTTTATGAAAAATAGCTGGGGACGGATCCGAACGGAGACACGCAAAAAATACGTTTGTTTGAATTTCGTCCTAAACATTTTTAAGTACTTTATGTTATTACAATTACTGAAGATACCTTGTTCAAAAAGTAAAATCATCTTTCGTATGTATGAAGGTACCACGAAAAGAAGTGAAATTCTCGGACAGCGAAACACCCAGCCTCTAATTCAATGGAAAAACACTAGAGGTGGCCATTTTAATGTAGTATGTGTGTTTTATAAAAGTTTGATTGAATAACTTATATAAACAAGAGGTATTTTCCGCTGCAAGTGACCAGAAATTTCTTAACCTCAATCAAACGTCAATTTCTAGAAACCAACAATATCAGAAAACAGCTAATTTATGGACCACAAGAAAGGTAATACGGTGGTTTAAAAGGGACCACCAATCATGGTCTCAGGTCTCTCTAAATTAACAGTTCTGGTGGGTTGTAACATCTTGGCTAAAAAATGGTAATTTAAAGAGCACCAGGTATATTGGGGTCTTCTAAAGGCTTTCTTTCTCACCAAAAGCAGAGCCACCGGCTTGAAGACTTGTTGAAGGTTTTCGCATCGGTGACAATTACTTTGCCTTGATGATCATAAGGGGCCATGAAATGGTGCCAAAGCTGAGAGAATATGAGAGAATGGCATGTGTTTTAGGCAAAATTGTTCTATGATCTTTCCTGGAGAAACTAACTTTCCGAAATAGTAGCTTCTCATATGGAAAATACTTTACTGTTTTCGTGGAAGTCTTTTATTCCCTTGTGAGTGGGTCCACTGAATTATCAGAAGTAAAATTTCCAGAAAAGTCTTTTTTTTTTTGCTTGATAAATGTCCTTAGATTTTAGCACTAAAAAACAAGAGAAGTTTCCAAATTCTCAAATAAACCCATAGATATATGAATGCACTTATTTTCACTAAAAAAAGTTTGAAAAAATCACTTTCAAACGAATCTACACTAATTCTCTACATGACTTTCCATTGGTTGCGGCTAGATCAAGAGGAAAGCACCGTTTCCCGTCCGATCAACTTAAGTTAACCCTTTAGAGCAACACTGAGTAGTGTGACCATATGCGTAAATGTTGTACTGCAATCTTTTTTGTAAAATAATACTCTCCTAGTTTCCTTTAGGTTGTTTTTGTAGAAACCCAGTGCCTAAATTAGGGTGCGGTGAAAATGGTTGGCCGAGCTTTTTTCCGCGATCAGGTGATTCTCGGGGCAGCCACATTCTCCTGAAAACCAACCACTCCAGCAGGAAGAGAAAGAGAAGGAAGGAAGAGAAAGGAGCAAAAGAAGTCTTTAATATAAAAATCTTTTCTTTTCTTCCCTTTTTCTTTCTTTCGTTCTTTCTTTCGTTCTTTTCCCTTTTTCACCTGTGTCATCACATATCGGAATACGTTCCGGACAAGGCCCCCTAGGCGACTATTCCCCTAGGCGCCCCCAGCAAAAGCAGGAATTTTGACTGCAAAACCGCGAGCAACCTCCGTGACCAATGATTCCATAATTTTCATACATGTCCACCCCATATGCACGACAGCACCGGATCAAGAAATTGTGAGGCTGGGGCAGGAGACAATGTTGGGGAAGCAATCCAGAGATCCTGCTTCCCGAGATCCTGCTTCCCGAGATCATGCTTCCCAAGATCATGTGGACAATTCCACCAATGGTGGAAAAACATCCCCAAATTGGGTCTTATGGGGATAATCTAAGCGAGTGGAAAAAATGAAACCACGAAAATTCCTAAAAGCAAAAGAAAATATAAAGAAATCCACACTTTTTCTTTTTTTTTTTTTCTATTTTTCAACGGTGCCCGGGGCCGGTGGCCACGGACTGTGCTGCGACTGCGACTGCGGTCTGATCCCGCGGGATCCCCCCTTGCATGTGGTATCGTCATCAGGCAGCAGCAAGCAGCAAACGAAGACCTGGTGTCGTCCACACCCGGGTCCACATTTAAACCCGGCAATTCCGCACATTGATTTCAAATGACTCTTTTCATTTATTTCCAATCAATTGAAGTCTAAAAAACAAAATGGGCAAATTTTCTAGATTTATCGATAAGATCGACAGCAAGCTCGACAGCCTCAACTTGAATAACCAGGGCCCGAGCGAGGAGCAGCACCAAGAACAACAACAGGAGCCGCAACCCGAGGAGCACCAGGAATCACAACCACAGCCTGAAGAGCACCATGAAGAGCACCAGGAGCACCATGAAGAGCACCAGGAACAACAACCTGAACAGCACCAGGAGCAACAACCTGAACAACACCAGGAACAACACCAAAGTGCTCCTGCCACCACTTCTTCCGGGTTCCCCCTCGCTGCTCCAGCAGTTTCTCAGGGAGAAATCTCCAAGAAACAACTTTACCAGAGCAGATACAATTTCGGAGTCAACTTTGGCGGAGTGTTTGTGCGTGAGAAATGGATCTACCACTCTACGTTCCCCGAGGACACCGAAAACGAATTGGATGCCGTGGCCAAAAGTGCACAAGAAAACCGCGACGAGGCTCGCAAGACGTTGGAGAAGCACTGGAAGGGCTATGCTCGTGACGAGGACTGGGAGTGGCTCAAAGGAAAGGGTGTCAACTCCATCCGTGTGCCTTTGGGATACTGGAACATCGACGGAGGTAAGTACACTTCCGGCACCAACTTTGCCGACTATAAGGATATCTACGTGAACTCGTGGAAGATTTTCAAGTCGCACTACATCGAGCCTGCTGCGCAAAGAGGTATCTCCATCTTGGTGGACATCCATGGCCTTCCTGGTGGAGCCAATAAGGATGCCCATAGTGGTGAGCAAGGTGGAACTGCTGGGTTCTGGGACTCGGCAGACCACCAGAAACTCCTCACAAAGGCACTTGCTTTTGTGGCCAAAGACTTGAAGGGATACGAGAACATCTCGGGTATTCAGATTGTCAACGAGTCTGAGTCCTCCAAGACTGGCCGTCGCCAGAAAGCCTACTACACTCAAGCACTCAAGGCAATCAGAAAGGAAGACCCTTCTGTGCCAGTAATTATCTCCGACGGATGGACCCCCAACCAATGGGTTGAGTGGGTGCAAGAAGTTCAAGGTAAGGGCAACTCTGCCGGTCTTGTGATCGACACCCACTGTTACAGATGTTTCTCCGATGGTGACAAGGGAAAGACCCCCGAGGAAATCATCGACGCTTTGCAGATCGACTTGCTCACTAACCTCAATGATGACGGAAACGGTGCTGATATCATGGTGGGTGAATGGTCGTCTGTTCTCGACGGCCAAACCTGGAGCAACTGTGGCTTAGACCCTAACGACAACAAATGCCAAAAGAGAAAGGAGCTTGCTACGAAGTTCTGTGGCGAGCAGACCAAATATTTTGTCAGAAGAGCCGGAGCCGGATCATACTTCTGGACATACAAGTTTGAGTCTGGAAACGGTGGTGAATGGGACTTCCGTCAACAGGCGGGCCGTGCATTCAAAGCCCCTAGAGTTGCTGTTCCTGATGAGTCGAAGCTCAACGAGGCTCGGGACCGGGAGTACAATGCTCACGCAGGCTTCTGGGACAAGGAAAACCCAAACGAGAACTACGATCATGACAGGTTCAAGGACGGCTTCACTACTGCTTGGTTGGACAGTGTCGCCTTTGCTAAGGCCGGCTCGCTTATTGGTAGAAGACAAGCAGTCAAAGCGGCCAGACTCCAGCAACACGTGCAAGAAAAGGGCGAGCTGCCATTTGTGTGGGAGTGGGATCAAGGTTACGACAAGGGTATCAAGGAGTTCAGAAAGGCCATGTAAGGTGGATGTGTACTTTACCAGTAAATAGAAATACATTTTACGAACATGAGCTAATATCAAGTGATGGGTTTAACCAATCGGTTTACCCAATTGCAGTTTTCAATTGGAGGTATAATTGGATTCAAAATGGATTACAATTGGATCACTATTGGATCACTATTGGATGCACTTCTGGGTGTGGCACTACGTGGACATTTATACTATGGGATATGATCACCTTGTTCTATTTTTATTATGACTGCAAGAGTATGGAAGTGCGCATGCAGAATATATTGATTGCTTCTCACCCAAAGCAACCGCAACCTCCCCCGAATTGGACATTATTGGTGTGCGCAGTCCCTGGCCAAATAAAGTCCCAGAAATTTGGGGTACCCACCAAAAGCCAGTATTTACAGTAACTTTATTACAAACGGTCTTTAATAAGGACTCAACAAGAAACAGGAAAGGAAAATACGATACGAAAAAAGGAAAATCCCCAAAATATATCTTATCTAGAAACCAAAAAAGCTCGTCACACATGATTGGGGAAGTATGATTGCGCAGCCCATGTATCCTCTTTGGGAAGCCGCATGTTTCCCCAGGCCCTAGTGTGGCCGATAATAAGAAAGATAGACTGGAGCGAGAAGTTCAACTGAAGCAGCAATATAAACGAGAGAGAAGACGTATAGAATAAGTAAACATGAAACGGATCAATAAAGGAACTTTATACAGTATATTTATATGGAAATGGAAAATCCCCAAACTTAAACTCTCTCGGAATAAATGGGGATTGTCTGATGCTGGTTTGTTGTGCGAGACCGGCCTCGTCAGGCCCACAGTTGTTAGCATAGAGGAAACAGATGTTTTTATCTTTTTCCCTTTTTTTTTTTTTTCACTTATATCTTTTTTCACTTTCATCCCCGTCATGTTTTGAGCTATGCTGATGCTGCTTCATCTCTTTCATTGATTTCTCTGCCTCCATAAATTCGGGAAATCCATAATTCTCCTGACGGCCCATCCACTCATTCACACTGCCTCACTCACCCCTACCGAATTCTCACCCCCGGGCCCCAGTTAATTCGCACCCTCACCCTCCCTCTATATAAATACACCGTGCTCGCCACCCTCTTTATCTTATCTCTCCACAGTTCCCTTTCTTTCTACACGAGTCTGCTACTTTAACACACCAGTTAGCTTTCTAGTGAACACAAGAAACTGAACCTCCCAATTCTTTCCAACCAATTGCCCAATTGTCCAAGTTGCCAAGTTTGCCCCATTTAATTCCAAATTCTTGTTGAGTTGGATTATTAAGGTATTAACCACTAGACTTAACAGCCAAACTATAGCCAAAAACTATAGCCAAAACTATAGCCAAAAATACACCAAAAAAGCCAACCATGCAATTTGCTACTCTCGTGACCATTGCTATCTCGCTCTTTGCTGCGTCCGCAGACGCGAAACGCTTCTCTACTAAGATGCACAAGATTCCTCAAGACCAGACTCTTGATGCCTCTCGTTTTGCCGAGTACACTGACGCATTGGCCAGCAAGTACACCCAGGTGTTTGCCGCCAAGCAAAACCAACCCCAGCAGGTTGCGGAGATTCCTTTTGTTGAATCCCAATCCAAGCACGAGGTTCCTTTGACGGACTACTTGAACGCACAGTACTTCACGGAGATCTCGCTTGGTACCCCCGGCCAGCCATTTAAGGTCATCTTGGACACGGGCTCGTCCAACTTGTGGGTTCCTTCCAAGGACTGTGGCTCTTTGGCGTGCTACTTGCACACCAAGTACGACCACGACGAGTCGTCCTCATACAAGGCCAATGGAACGGAGTTCAAGATCCAATACGGGTCTGGTGCCATGCAAGGACACGTTTCCCAAGATACCTTGACCATTGGTGACTTGATCATCCCTAACCAGGACTTTGCCGAGGCCACGTCGGAGCCAGGACTCGCTTTTGCCTTTGGTAAGTTCGATGGTATTTTGGGCTTGGCCTACGACACCATCTCCCAGAATAAGATTGTGCCCCCAGTGTACAATGCCATTGCCCACGGTCTTTTGGATGAGCCCCAGTTTGGTTTCTACTTGGGTGACGTCAACAAGGACGAAAACAACGGAGGTGTGGCCACCTTTGGAGGTTATGACGAGTCCTTGTTCAAGGGCAAGCTTACCTGGTTGCCAGTGAGACGGAAGGCCTACTGGGAGGTGAACTTCGAGGGAATTGGCTTGGGTGACGAGTACGCCGAGTTGTTCAAGACCGGAGCTGCCATTGATACCGGTACCTCGTTGATCACCTTGCCATCTTCTTTGGCGGAGATCATCAATGCCAAGATTGGTGCCACCAAGTCCTGGTCGGGCCAATACCAGGTGGAATGTGACACCCGTGACAGCTTGCCCGACTTGACGTTGAACTTGGGAGGCTACAACTTCACCTTGACTGCGTACGACTACACTTTGGAGGTTTCTGGTTCGTGTATCTCTGCATTCACACCAATGGACTTCCCCGAGCCAATTGGCGACTTGTCCATTATTGGAGATGCTTTCTTGAGAAAGTACTACTCTGTGTACGACTTGAAGAAGAATGCTGTTGGTTTGGCTCCAGTCTACTAAGGAAAACGTGTGATGTTATGTGATGTGGGCTCTGCCGTAGCCAGTCACAGGAGTCTTACTGTTAGAGGTGAACCCCTAGATTGGGAAGTAATCTGCTCACTTGGGCAAACAAATATATACTTAAAGAGTATAAGAAAAGATAACGATTAGAATTGAAGCCGTAGACACTATGGGGGGAGTCACCCAGCCATCCACAAGACGCAGTGTTAAGTACGTTGATAGTTTTATTTTCAGCATCCAAAAATATCTCTGCTGTTTGAAGAAATCGGGCAGTAAGCATACGCTTGATTGTGTTGCAGTAATTGGCAAGTTTATTTCCGGTTCATGGTAGATAACCTTTCTCAGCAACAGTGGGTGCGTGGAGTTGGAGCATGTACTTTTTTGCTTTCACCCTTTTAGTATAAAGCGACAAGTAGGAAGCAGAATGAGATATACTTTGGGGATTGGAGGTAATAACTCTGTTGGTCCATAAGAAAATAGAAGCAAAAACGTGGGTATACCAAGTCCTCAAAGGAGGATTTGGAGGTAAGTTTTAGAGCCATAATTCAGATAACCGAAGAGTAAGGCATTTTCTTCTTCACTCCCAACAAACATAAAAAGCTCCTGATAAATCAACAACCGTTCACCCAATTAAAGTGCTTGAAATTGATCAGTTTCGTGTACTACTTGCGAAATAAACACTGCCCAGAAGATGTCTACGAGTCCAGCCTTTGATGGGTGGAGCCTGATTAGGTAGGATATATCTAGGTTCTAGTAAAACAGAAAGTCTTCTCAACAATCAAATGTTTTTTCCGAAATTCTAATGTTTTCTTGGAAATTGTCCAAATTTTGCATCATTGTTCAGAAATTTTCCTGAGTGTGGTGGGTACCTGAGATAAAAAAGAATCATATTGGAATCAAACCGACACAAGACATGAATATTGCATCATTCGAACATATGACATTAATGGAACAAATAAAATCAATGGCACACAAAACCACAGAAACGCTAAAAACATTGAAAAACATTGAAAAACTCCAGCATAAATGCTTTTCTTGGCCGAAACAATCCCATTATCTAGGACCCACTTGGCCTCCCCTTCGTGTGCCCTGGTCCTTCCTTGCGGCCATTGGATACCCTCAGAGCCATGGTGAAATGCCTCACAATGCCCTGCAAGGCAAGCCGTGAGCAATATTAAGAATATCGACACCATTGTACCGGCAGCTGGTCCCGCACCCACGCATGGCCGTTGGCTCCAACTTCCAAGTGTGGGGCGCGCGCCAGCATAGGAACGAGCTGGGAATCGGTGGTCGTGTGGGTGCAAATGGAGACGTTTAAGGGTGTGTGTTTGATTTTATTGGGTTCAGTTATGTTTCATTTATGTAATGTTGGGTCTTATAATTTATTGATGTGGTTTTTTTTATTTATTTATGTGGTTTTTTTATTTAGTTTTATGTTTTGTGTAGCTTTATGTCTTCCCTAGCTCCCCGGCTTTGGTCCTACCCTTACATCTCATTTAGCACTGCCAAGTGCATCTCAACTGATGCTGGCTGGCTCACTGCACACGAGCGTGCGGCGTAAAAAACAGCCAGCATTTCATGCATAAGTGGATCTGATCCAGATCGCATCGCTGGAGAAAGAAGAAGATACTTAAAACTACGTCTTTTCCTTAACCGCCAACAGTTTCATGATGGTTTTTTCAGATTATCCTTTTCAGCTCGGACTGCTATATTTTTGCATATCCCTCTTATCCACCTAGCGGCAATTTTCGATTTTTGACGTCCATATACGCCCCAAACCGTTTACTTGATCTGCCCCATACAAAAGGCACAAACTACAAACCACCGCCATTTTTACAAGCTAGCAATAGTAAAATAAAAAAAAAGAAAAGGTTTACAAAGTACAAACAGAAACAAGAGAAAGAGAAAGCAAAAACCGTCTCCTCTTTACGTCAGCCATATTTACCACCTAATACCCGCCCATATCACAAACCTGTCATTTTTGTTTTTTCCAATGAGCCAACGATCCAGCGAGAAACTCACCGAGGTGCCCAGCGACATTCTCAGCGAGGCGCTTGCCGAGGGCGCTCCCGTTCACAGGCACGCGTTCTCCAGTAGCAACTCGGAATCCGATGTGCTCACGTGCGCGCTCCTTCGCGGAACGCTGCTTTATCAATTTTCGCTCAATGAGCAGCCCCCTAGAACCCCAGAGCAACTTAATTGGGCCACGTATATGATGACGCTTGAAGCCTTAACACACGCCAGTCACGCCACCGTTTTGGGCCACGATAACCGCATGGACCACGATGCGGTTCTTTCAAGACGCTCCTCGCCACGCCGCCGCTCCGGAGTAGCCTCCAATTTGGAGCATTTGGCGGCTGAAACTGATCTGTCGGAGTCCGTCATTGCTTCCTTGCCCTACTACGATCTCTCCAACTATAGCCGGCTGTTGAATACACTCAACTTGCTCCAATCGGATGAATCCGACCCCCTTATTGACCCCATCCAGGAGCCCCAACACGAACTTCTGGGCCGTCCCGCTCTTCCACACGAGAACAGCGCTGCTCAGGCGTCCGAGAAATTTAACCAAGTGCCACAACGCTTTTCCCAGTTCATCACAGACCAGAACAACATGTTGGCCGCACCTACCGCGTCCAGTATCCACAGCGCAGGCGCTCGGTCCAGGGATATTTCGTTTCTGATGGTGTCGCAGGCGACAATCTTTTCTACCAGGTCCAACGAGGGACTCCGCAAGCGCCGCATGCGCTCGATCCGGACAACTCGTGCTGGTATTGACAGAGAACCTGATTCCTCTTCTTCAGACTCGCCTACTTCATCATTGTCACGGAAAAAAGCCATCCGCTGCAAGGACGGAAGTAAGCTCTATAGGCTTCGTCTCTTACTTCGGAAAATCGCTTTGAAGATGAAGAACAAGTTGGGCCAAATGCGTAATTTCTTTGTGGGCCTGAGAAAGGCTACATCGAAGGTAAAAACCGCTTCCGACCGGCCATTTTTCAGAAGACTGAAATCTCAGAAGAGGCGCAATCGTATGCCCCAGATCTCCGCCCCTATTGCAAACCCAGGCCTTGGAGATGATGCTGGTGCTCTCAGAGTGGAAGAACTCACTGAAGAGCTCAAGGCAAGTGCAGGCTTTGTGACTCCATCCGATCGTCTCACCGAAGAAAAGCCCGATGCTCGCAATCTCACTGCAAACATGAGTTTGGAACACAGCCATTTGAATGAGCCAACACTTGACTCGGGTATCACGAACCTGGACTCCTCGGCTGCTCCGCCACCTCCACCGCACACTGATATTCTGTTCCAACAGTCAATTTCTAGAAGCAACCACCGTGCTACCGTGCAAAGTTTGTGGAAACAGTACCTCTCTAATGTTTTGGCCCTGAGAATCCAATTGAGACAAGAAGTGCAGTTATTCCAGCTCCTTTTGGCAAACCAGCCCATTCCACCCGCTTTCACTAAACAGCCTGAGATTACTCGTACGGTTAGGACCGAGCCCTCAGTTGATCATGTTAAATCCCCTGGAAGATGGCTGGAGAGTGCTGGTGAAATTAAAAGCCATAGAGCCAGCATTGTTCCTGGTAAATACACCTCTACAGAGAGTGAGCCAGATTCTTTCCTCGCTACTGGAAGCATGGCACGGACACCCCTTGCCACATCACCCAGGCGTTTTGTCAACACTAACCCTAAGATTGAAATTCTTCGCGCCCAAGAACCTCCCACGGACACCTTTTCTTTTGTTGGATCCGAAAGTGAAGACGAGGTCCCTGATGAGAACATCGAGAAGCTTCAGCAAGTGCTTAACCGTCGCTCGATGTTGGGTGACATGCTTGACTATGACTCTGATGAGCTTGATTCCCTGACTGGTTCCACATTCTCTTCAGACTCGCTTGATGCTTCAGAGGAATCAATTCTGGGTAACAAAACGGCGGATGCAATTGCCACCGATGCAGAAATGATCAAGAGATACGGTACTCTTTATAAACGCTCCAATGATAAGAGTTCCTACTACGGAAGCTCGAACGAGGGATCTGAGTACGCAGGCTATTCCGACGTTGACAGCAAAATCATGTCTAGGTCTCCAGGCTTCAACAATTTGAAATTGGTGTCTGCCGGGGCCCATGTATAATCTAAATATTCCACTCGTTTCGGAATCAAAACGCTTATCTAATTTTGTATACTAATTGACACTAATACTCGAAATAATATTACTAAAGGTCAAAAATATCTAAACATTAAACCTATGGCAGAGCCTAAACTTTTTGTACGCTGACACTAATCGTCAAAAAACCGTAAAGGCGTCCATAAACTCCACAATGCACACTAGAATAATTCACGCTTATCTTATATTTCACTAAATTTATATACAAGTAGACAAAGCCAAGTAGTATCTATGAAACTATAACTTAGTTCTTTGGCTCAGAAGACTCACCGGAGTTGTTGTCTTTGTTGCTTTCGTTTTTGTACAACTTCTCGAAGACCTTCAAGGAGTCGTTTTGCAATTCCTCGGTCTTGGTCTTCAACTCAGCTGGGTCAACCTCCTCACCAGCTTGGGCCTTGACGGCGACCTCTCTCAAAGCAGCAATTTGCTCTCTAAGCTTGTCAGCCTCGACTTGGTCGAGCTTCTCCTTGAACTCGTTCAAAGAGTTCTCAGTGTCGTTACACAATTGGTCGGCTCTGTTGGCAGACTCAATAGCCTCTCTCTTGGCCTTGTCAGACTCGGCGAACTTCTCAGCGTCTTGCACCATCTTCTCGATCTCAGAGTCGGACAAACCAGAAGAGCCAGCAACAGTGATAGAAGCGTCCTTGTTAGAAGCCTTGTCACGAGCAGAGACCTTGATGATACCATCAGTGTCAATGTCGAAGGTGACCTCGATTTGTGGGACACCCTTTGGAGCAGGTGGAATACCAGACAAGGTGAAGTTACCAATCAACTTGTTGTCTCTGGTCAACTCTCTCTCACCTTGGAAGACTCTGATCTCGACAGAGGTCTGGCCGGCAGATGCGGTGGAGAAGATTTGAGATTTCTTGGCTGGGATAGTGGTGTTTCTAGAGATCAATCTAGCGAAGACACCACCCATGGTCTCGATACCCAAGGACAATGGGGTGACATCCAAAAGAACGACATCCTTAACCTCACCGGCCAAGATACCACCTTGAATGGCAGCACCCATGGCAACGGCCTCGTCTGGGTTGACAGCCTTGGAAGGCTCCTTACCGAAGATGGACTTGACGGTGTCAACAACCTTTGGCATTCTCGACATACCACCGACCAAGATGACCTCGGAAATGTCGGAAGTGTTCAAGCCAGCATCCTTCAAGGCCTTCTTACATGGCTCGACGGTTCTCTTGATCAATGGCTCAACCAAAGACTCGAATTGAGATCTGGAGATCTTTTGGTTGATGTGCTTAGGACCAGAAGCGTCAGCAGTGATAAATGGCAAGTTGATCTCAGTGGAGACGGTGGAAGACAACTCGATCTTGGCCTTCTCAGCAGCCTCTCTGATTCTTTGGATGGCCATTCTGTCCTTCTCCAAGTCAATACCAGACTCCTTCTTGAAGGTGTCGACAATGTTTCTCACGACAGCAATGTCAAAGTCCTCACCACCCAAGTGAGTGTCACCGTTGGTGGACTTGACCTCGAAAACACCGGCACCAATGTCCAACACGGAAACATCGAAGGTACCACCACCGAGATCGAACACGGCAACAACCTCACCGTCGTTCTTCTCCAAACCGTAGGCCAAAGCGGCGGCGGTTGGCTCGTTGACAACTCTCAAGACGTTCAAACCAACAATCTTACCGGCATCCTTGGTAGCTTGTCTTTGGGCGTCGTTGAAGTAAGCAGGACAGGTGACCACGGCGTTGTTGACAGGCTTGTTCATGTAAGCCTCGGCGGTTTCCTTCATCTTGTTCAAGACGAAACCTCCGATTTGAGGAGGAGAGTACTTTTGGCCTCTGGCCTCGATCCAGGCGTCACCGTTCTCGTGCTTGACGATCTTGTAAGGCACCTGGTTCAAGTCTCTTTGCACCTCCTTGTCCTCGAATCTTCTACCAATCAATCTCTTGGTGGCGAACAAGGTGTTCTCTGGGTTGACCACGGCTTGACGCTTGGCAGGAATACCAACCAAACGCTCGCCCTCCTTGGTGAAAGCAACGATGGATGGGGTAGTTCTACCACCCTCCGAGTTCTCAATGATTTTAGGGGTTTTGCCTTCCATCACAGCAACGGCGGAGTTGGTGGTACCCAAATCGATACCGATAACTGGGCCGCTTGGAGCGGTGGATTGGTGACGAACAAAACGCTTGGCGGCGTTTTGACAGGAGTTTCTAGCAGCCAACATAGTGTATGGGGGAATGTTGTTGAATGAAGTAGCAAGATTTTTTTCTTTTTTGCTGAGGGTCGCGGGTCCCGAGCTTTGATATTATACTCTATACTGAAAAATTTCGCGCGGGTTACCCGGCCGTGGAGCAGAAAGTTCCAGAAATTTCTAGCGTCATGTTTTCTGACACGCCACGGCAATGGGGCTACAGTTAGTAAGAAATATACACAGGTAGATAGTATTTTGGAAGAAGAGGCGAGCGGATCGGGGAGCACGAGAGGGGCTGGTTTCAAGGGGGCTGGAATCGAAATTCTTTGTGAAATTCCGACTTTTTGTTTTTGGTGGTGATTTCCGTTTTCGGGTTGCGGCACTTGCCACCACTTGCAGTCCAGTCCGGGCCGACTTTACACCGGAGTCGCACTTGGAGAAGAAGGTTGGCGCACGACTTTTTAATTAGTCGTGTATATAATCAAGGACGTTGGTATCTCTGGACACTGGACACCTGGAAGGATATGGTAGTTGATATAATTAGGTGGGTGGGGTAGTGGGGTGGTGATGTGTTAGGCGATTTAAAGAGTTCTTTTTTTTACAAGGTCAAGGTTGAGGCACCTTTTTTCAGTATATACTCGCACTCCGTCCTGGAGGTGAGTAAACTATAATGAGGAGTTTATAGTGCTACTAGTTGCACTTTTTTATTTACTATTTTTGCTATTCTTAGACAACCAAAGAGATAGTATGGAATTAGGCTATTAATTACCAGCCAAGCACCCAGGCAATATAAGCATATTATAAACGACGTGGCTGGAAGTTTGAGTACGACGTCTGATTTCTTAAATCAGTGGAGAGACGAGTTATTAGCCACCAGGATTTGTCACTCCAACCGTTAATCATCAGCAAATGACTCTAAAGATCGATTAGCTGCTTGATAAACAGTCACGTGCCCAGCCCAGGTTTCAAATATGCGTCTTTCAAAAACAAAACCAAACAGCTCCCGACTGTTTCTGAAGATACTCAACATAGAAGTTGATTGGCTCACCCCAAACCTGCTGATTTTAAATGCGTAGAATCGAAAAATACATCAACCATTGCTTAGAAGATCCTTATGAAAACAATAACCTGGTGTCGTCTCTCCTTGCAATGTCGTCATCTTTGCCTTCGAAATCGTTCCATACACATGGGTTCATGGGTCTATCAATAATGATAAGCAATGGGTCAACTTGGGGAAACATTATGAGATAATGGCTATGTATTCCATCTTTTCTTTGGGCAATCCACTTAAATCGACTCCTTAGCTTTTGAACTCTACTGAATATATAGTCGCTAATCAAGACAAGACTTTCCTATCAAACATCCCTCCATAGTTTGATATCCCTACAGAATATACAGGGAGTATTTTTCATTCAAGATCCTTCTGGGACCAACGCTCATTGTGCTTCCACCATCCCCATTCATCCGAAGTACAGAGTCTTTTTTTAGGTGAAATATTTACATTTATTGTTGAAGTATCCATATAATCATATTATATCATAACAAACACGAAGCTTTAGCAAGAAGCAATCAAAGAGAGGGCTTCCAGATTGCTGCGCACTGTAATTTACGTAGGTACCACACACCTCTCTTATCAGGACGCCTACCCCAGGACATCGAACCGGTGAAAATTTGGGTAAAAAATTTGTTTTAACAACAGGGATGTCTTACATGACACCAAAAAACGGTATTTTGCCGCAATAAAAAAAAGTTATTGATCCAAAGCACATCTTTAAAAGAAGATAATTTCAGCACGATCCTGATAAGAGAGGTGTAACCTCTTTTATTGAACAGATACCAGTGCCGTGACGAAGGCCGTTCTCCAAATATCTGCATGTCGTGGTATTAGGGTGGAACTGAATTTTCCTTTAAACATAGACGGCGTTGGAAATTAGGGTTGTAGTTGTGTTCAAGATTAGGCTATAAAGAGAGAAGATGCCTCAGCTGAGGAAAACACCCGAGGGAATTTATAGACATCACGTGGGAAAGTTTTCACCAACTATAGATATCATATTGAGAATTTTTCACTTTTCCTCCATAAGGAAATGGATTCCGGGTCATAATCATGACATCTGAAACTACCCCATGTTCACGCCACCGTACAGTATAGTCCCTTAAATAGCTTGGAGGCAGAAGAAGGCCGATTCGACGTCAGATCACCACAATCACAACAACACACCACAATAAAAACCACAATAGTACTCCTTAATAATGGAGCTTTTCATGTTTCATCAACTGATCCTTTGCAGTGATTCTTTTCTGGCATATGAGACACTTGTGTGGACAGTACCCTCTGTGAAGGGTCATGTGATCAACCAACTTAGTCTTCGAGCAGAGTCTCTTTTCACAAACAGTGCATTGGAGCTTCTCCTCGGTGTGGGATTTGTAATGACGATTCAAAGCATACTTGGATGCGAACCCTATAGGACATATATCTCATTTATGTGGCTCTACCTCGGTGTGGGTTCCCACACGATCCGCCAAAGTATTCCTTGAATCTAAATACCTGTCACCTATACCACACTGGTACATCTTTTCGCCCGTGTGAATTGTTTGACTAGTCCCGGCTGTCTATTGTTCAACCATAACTAGAAATTGCAGTAGCCGAGGCACCTTCTCATTCACTCCTTTAGGTAAGCCCCCCGGGAAGCTCCATCAAAGACTACGGTCAATAAGATGTACTTCGTCCAACACCGTCTTCGGGTTGCAGTCTCAAGGCCTTCTACTCTATTCCACCTAGACATATGGAAAAGGCCTAGGAAGATACAGTCTTATACGAGATATATCCATCCCCCCGTTCAAAAACGACGGAGAAATGAAGGAATACGGCGCTTTAAGGTCCCTCTTACTCAGAATGAGCCCAACGCCACCCCCAGCTTTACTGCTTCGCTGTAATGATTGACTCATCTTAGTATATCCCAAGTAGCATTGCTACTGCCACACATGAACATGCAAATCCACATTATATTTTGAAACTCTCACTCAACTTTGCCATTTAGATAAATTCATGGGCCAGAAAGTGTTCACATAGTGTCATAGTATCCACCGAAGCTCCAATCACTTAGTATTCCCCCACGGAAGGATTTAGAAACCAATTAGAGTATTACGTTCTTGGGGTTGGTTTTTCTTTTGGGCCCGAAGAGATCCGTACCAGTTCCCCCATAAATATACGCTGGATACACGTTATTTCTCAAAATACACTAGTAGTTCATTGTGCCCCTCGTCCCTAGCTTAATATCAGTTATAAACCAAAAGCTTTTTCAATGTACCTTAAAATAGGACCAGCAATCAATATTAATATTCCCTATATAATAACACAATGGTTATTAATAGTTGATAATTTATTACCTGTCAATAACGATCGATACGTGACTCAGAAGTCGTCGTGGGCTGCTTCTCCATAAACAGCCAACCAGCTAATAATACATTATTCTTTAATCTAAAAATACAGAGTGGCGCCCATATTCTAATGACAGCACCT
The DNA here is from genome assembly GCA_005406065.1 of Metschnikowia sp. JCM 33374. Classification (NCBI taxonomy): domain Eukaryota; kingdom Fungi; phylum Ascomycota; class Pichiomycetes; order Serinales; family Metschnikowiaceae; genus Metschnikowia; species Metschnikowia sp. JCM 33374. The sequence continues at coordinate 223,002 of BIMT01000004.1, read as the reverse complement.
GGTATACGCTTTTTCTTTTTATACTCTTTCACACTTTTTTTCTTCTGCCTCCAAGCTTCACTCTCCTGTGCTTTTTTTTGTCACCGTTATGCATCTAGCCAGATGCCAAGCTATCACAGCTTTAATTTTCACCACTCAGAAACAAAGAGCACTTATTTTTTTGTTGTAAAAGAGTGTAGTTTTTGCTCCGTACAAAACACAAGACCATTCACATTCACTCCATCAAATCACTTGGAAGGTTTCCGTTCATCACCCATGTGAGGGACTTATCGCCCCGGAATTCTTCTATGAATTCCTGGATCTCCTCCGCAGTCTTGCCGTACTTTTGCATTCCTCTTTCGATGGCATCACAGAGTTTTTTTCTTCGTTGAAACCTCTTGGACTCCTTGGATCGGGAATCACCTCTCCACTCATGTTTTCCATATCTGTCATCCATTTCTCTTAATGGCGGTTGTCCCCGGAATCCAACCGTGAACTCGTCATAAATCTCCTTGACAGTCATTGGATTGTGAAGAAAATCAATCGTCACCTTGGGCTTCTTACGCCCACTCATATTATCCATACTTACGACTTCGAGACCTGGCATATCCACCTCTGACATTGAACGCTTCGCATCTTCCAGTTGTTGATCTTGATGAATCTGCTGTTGCTGTTGCTGACTCTGCTGTTGCAGAGGTGAAGTGCGATCTTGCATTTGCCCATGTGGCTGCTGCGTATGAGTTTGTTGCCTTTGTACTTGTTGCTGGTGTTGAGGATGTTGTTGTTGTTGTTGATGCTGCGGTTGTTGTTGATGCTGGGTGTGTTGTTGTTGTTGTTGATGCTGGGTGTGTTGTGGTGCTTGCTGTTGCTGTTGCTGTTGCGGATGCTGGTTTTGCAGCAGTTGGAGCTGTTGTCGGAGATGCAGATGGTGTTTTGACATCCTGTCAAGCATTGGATTGCTGCTATTATTGCTGCTATTATTGCTACTGCTGCTGGTGCTGGTGCCATTGGTGCCATTGTTGGTGTTATTCACATTGGCGTTGTTTCCATTATTGGCATTGATGCTATTGCCATTATTGTTGGCACTGTTGTGATTATTAGCCGAAGCATTGTTGATTTTTGAGAAGGGCCGTTTCCGCATTCGCTTTCCATGATGAATATCAGATTTGGCTTGTGCTTGGACAGCTGCCTGTGCTACCTGATGAAGCTGGGGATCCATATTACTTTCTAGCAGAACACCAGGAACACCAACTGCACCCCCGACTGAAACGACTCCGGGAGACAGTAGGGCAGGGATGCCACTTGTGACATCGTGTACGGGATCATGCACCAGGTCACGGACGCTTTCTGCGAGAGAGTCGTCGACAGAATCATGGGCGTCATCGACGTTGAACGGATCGCTTGCTTGTATGACTTGGAGCAGATTGACAATCTGGGCCACATCTTTGTTATGAAGCAAGTCTATTAGAAGCAGGGTCAATTTTTCGATCTTCAGGTTCTGGAAGTCAAGCAAATGGCGAAAGTATGCCATATCTTGGTTAACTGTAGCAACTTCGTTCTCCATCTTTGTTATTGTATCGACAATTTTAAGCTGCGTTTCCTGGAATGGGAGAATTGCATTGCCCTGAGAGAGCTGTTGAAACCCCCCAGGGTGCTGGCCACCCGCATGACCATGTTGGTGGTGAAGCAGATGATGCGGCGGGATTCCATGATGCAGATTGTGCTGTGCACCGTGGCCATGAGCCGAATGCGATACGAGACCTGACCCATCGGTGTTGGATGTAGACAATGGATTGTCATCTACTGAAGACACATCGCCGACCCTTGAAGACACCAGGACTCCGGCCAGTGCACGCAGCAATGCTTCGATTGGTTCGAGCGGCGTGCCTGTGAGAGAATTGCCTGCCAAACCACTCGAGTTCATTTGCGAGGACGGAATTGGGGGTTTGTGAGAGAGTTGTGCGGCGCCCTTGGGGTTTTACGTCGTTGCCTCGTTGTTTGCGGGATGATGGGTTTGAAGAAGGTTTCAGATATTTATGTTCTTAATCTCTTTCTTTTTTTTTTTTTTTTTTTTTTTTCTTTCACGCTACCTCGCTCTGTATATTCAACTTCAGCCTCAGGCTGAGAACTTAGCCTGGAATTGTTTTTTTTTTCCCTCCTGGCGCGCACTGTGACATCAAGATACCCGCTTTTGTATCACGTGAGTAAGGGGGCCGGGTGTTTCCGCCCCTAATGCTGGCTGCAAAAAGAAGAGTTCCCCTTTTTTGTTGATTTCTCGGGCATCATGGGTTTGTTTTTGGAAAACATAGTGGGCCAGACTGGCTGGCTACGTGAACGTGCCAGAGTTCTGAGCGACCAAGAAAACAAACGCCACGTGATCGTTAAGGTTGCTTTGCTGCCACATACCGGATCTGTGCAATCTCAACGGGGACCCCTATTTATAGCATAAGAGCCCACAGAATTATTCCTTCACGCACTTATTGGAATTCAAACAGAAGGCGAGAATGGGAAACCAGCTATAAATAAAGAGCCAACGGAGGCCAAAGGCAGATTTTTGAGACTTGTATTCAAAATAGAAAAGAAACCGAACGAAAAGAACACAAACAGAAACTTTTTAAAAGTGTACTGTTATGTTCTGGGCGTGGCATCTTCCGAGGATTCCTCTCCGTTGGTCAGTGCTGCCTAGGATACGTTGACATGATCTTGTTCAATATTTTTCAATATTTTTCAACACTTTTCAAGATTTCTATGGTTTTGTGCCTGCTCTTGAAAGGCTGAAAAGAATTATACGGCATTAGAAAGACAAAATACGCCACAAAAACGTACAAGCACCATGATCAGAAGAGAAATAAAGAATAGCTTGTTAGATTTTGCCGCCCACAAAGTGGAAGTGTTTCGGAAATGCGCGGGGGTTCTAACCGTGCGGCTTGTTTTAGGTTAGGTTTTATTGCGCGCATAAGGGCCGGTTAAACTTCGCGGTGTTAGTGGGGCGGGACTCGGGAGGATGGAGCGAGGTTTCAATTAAGAGTTTTGATTTAGCGATTTCCAATTTCCGATTTCCAATTTACTGATTATAGTATCTTTGGAAGTTTCACTCCAAATGGATACGTTCTTTTCTAGAAAAAGATTCCCCACGTGAGAAACAAACATTCTACCATGGCAACAGATTACCTCAATGAGAACATGATAACTACTCATGGATCCATTTTCGTGATCGAATGGACCATGAGATTGTCAATATTACAACAACGAGATATTTTTTGTTTTTCAGGGTATTTGAACATGTTTTTAAAGGGAAACTACCGGGTATTGCAAGATGCTTGTTCAATAGTCCAACTATTCCATAACAGGTGTGATCTTTGCGTTTATTCCATATGGTCCCTTGGTTCAAATGGACTGGTAATATGCACTGAAGAAGAGAATTAATGTTTCTCAGGAAGAGTGACTTCTCAAACTCGATAGTTAGAATCTTCATACCTTCTCCTTTAACCAATACTATTTGGTTATATCGTGGATGTCATTTGTTGCATTGATATGATGCTTTCTGTTCATTTGGATGCAATTTTTGTCTCTTTGGAGGATCCTGGATCCCTGTACTCGACACTATCTTTTGAAATTCCTGTACAATGTGCCAGCAATTTCAATTTCATTAATTAACTAGTATTTTCTGGTTGCAATATTGAGCCATTATCGCCCCAAATCAGACCATAAAACAAATGCGCACCAAAGATGATGCTTATATTGGAACGAGAAAGTCAAACATCCTGTAGCCTTGGGAAGATTGGCTACTTTGGCATTAAAGTGCGTTCTACAGGGGCCAGCGGGAAACAGAAAAAGTGGGTAAGTTTCAGAATTTCTTCCGCTCTGTGGTAGTTTTGATACATCTATTGAAACACATTATAGAGGTGTGATACGTCTCTTGCATTCATCGATGTATTCAAATCAATCTAACCTCTTTTCCACGAAGAAAACAATGGGTGGGAAGATGGCTATTTAAGTATTCCTGGAGTAAATCTAGAAGAGTCTAACGCTATCGCGGCGTTATGGAATGTGCTACGGGAAGCTGCAATGTGCTTAGTGGCAAAGTCACTGGCCATTGTGAGCGTCAAGGCCACGAACCATGGAACGTGAAATTAGTTTACATGGTGGCTGGATTAGGAAAGTAGCCCTACTATAGCCAGCCATGAAACTGATAGTGTCTCAAATCATGGGAAGTAGAGGTGACTAGGAGGCAATAATTGAAGTGACGGTAGCGGCTAAACATCATAATCTGAGAAGACATAGTTTAGGGGCCCTTCAAAACAGCGGATAGCCTAAAGACTACCCTTATGAGTCGGAGGCCGTTCCTGACACATCTTTTCATATTGAAAACCGTGAACCTTTGTGCAAGGAGATCTTTATTATTGAACACCACAGTGATCACAATCTTCCGGTTTAATAAGTCCTCGTATACATACGGCAATCTACCTTCTAAGATTCCTGATGAACAAATGGAGTTGATATTGTGAAGTTGTCATGTTCATTGCTCCATTTCATCGACCAAGGCTTTCACAAGCTTGAAATGAAGAGGTATTGCCACCAAGTTACTTCACTCAAAGACAGCGACAGAGAAAAGAACAAAAAACAAAAACAAACTACCTGAAACCCCCATCGAATATCTCAGAAAGAGGCAACTAGCAACATTACGAACTTTGGCTTTCAAACGGTGAAGACACACAGAGGAAGCATGCGTTTTTACAATTTCCATTGATCTCATCATTTGTATCGGGACTGAAATGTATGACGATGGGTTTGATCCAGTTCTTTACCAACCAAGGGAAAGTTCTTTCCTCGTCAGTGCCACAGTGGGATAAAAGGGAGAAACCACCCTCAACCAAAAGAATGGTTTAACCTCTTGGGATCGCACATCACTGATTAGTATGCCCCGTACTACATCAGCCTCAGAAAAACCCCCACAACCAGAAATGACTAGAATCAACCTACAAGAACTCTTCATCCGAACTACACCTATCTTTGTGTTGAACAAGAATTTTCATGAATAAATTAAATCTATATGTACACGGGAAAGAAGAAAGGTTTGGCGTCTACACATATAACCCGACACCCATTTGTTGTGGAACACGCCACAGTGCTTAAAAGATCCACCCAAAGCACTTTTCGTAAAACCACTTGAGCGTCTTAGGGTTACCCTCGGCATCTCTGATAGCCTTCTCCTCCTCATCCTGCTGTTGGAACTTCTCCTCCTCGGCATCAATGACGTCTCTGAACGTCACCAAGTCAATCTCCTCGGCCTTGCGGAACTTGGTCTTCTTGATGAGCTTGTAACTGATGAATGCAATGAAGAAAACTGGGAGAATGATGTATCCCGTAATGAATGTCTTGTATGGGAAGTTGTGGCCCAAGAACACAGTGTAGTTCTTGATGAGAATAATGATGCAACAAATCACAAACGCAATATAGGTACCGTATGGCTGAAGAGGCGAACGGTAGCACAAGTCCTTTCTGCTGTAGCCTTGGACCTTAAGAGCCTTCATGAAACGCATGTGAAGAACAAGAATACACGCCCACGTGATCAAACCCGTCAACGACACCACATTGACAAAGTACGTGAAAATTTCGGCAGAAGAAGAACTCACCGTCATGAACGCCAAGCAGCAGAAAAGCGACCCAAGAGCGATACCATAGTATGGGACACCCATCTTGTTGGTCTTGGCAAAGAACTTTGGAGCATAACCGGCAACAGCAAGACCGTAAACAGTTCTGGAAGCAATATACAAGTCCGAGTTGGCGGCAGAAAGCACAAAGATCAAAATACACGCGTTGATCACATGGTCCAAGCCCTTGATCTTGGCGTTCTTGATGGCAATCACGAAAGGAGACGCAGATGCAGTGGAGCCCTTAGCACCCAAAAGCAATTTATCGTTGGAGGCGACACACATTCCCAAAAACAAGATCGACAAGATGTAGAAGAACAAAATACGGTAAAACGTCAACTTGATCGCCTTTGGAATGGCTTGTCTTGGTCTAGCACACTCGGCAAACGTGATACCAACCAATTCCGATCCAGTATAGGCAAAAGTCGCCGTCACGAGAACAGACATAAACGACAAGAAACGGCCCTTGTCTCCCTTAATGAGAAGGTGTCTGGATTTGTCCTGGTAAATGTTGAAAGCACCAGGGTGTTTCCAGTAACGGAACCCGAGTCTTTCCTTTGTTGGACCACCTCCCAAGGCAATCACCAAGAGCAAAATGATAAGTCCAATACACGTGAGCACCTTGACACAAGATAACCAGAACTCAATCTCACCAAAGAACTTGACTCCGAGAATGTTGACAGCGACAATCACAACCAAGAAAATGGCAATCCACACACCTGCATTGACTTTGGTGGTAGGCACCCAAAACGACATGACAAGAGACCCCGCAACCAATTGGTTTGCAGGAAGCAAGAGGTATTTGATCAAGTAAACCCAACCACACGCGAAACCAAGCGATTCATCGACGTATCTCGTCAAGTATCCGGCAAAACCGTCAGCCAAAGGCAAAAAGGTGGCAACTTCACCCAACGCACTCAAAACCATAAACACAACAAAACCAATAAGCGAGTAAGCAATGAAGATTCCTGCGGGACCAGCCGTTTTCAACGCAGAACCTGTTCCGATCAATAAACCAGTACCCAATGCACCTCCAATGGCAATCATCGACAAATGCCTGGCCTCGAGTGCCTTCTTCAATTCTTTACCTTCCCCAACCTGAGATTGGAATTGGGGGTTAGACATCTGCACTGACAAGTTGTACTCGGCAGTGTGACGAGAGAGGACATCATCGGAGTCCGCGTGTTTCTCGATGTCCTTCATGATTTTAGATTATAATTGTTTTGATTAAAAGACAAAAAGGATTCTACAAAGGAAAACAGAAAAACCAATGAAGGAAAAAAAGGGAATTGATCGCCTATAAATGAAGAAATTTCAAGCCTCTTTAAAGATGTTTTGATGGAGGCACTTGATGCATGTCGCTACCGGGCATAACTATTGGTGGCAGGCATCTCGGTGCCAAGAAAATACACGTCTTCGCACGGCTTGCACATTGACCCCACAAAAACGCACTCCGGCAGACAGATGCCAGCATTCCCAAACAGTGGATTTGCTCAAATCGTCTGATTTCATTTCATCGTGAACTTTGTGGGTGGTTGTCTGCGTAAGCCAAAAGCTAAGGAGCTAAAAGGGAGAGTGTTTAAAAGGCAAACACCAAAACCTTAATACCCCAAAATTGACTTTGTGTACTACTCACACAGTGGCAACATAAAAATCAGGAATCCATACAAATACCTAAGTTTCCTGATCTTTTGGGGGGTAACTCAAACAGGAACAGGAATGGGCAGAGATGCATCGGTTCTGCAGACAAAGCCCGGATGCGTGCCATGAACTGCCCGGGAGTTCGCAAAACAAAAAAGAAACAAAAACAAGTGTGTCAAGAGATAAGCAATTAATTGGGTCATACTGCAACATGGACCTGACGACCAAGACAATGCCACCCAAAATTTGATGATCGCTGTTACGCGTTCAATTCAGGTTGATAAAGATTTGGTAGCATTTTACTACCGTTCTACGGGAACCCCCTACTTCCGCTTAAAGATGAATGCCGGACCACAACAACGATGCCTTAGCGAAACCAAAAAGGTAAAATCAAAAAAAAAAAAAAAAAAAAGACAGAAAAACCAGGGAGTATTCAAAACCGGAGTCATGAAAGTTGGTGAGGCGTTTTCGATTTTGTTTTCTTTTTGGGCCTGATAGCGAGACGATACCGAGCCCGCGTGCAGGTCCGGGAAACTTTAGAACATTTCGCCGTGTGAGATAATGTGGGGAGACCCATATGAAGTCGCTCTAGCTTCGGGGGCTGTACTCCGAGTGGTGACCTGAAGAGGAGAAAAGGTGGGCCCGGGGGGTTCCGTTACTTGTAACCAAATCCGGCAAATCCGGCAAATCCGTCACTTCCGTAGACATGGACCTCCCCTCGTCAAGTTAAAGTCGAATGGGGTTGGCCATTTTCCGCACTTCTTTCTCCGCTAAATTACCACGCGGAGATTTTTCTTATTGGCCTATCGTTTCCATGGCCTATCGTTTCTCAACACCATCGCCCCAAAACTGGATCTCCGGGTATGCTTTATCTTGCGTGGTATAGACGCTGGCCAAGAAAAAGTGTTTTACGAACAGTACGATTTGCGCGTAACGAAAGACCTTCTACTGATAACAGGTAGTGCTCCTGTGTTGGGGCGGAGTCATGTCGGACAATGTCCGCCTATAGCCGACAACCCGCGCTGATATCCGCCAATGTCCGCTCCGAAACCCTGTTTTTTCTTGGTATGTTGGCCCAACAGCAAGCATCAGAAAGCTTATCGTGATCTGTTGAGGGGAGATTCAGATGCTGCTTTTCATAGTTGGAGGTTTAAAGAAAAGAAGGGGAAAAGGGAGAAAACCCACATACGGTCCTTCAGCCGTATAGGGAACTTACGAAATAGTGACTAATACCCGAAGTGATGCAACAGGCTAATTTTTCCCGTTTTTCCGTGGTTTTCCTTTTTTTTTTTTCCTTTTTTTTTCTTTTTTTTTTTCCCCGTTTTTTTTTTCTCGTAAATGTTATCGCAATTCGCCCTTATTACGAGGTGCACGGGCCTTACGATAAGAGCGCACTAAACAGATATCACAGCATCCGATAGCATCAGATAGCGATGGAAAAAAGCAGTGTTGGAATGTTCCTGGTATTATCGCGATCCCCATGTCGCTCTATCGCTGTTGATCTTTTCATTATCAGATCTTAGCGCACGCAACGCGCCAACGCAAAACAAAAATTGCGTATTTCTAGCAGGACCCTGACATCTTCATAAATAGCATCTTCACCCAAAGAAACAGGTGCAAAAGTTCCTATTCTTACATTTCTCATTCTTTCAACAGAGCTGGTCTCATTATGGGTTTATATAACGAAAAGGATAGCAAGCTGGGACTGTATTCGGTGGATATCGAGCAGGTGGCCTCCCCCAACAGAAAGTTCATTTCTTCAGGCGCAAAGGATTTCGACGATAAACTCGACGTCGACAAGTACGGCGAAACCAAAAGAAAATTGTCGTCTCGTCATATTTCTCTCATGATTATTGGCCAAAGCATTGGAACAGGATTGTACATTGGTTTGAAGACCCCCTTGAGGCAGTCCGGCTCGCTCTCGCTCTTTATTGGCTTTGTTCTTTGGGCCGTGACCATGGTGTGGCCATTGATGATGGCGGTGGGTGAGATGTGCTCGTACTTGCCCATCAAAGGGTCGTTTTTGCACTATGCCGCCAGATGGCTCGATCCAGCCATGGGGTTTGCTGTTACTATCATCTACTTCTACACCTCGCTAATGTTTTTGTGCGTTGAAGTGGTTGCGTTTGCTGCCGTCATCAGTTACTGGACCGACGCGTCTCCGGCCATATTCATCACGATTGGGTTGGTGTCGATCTTGTTTTTCAACGTGTTTGGCGTCAACTGGTACGGAGAAATCGAGTTTTTCTCGTCCATTCTCAAGGTGATTCTCATCATTGGACTCATGTGTTTCAGTTTGATTGCCATGTGTGGTGGAAACCCCAAAGGAGATGCGTTTGGCTTCCGCAACTGGAAAGAGGGGGGCCTTTTCCGGGAATACCTTGTGTCTGGGTCCACGGGGAAGTTTTTGGGGCTCTGGAACGTGCTTATCTATGCTGCCTTTGCCTGTGGAGGTGCCGATATGTTGGGTATGATTGCAGGAGAGGTGTCTCAGCCAAGAAAAAACATTGCTCTTGCCGCAAAGAGAACCTACATTCGAATTTACTTGTTCTACATTGGAGGCATCTTTTTCATGAACACCTTGTGTTCTTCGGTCAACCCCGAATTGATTGCCTCTGCCCATAAAGCAGGTGCTGCGTCTTCGCCTTGGGTCATTGGCATTAGGTCCGTGGGTGTCCATGGATTGGACTCTTTGGTCAATGCCGTGGTGATGACGTCTGCGTGGTCGTGTGGAAACGGCTTTACCTATGGTGCTGCCAGAAGTGCTTACTCTGCCTCATTGGCTGGATACCTTCCTCGCATCTTTTCCAAATGCTTGAACAACGGCTGTCCCATTGTGTCTGTTTTGTTCTGCATGCTTGTTGGGTGTTTATCATACATGAGTGTGTCGGAATCTTCCAGCACCGTGTTCAACTGGTTCATTAATTTATCCACCACCGGGTTGTTATGCACGTACTTGGTGATGTGGATGTGTTACTTCAAGTTCAGAAGAGCAGTGGTGGCACAGAAGTCCGATCAATTGGAGGACAAGTATTTCAAGGTGCCCAAATTGATGGCGCCATGGTTGTGTTACTGGGGAGCATTCTTCAACTTTGTTGTTCTCTTGTTCAATGGGTTCTGGGCGTTTTTCCCGGGCAATATCTCCGTGGCCAATATCTTCACCTCCTACTTTGCCCCGGTGTTCTTTGTGGTTCTTTATTTGGGGTGGAAATTCGCCAAAAAGACGAGTTGGAGATCGGATATGGAAGCAGATATCACCACTGGTAAACTTGAGATTGATGAGGAGGAGGATTTGGAAAGAGACGAGCTTGAGGCCAAGCCCAAGAAGGAGGGTCTTCTTTGGAAGGTGTGGTACAAGACGGGAGACATTCTCTTCAACTGAGGAGTTGATGGGTTTTCAGCCCCATCAAATGTGTTATGTATGATTTATAATTATAGACTGATTTTTTTTTTTTTTTTTTTTTTTTTTTTCTTTTTTGTTGTCTTTGTCAGGGCCATGTTAATTAATTCGCTAGCACGTGTACTACTCGTGAGCCGCATAATCATCTCAAGCTGCGCGTTCTCATGCACTATGCAAGTCCGATGAGATAATATTCCCTCTTCTGATTACAAAACCGTCTCTGTTTGTCTATATTCAACTGACGAAAACCCTCTATTTTTTGTTTTTTCTTCATTTTCAAAAAATGGCCACCATCGAGCTTTGTCCCGCGTTAACGGAAAAGCTTATCTCCGTTCAAATCAGTTGCCCTTTGGACACGCCAAAAGTGCAAAATGATCTCCCAAGTGGCCTACAAGAAGATGACCTTCTTCAGAAGATAAGTCCTTTGTTCAGCGTCGAGAAGACCGTATACGGGGCCGGGGATGTTTTGCCAAAGAAAAGATCCCCAAGGGTACTAAGGTTCTCTCTGTGGATGTTCCCGTGGGCAGTTCTGTTGCAAGACCCTTTCGCAAAGAGGTGTGCACGTGGTGCTTCCATTACGACAACGGGCGCACGATGAAGTTTCGTCTTTTAGACAAAATATACTTCTGCTCGGACGCTTGTCGATCACAGTTCAAGCATCACGATTCCGATGGCACGCTCGCGTCCACGATATGTGCAGCGGAGGAGTTGTACTTGAAATGTGCGGGGGAAATCTCCGAGAAGGATGTCCCTGCGAATGAAACCGAGCTTTTGCAAGTTTTTGACCGGAAATGGGACTCGGTAAAGGAGTGGGGGGCCCGCGTGTTCCGTATGAAACCTTCAAAACGGCCCCACCATTATCCCACGGTCACCGCCGATGATTATGCCGAGATCAGATACGTCATCAGCACTCTCCATAACCTAGCGCGGAGTAAAGCTCAAGATCAGAGTCAATTTGGCGGCGTGTCCGCGGGTGACATCCCGTTTTTGGAGAGCATGACTCCCGATGAAGCTATGAGGTTTGAAATTGAGGCTTTCAACATCCTCCAGTCTTCTGAAATGGACAAGGTGAAGCGGTACCCCTACCTCCTAGAGTCTTACGTGAATATCTATAAGTTTGTGCGCTTGGTGAGCCCGGAAACCTGGTTGCCATTTGTGACGCCCCAGAATATCCGAGATATCATTGGACGCAACCTCACCAACGCGTTTGGCACTTGGTCTGATGTGACGCAAGAAGGTGAGGGCCGCGAGTATTTTGGGTTTGGTGTATATCCGTCTGCATCCTTCTTCAACCACTCTTGCGATAACAACTTGAAGAAGAAAAGAAGTGGGTCTGGCTACGAGTTTACAACGTTGAAGGAGATCTATCCGGGAGAAGAATTGTGCATCAGTTATGGACTTAATGGTGGCGAGAAGGTGGCCGAAAGGCAGGAGTTTCTACGGGAATGGTTTTTTCTGTGTGGGTGCAAAAAGTGTGATTTTGAGTTACAAAACTTATAGTTTGATTATAGAAAGGTATGGGAAGTATTTAATTGAGCGTGTATCGTATGTTGGGAGCTATTCATGCATGGGAATTCACCCAAGGTGGTTCAAAAATGGCTGTGTATGAGGGCACTTTATGTTTTTGGGTAAATGGCCCCCTTTTAGGCGTGATGCATGGTTAGATTCGGACCACCTTCTTTGAGGAGGCGGTGATAGGGAAAAGGAAAATAGGACCCTGGTACTACTTGCCGGCTTCGTAGCCCACCTTACACGTTAACGGGGGTTTTATGCCTCACATATTACCTCACATATTATAAACACTTGACATGGAATTTTGGTTTTTTGAGGCAGAAACGACAACATTCAAGTGTAATTTCAGTTTAGCATTCGAAAATAAATGGAGAAATCCCGAAAGGCTTCCGCTGAACATATCCCCGATGTGCGGCAATGCGTCCGACAGTTAATTGCATCAAATTAACGACATCTAGTCACTATGACTAAAAACGGCAATGTCAAAATTCAGATATTAAAATAGTGGTTAAGCATCTTTTCAGCTTTTTCTATATGAGTTCAAATCAACTAATCTGCATTCAAAAACGGTCTGGTGTGGGTAGAAATGCCATTTTCGTTCGTTTTAATGCAAGTTAACGGGGGTCCACCCAGGGGGCTAGTGCCTTACGCTTCTTTCAAACATCAGCCCGAGTATAATCGTGATACACCTGGTTTGGGGCTTTATAATATCTTGACCCTGCATTAAGCCCATGTATCGCTTTTATTGTCACGACTGGGTCTGTTCATTGAAGTTGTTGCCATCCCCAAGAATTACCCAGGCCGTGTCAAGAACACAATTTGCACCCAAAAAAAAAAAACTTTAGCCCGCTTCGAATTGGCTGCTTCGTTCTAAACTACACAGAACTCTTTTAATTATAAATTTCTCCCACTTATCGGCTTTTCATCTTTTATTAAAACTTTGACAATTATTGCTGTATTATTATTCTTCCACCAGCAAAACCCACGTCCTTCCCTGTCTGTGCAGTAATACAACCCCGAACCCATAACCATACATCTCACCTAGCCTCTTATTTCATCCAATATATGATTCTTCCATTGCTAAGAAACACGTGCGTGTCGCCTTCGTATACACCCTGGGTCACATTAGTCTACGGTTCCCTCCACCGGACCCGTTCCCAAGGCATCACTTGGTGAAATCAAACGCGTCGTAAAATCTCTTGAACTTCTGGCACTCGCCCGTTTCTTGCGCCGTGGTTTGCTTGCACCTATCCCAATTGACTCTCTTCGGTAGTCTCAAAAGAAACGCCAACACTCTCCTAGGAAACTGCAAATCTATGCCCTTGTTCTCCTCCAACGCAGTAACGTAGTACACCTTTGAACCTTCGGCAAACACGGTGAATTGGATGTATCTTTGGCCGTCTGTGATGGTTGTTCGCGCATCGTCCGTCTCCAGGTACTTTTGGAACTTCAACTTCGAGTTGTGGTCAAAGGTATCATTGTTGATGCGGCTTTTCTCGTCGAGCGATCTCTCGAACATTCTTCCAATGAGGCCTTTGGGCACCGGCACCATTTGGATGTGGAAATGCACGTTTTCCGGCCGGCTGATCTCGTAGAATACAACATCGTAGCCCACTGAACTGAAAGCATCTGCTAGCGACTGTTTGTATTGGTCGATTTCCCTCGTGACCTCCCCAACCTCCGGCAATGTGGGCCTATGGTCAATTGGGATGACAATGGCGTGGCCCGAGAAGTTTAGCTCGCGATTGGGCCGTGTCAATGGCCCCTTGGCAATGGTCAAGTAGGAGTACTTACCAATGGAAACAATCATGTGTGACTCGAGTTTCGGGTTCGAAAGACAAAAGAAGCATTCGGAAGGTGCCACCACTTTGATTCTTCTGGCAATTGCTTCGCCGTTTTCCGTGTCTTGGGCACTTTTTAGGCCATCTATTCTCACTTGTTTGGACACTGGGGCGTCGTTTTCTTCCTCGCGCACCCGCTTGACTGGCTCCTGGAGAAATGGGTTTTTTTGGGATGTGGACATCTCATCGTCGCCCGTGTCGATTCCAAAAGCGTAAAACCATTTGCCTCCGGTGCCTTCACGGCCTAGCGAGATGAACCTGTATCCCCTCTTTGGCGTCCATGGCACTGCACTATGCTCGTAAAACTTGCCCATCTCCGAGCCTGCAGCGAAATGATATCTTGGCTGTAATTGCTTTACGATCTTGTCTACGGCATCATCGCCCACCAAAGTGAGACGCTGGTGAGCAGCGATGCAATATGGCCAGTTGTACGAAATAAGCACATCTGCTTTTGCTGACAATTCCGGTGCTGATTCCGGTGCTGATTCTGCAGGCAAGGAATCGTTGAAAAATGCCAAGGTGATGCCACTTTCAAGCTTCAAAAGTGCGTGCTGGCTTCTGATACACGTGTAGTTAGGGCTGATATCCACAAATTTGGCATCGGGATCTTTTTCCGTGGTGCCAAAGAAGTAAGTAGGGGCATCGGGGACAGTAGCAGGCGATTCTGCAGGAAGACTGCTTCCCAAGAGTATTACTGCCACAAACGGGCCATTTTTTGCGTGTTGTAGGTTTGCTTTCTTGATTATCAGATCTAGGTTGTCCGAGTCTGGATATAGCACCAAGAATTTCGACTTCATGGTTGTGTTTTGGGTTCTGGAATGACCCTGGATATTTCCCAAGATAAGATTGAAGGTTGAAGGCTCATCGGATCGTCTTGTCTGCAGGACGTGGAATCATGGGAAGTGATGTTTTGAGGAATTAGTCAATCGAAGGAGGTATTTCTTCGGGGAAGTCTTTAAAAGTATTGTCATATTGGTTTTTAGTTGGAAAATTATCCTTTCAGAAGTGATAGAAGCATACCTACCATCGGATGTTTGTTGGTGTACGGGTGTATGGCAGTGCTTTTTGAAGTGGGAAAAAAAATCACTTTCCAGTGATAATTTGGCTTCACAAGATCGTTTATTCGGTTTCAGTGACTTGTTATTCTCTAAAAAACACATCAAGTAGTAGAACTCTCGACATTTTGACGAAATTTCGCCGGGGTCCAAACTGTTGACCTAGTCTGGTGCACGGGTCTATGGTTCATGCTTGGGTGGTTTGGCCACCTCTTTATAACGATAAGAGGCATCAAACTTCATGGCAGTCATTACCATTATTCTGGATAATTTTCCAATAAGGATAGAAAAATACGAAACCAATAGTCACACGCTATTCCTTTTTTCAATTGCAAAACAAAAGCAATTGTCCCATGTCAAATAAAACACGAACAGCAATTGAGCTCTTTTTTTTCCTGTCGACTGCTAATTTGCTAAAACATCTCACATCTCACAGGCATACCGTCAGGGCTTCAAGAAATTCCACCACAGATATTTAATGACTACCAGACTCCTCGAATAAAAGAAAAACACTCAAAGAAAATACTTTCATGAAATTCAAAGATGTTTCCTTATCACCACGTTTCTTTCGATAGTCTGCCTCACAGTATCTTTACTCATGCAATTACCAAAATTACCGAAACACCGAAACACCAAAATATGGAAACCAGTTTGTAAAATAACTTAAAAAAAGAAACAGGAGATAGTATCAGTTCGTTGTATCTGGACATACAGGTAAAAAACACTTTAGCTGCATGAGCCATTTAACGATTTTTATCCATTCATTGTGCGTTTCTCTGAACCCACCTTGTGCGTACGCATTCAAGAATGGGAAAATAAATTCTTTATATACTCTTGCGTAATTAGTAATTAATGAACATCTTATTGGAAAAAAGGGATTAAACCCTTCAAATCCTGTTCTAAAAAAATGATTGTTTTTCATTTACTCGCTTTTTGAATTGTACATTAGAGTTTAAAAGGCCGCAAATTTAAACTTCTTCTGATACAAGTAAGTGGACAAACTTCTAGTTATGTTTTTATTAAATACCAAGTTTTTCCGTGAATTTCAGGGAACTATTCGGGTGGTATTTTAAATGGGGTTTCTCTATTCTCAGTGGTGTGTAAACAAAGTTTTCAATCCATTTATAGAGCGTTTGATTAAAGTGATGTGCAGCTAAGATGCTTTGACTGTATAGCCTCTCTTCAGGTTTGCCTCAAACTGCCGTTGTCTTCGCCGTTGTCTTCCTGTATCGACTGCAGATTTCTTTCCTTATTTCTGACAGAAACACCGTTACGGATACCGTAGAATTAATCTACGACAGACGCGACAATTGAATTTTAAATGAAACCTCTGGAAACCCAATCTAATAGTCCGAAACTCATCTATCCCTGCAGGTTTACGTGTATGGATCTACCGGTTGGGTCTTGCAAAGATTTCAAACAGACATATGGAATATTTCCATCAGAATGCACTCCACCCATTCAAGTTCTATGTGCTTGGTGGGATATTGACTCACGCTATAGACAAACGAAAAAGAGAAAAAAAGCTTACTGCTTTCGGTGCCTATCTGATGCTCCTGATAACCCATGACCGGGACTGCCAATGCATAAAGTTTAACACGGTTCAAGAAGACTTGAGATATATGTAGGACGCAATAGGAGTAACTATTTCATTTTTTGCCTGCTTAAACTCCAGCTTTACTGGTGGAGAACCCGCTTTTGACGTCCGATTGGTATATGCTAATAACTCGCACACATTGTAGTGAGCATAGTCAAAACCGCCTTTTCCAGACCAAGCTTACGGTCACACCAACCGCCAGTACCCAAGACGTCACCGTCACCATCACCAGTCAAAACCTCTAAGCCACATAACAAAGTTGCAGAAACACATTCAAAAAATACTAACCCCTGATTCCCCAAACACCCACCCGCCTTTCTCTCGTCCCCTGGCCTCTAGGGCTGTAGACCTAAGGCTGTTCGCGCGCACGTGCACAGGCGGTGAGAGCCCCCCAATGTGCCGGCCCGCGCCCGCCCACTGTCTGCAGTGTTGAAAATTTTGTCCCTTCTCACCAGGAAAAAAAGATCATCAGCAAATTCCTCTCAACTTCTAGCTACATCAACAGTATACAAAAATGGGTAAATCGTATGTGTGAATGTCATCTTGTTGGTAACCCGAGCCCATGGGCGTCTAAGGGCTATGCGAATAATCCCATGAAGGTTCCTCTTCGATTGGGTGAAAGAGGAAAAGTTCAGTATTCAATGTCATCCATATTATCCATATTATCCATACCATCCTCCAGTGCTCCGATATATTCTTATCGTCCAGGACAAAAGCAGCAGTGCCCATGAAAATGCACACCATTGCATTAATTCCCTGAATCATGCCATATCCGTGAACAAGATGAATTCTAGATTCAAAAGGGGTAAAAATTTAGGAAAATATCCTCGTTGTAAGGCTAAGCAATCATGGGTAAGACCCATAATGCATCCCTCAACACTCCCTCAAGAATTGCCCAACACTCCCTCAAGAATTATTCAACACTCCCTCAGAGCTCCCCCAGAATCCCACATTGAAGCATCCTCCCCATCGCATCTAAACTACCCTCGCCCCTTCATCCCCCTCAAATACTAACATCCTAGACGCGGTTACAGATCTGGTACTCGTTACATGTTCCAACGTGACTTCAAGAAGCACGGACTTGTGAACTTGTCTACGTACTTGACCATCTACAAGGTCGGTGACATTGTTGACATCAAGGCCAACGGTTCTATCCAAAAGGGTATGCCACACAAGTACTACCACGGTAAGACTGGTATTGTTTTCAACGTGACCAAGTCTTCTGTCGGTGTCATTGTCAACAAGGTTGTTGGTAACAGATACATCGAGAAGAAGGTGAACTTGAGAGTCGAGCACGTCAAGCACTCTGCTTGTCGTAAGGAGTTCTTGGAGAGAGTCAAGATCAACGCTGGCTTGAGAGAGGAGGCCAAGGCCACCGGTAAGCAAGTTGTGTTGAAGAGACAACCTGCTCAACCAAGACCTGCCAAGATTGTCTCTGCTGAGGGTAACGCTCCACAAACCTTGGCCCCAGTTCCATACGAGACCTTCATCTAAGCTGTATAAAACCTCATTTAATACAAACGTCGTAAGATTTTTCAGTCTGTAGATTTCGGGGCGAGATTTTGTGGAAGTAATATTAGGTGGTTTCAAGCCCATATACCTCTTGGGATTAGCTTTCTTGGTGTAGATATCCTCAACACGGTGCGTGAGCCGTCTTTGCGCTCGATTAAGTCGGTCTTTGAGGTCCAATGAAAACGGTTTATGGCCCCGCTTCTTTCTCTTACCCGCCTTTTGATCTCTAAAAAGAAGCCCTTCAAAAACATAGAAAAGGCAAACTTCAAAAACCAAAATTAACAAATACATTCATCTCTACGGGACCTTCCAATGGGTCAGAATTTCTTAAAGCGTTTGTGTTATGTAACAAGAAAGGTTGCGCCAAACACCATCACCATAAAAACCCAACACCCCCGTACGGAGGTGCATTTCCAGGGGAATCGGCGCCCGAAAGCGCCAACTCAACCCCAGAGGGAATTGTAAGCAAATACGCGAGTCTTCATCATGTTTTATAAAACTTGGAAGGTCATATGGCCCGGGAAATTTTTGTGGCTGCATTCCCGCCGCTTATATACGGTGTGCCGGGTAACCCCCCATGTGAGGGAGGTACGGGTGCGGGTGCGAGATTGCAAGGCCCTGGCGCCGCTTCCTAGGGCAGCCACCCGCCACTGTGCAGTCGCTCATCTCTGAAATTTCATCTACAATATCCCAATAGAGCCGTAGAACAGACACTAATACGGGAAAAAAATGGCAAAAAGACTGGCTGCAAAAGTGGCTAAGGCCAATAAAAAGAAGACGCAATCGTCTCCCAAAGACAAACTTTTCTCCCAGGACCAAATCTCTTCGTTGGTGGCGGAAACCTTGGATCAGTCCAAGTACAATAATCTTGTGGAATTACTAGCACAATACGACGAGATAGAAAGCATTTTAAAGGCCGAAGAAGACGACAGTGTGGAAGAAAATGCCCGGTTTCTCACCTTGAACATTTACAGGTGTTTTGAAAAGTTGCTTGCCGACAAATGCATGGACTCGGCCCAAAAAAGCGAGAAAAAACAGCTTGTGGCCAAATGGTTGCAGGACAAATACGATAAATTCAAGGAGATCTTGTGCAGACTTATTCAGACCGAATTGGCCTTCTCGCTGTCGCTCCAGCTAGACGCGTTGGACCTCATGTTGGGGTTGGTGAGGCTAGAGGCCAAAGCCGCCAACGAGTTTCCTGTAGACACCTACCAGGGCGTTATAAAACTGTTGCTTCTTAGTGAATGTGGCGAGGTTTTGGCGGACCAGTCGTCGGGGAACTTCTTGTTGCTTGAGTTCATTGAAAAGTTCGCCAAGTACTGGGACTTGCAGGTGTTTTTCTTTGAAAAGTCTCTTGTGGAGACCATTTCGTCGTGGAAGGAGTTGGACCACGACAAACGAGTGCAGATTTTCAGCAACTACTTCACCGTCATCAAGGGAGGCCTTTTGTACTCCTCGGACACCGACGCTCTCCGTGAAGCCCCGGTTTTCTCCGACATCAAACTCCCCGCCACTGCATACAAACAGAGCATCAAGACCCGGTACCAGAAATGTCTTTTGGAAGTGTTGAAAATCACCGAGCTCTCGCCGGCGCAATACAAGGCATTGCTCCTCATCTTGCACAAACGAGTCATTCCGTATATGGGAGTGCCAGCAGGGCTCATGGACTTCTTGACCGATGCATACGACCAAGAAGACGACGATGTGGTGCCCATTCTTGCCCTCAACTCGCTTTGGGAACTCATGAAGAACTACAACTTGGAGTACCCAGATTTCTACACAAAACTCTATTCGCTCCTCACCCCGGACCTCATGTACACGCGGTACAGGTCGAGATTCTTCCGGTTGTGTGACTTGTTCTTGAGCTCCACGCATCTTGCTGCCAATTTGGTTGCGTCCTTCATCAAGAAATTGGCCCGTCTCTCTTTGGCGGCGTCCACCCCGGCCGTGGTGATTGTGATTCCGTTTATCTATAACCTTCTCAAGAGACACCCTACGTGCATGGTGTTGCTCCAGAATACCACTTCTGATTCCAAATATACTGATACATACAATGATGCGGAGAAAGACCCGTTGAACACGGGTGCCATGGGGTCTTCTTTGTGGGAGTTGGAGACTCTCATGACGCATTTCCACCCCAACGTTGCTACGTTGGCGAAGATTTTTGGCGAGCCCTTCAGAAAGCCGAGCTACAATATGGAGGACTTTTTGGACTGGAGCTACTTGACGTTGTTGGAGAGTGAAAAGACGAGAAAATACAAGGGCATGGCTTCTTTGGAGTATGAAGAGTGGCCCTCGCTTTTCGGTGGCGACGCACAAGAAAAGCTGTACATTGAAGGCTGGTCTCTTTAGGTGGAGGGTGTATGTGGTGACTATGGTGTCTTGTTAATGGATGACGAAACGAGCTACGGTTTGCAAAGCTGGTGTGTATTATAATAACATGAAACTTACAAGAGGTGTGTACCAGGGTCTTGAGCGCTTTGTAGCAAGGTCTCCGACCCAACGTGGCATCTTGTCTCCAACGGCCAAGGGGATACTTGAGGTCTTGACGAAAATACCTCTGTGGGTGGAGTACTTCAGTATTTCTTGAGTCACGGGTAAAAGGTGTATAAGCGATGGATATTTCATGACAAGGGGTTCGGAGACTGCTTAGCTTTTGCTTTAAATGATCTGCTTTGTTGCGATTTTCCGTGTATGGATCCTGCTCTTTTCTGGACACGAGGCCGAAATTGCTCAGCCTGGAATGTGCTGAGTCCATTGTATCGATATGTTCCCGCCAAGAATGCATCAATAGTATTATTCCTGTTTCATTGGCTGAGTTTGTTCCTAGCTCCTTGTGCGCTCCTCTATGAGTAAATGCTAAAGGGACCGGGTCGTTCAGAAGAATAAAAAGTCTCCATATCTTTAGTTGTTCGTATAACAGATGTAGATATATTTAACCTTTTTTTAATTCAAAAAGGTGACGGTTGGTATCCTCTCTGTTCCATGTTTCAGGCCCGAATCTTCCAGTTCATTGATACATCATAAATGATGTGCTGCCAGTGTATATCAGAGGCCATTTCTTGGATTTTTGCCCTTTTGGTGGGATTTTATTGGGGCATCATGATAAGCAGAGTGTTGTGTGGATATGCTCTTCACCTGGCCTTTGTTGCATAATTTCAAATTATAGCATATGGACTAAACATATCCCAATTCCACCAAAACATTATTCACAAACACATGAAGTTGAAGGGCAACCTGTTTGTTTGTTGTTCTTTCCTGGAAAATGTTGCCCATAACACTTGGGTAGTGAAGATATTGAAACCTTCTGGATTTCTGGAACCGAGCCATTTCCAGAAATGGATACCAGATTCCTCATCTTCGGGATATCAAATAATCTTGTAAAGCAGTGCATCTGAGTATCTTTGGTATGCTGCCTATGTCTAGGGAGGGACCAACACCTATTCGATGGTTAATTGTCTATTGAAAAAACCCCTGACGGCCTCAGAGTGGCTTTTATAAGAATCCATCCTGGAAACCACCCCCGGGAGAATTTGCCTTATCGAGGATATTCCATGCCTGACTAGTATCCCTAGAATGGGGTCTCGTTCAGCTTTGAATTGATGTCTAAGGTGTGAAATCTTGCACTTTCGGAACCCTTTTGGAATTATTGTCCATGCAATTAAGCTTCCCGGTGGTCCATCCATTGTGGGGAAGCCTAATTTCGTCCATCAGTAGCCAAAGATGATCATATAGGGACCATAATGTTGGCCAGGTTCAACCGGATAAAAATGCATGAAAAAGCTTCCCCGGCCGCAGCTGCCGAAACAGATCCTCAGGCTGCAGCTTCCTAATCTGCATTACTTCACGTGGGTTGCTCTCGCTCCCACAGTTTTTTTTACTTTCAATACTAAAAACCAAGGCGTGTACTGTCAAAAAGTAACAGAAACACGTGCAATATTCCTCATGCACACACTTTGGGTCACTTCTGGTAATTTCAAATGGCATTTTCGTCTTTTTTTCTGTTTTCTTTTTTCCTTTTTTTGTCGGGTTTGCCCCCAGTTTTGGCCCATGGTGGCTTCACAGAAGTGCAAGATATCCACTTCGTAACCGGCAGCCACACCCGACTCGGATATTTTGCATTCTGCACAAGCGAATTCTGCACGAGCAAGGAAAATCGGTCGTTTCTCCCGGGCGCCGCCAACATTTTTACCAAGCTTTTCTATGAGTAGCAAAGTCCAGAATCTTCCCAAAAGACGTTTCGGGAGCAGTCTGCCCATGCGAAACAGGCCTGTTCGGGGTATTTCTCCCCTGACAAACGCACTTTTCAAAAGTACAGCCTGCCAGTGACACCTCTAGGGCAAACGCAAAAATCCCACCCGCTCCTTTTCTCCGGGCCATTCGTCTCGAACCCAACCAGATATCCTGTACATGTAGAAAAGCTACAGTGACTTTTTCCGTTCATCACAGGGAGCAACCTAGTGATCCTGCACACACTGCGGTGTTGTCCTCCCAGTTACAAAACATGGAGAAAATAGCTGGGAATGAGAGAAGCTTTCTCGACTTTTTATTGGTCGGTTCGTTTCTTCCGCTTATACCTGCTGGAACACTTTTATGGGAGGGTGTATTATGTGGATTCTACGGTATCATTTGACGCAGACAATTGCTTACATTTCTCACCCAGTGGGTTTTAGGTCCATGATATTTTTTAGGGCTGGAAGATTTACGTGGGATAAAACGAGAGGAGAAAGACGAAAGGAGGAAAAAAAGAAGACGAAAGGAGAAGGATGAAGAGGAATAGGAAGAGGAAAAATCTCCGATCTGAGAAGTTTATTTGGAGTTGCCAGGTTTGTAGTTAGCGGTTCCATTGGTTACATGCATGTCTGCGGGTGGGGGGCGTGCCTGGTTGAAATCTCATGAATTCTCAATTTTCTTGCTTTTTTCTTGCTTTTTCTTTCTTTTTTCGTTCTTTTTTCTTCGCTGTTTTCTTTGCTGTTTTTTTTTGACAAGTGAAATGCCCCCTAAAACATGTGTAAATATCTGTGACGACAGGATAAAAAAAAAGAAAGATCTAAAGGAGCCTCGTAAAAATATACCTCTTCTTTTTTGCTTCATAAGTAAAAAAAAAAAAAAAAAAAAAAAAAAAAAATGTGGCCAGCATAACGAAAAGCCTTTTCCTCGAAAACGCCAGCGTTGCCGGGTTGATTTTTTATTGATGCGCATCATGCGCAACGCCTGGCAATTGAAAGATTGGGTATGAAGGTTGCGCGGGGGTTTAATTCGGGAATTATTTTCCAACAAAGCCAGTTTTGGCAATTCAATATTCCAAAATCAGTACTCCCAAACTCCTAAAATTCATCTTTTTCTTTATTTCATACACCCTTCACCCACAAGAATAACCCCTCCTCGGTTTTCAACCCAATTGTTCCGAGTGCATGGGTAATGACGTAAGCATTTTTGTCCTGCATGCAGCCTGGGGGCCTCGCGATCCGTCATCTCTCGCAATTTTTTTTTTACTTTTATTTTTCCGACGTGGTATTTTTTCTCATAGCAACGAAACCGAAAAAGGTACCCGATAAATCCACCCCAGCACCTATGAGCATATAGTTAGTCTCCAGACATTTCTTTATATTCTTCACATTTCAAGGCAAACCATGCTCTATGCCTGGGTCCATGTATAACTATTTCAAATGGATATATGATGATAACCAACTTCCTGGCAGGGTCAAAAAAAACCCTCCACAGAGATAACAGAAATCGGTTAAATACTTCCAAGTCGGCTCCTGCACTGCGCCCGCATGTTTGCCTTCTAACAAACATTGGTTTAGTTTACGTAACCTAGCTACGGAAGCCCGGAAGCCCGCCCGCGCAGTTGTCTTCTTTTAGTCAGCCATGACCCCCATTCCCTGCCGGGATTGTATTCTGTGAATCTGTCCCTCTATTCTAACTCTCTTGTACATCCTCTTCTTCTTTCTTGGTTTGAAGTCAAGTAGTGGCATTTTCTCCCACCGGCCTTCTCATTGTTCACCACTCATCTTGGATAACTTCTGCTCATAACCCGGACCTCTTGCCAAGCTCTTTTGTTCACATGTCGTCGAACCAGTCTCCCCTATATAAACGGCAACGATCGTTGGCGTATGAGCACCTGGTTTCTCTGGGGGCTTCAGGTGCCTTCGCCTCCATAAGCCAGCGGCCCATGACATACAAACTACCCAGTTTTTCATATGCTTCTTCTTTCGCCCATCCGCCTGCTCCGGCTCCGGCCCATCCAGCCCCTGGGGCCCCTCCAGTCCCTGTGCCCGGTCCATCGTTTGACCCTGCGGGTTATGTGCCTGTCTATCTAGCCCATGTGCCTCCCTATCTAGCACATGCTCCTCCATATCTGGCCCATGCTCCTCCATACCTGGCCCATGCTCCTCCATATCTGGCCCATGCTGGGCCAGAGTTGTATCATGGTGTACATTATGGCTATGATACTAGACCCTATGTGGTTGAGCATGCGAGGCCGGTGCCGGATAGGAGTTCCGAGCCCAATCCACCTGCACCAACGAGGCCCTCCATGTCGAGCGACTACCCCTCTCACCCACTGCCCAGCCATGGGGTTACTGATGCCGCGGGCCGCCAGCCTTTGTACTTACCGCCAATTCAATCTTTGGCTGGCTCGCCGTATACTTATGCTGTCAACCATCCTTCCCTGTATGAGCCTTATCCAGAGACAAGGCCCTCTTCCAGCCAAAGACCGCCACGTGAAGAAAACCCCCCAGGTCAAGCTCTCCCGCCACTGAAAGTCCCACCAGCTTCCCATTCCGCCTTTCAAGTTCCACGAATTAAGTCTCCCAAACACTCCGTGCCCCTGCACGACGCGCTGGCACTATCGAAGAAGTCTTCCAAGCGCAAGCACCCGCAGGCGTTCGAGGACGCCTTTGTCAAGTTTATCCCCATGCTTCAGAACGTAAGCATCAGTAACTTTGGTGGCTTTCTAGTGGAAGTCTTGAAAGATTGCCATGCAAATGTGCCGCTAGACGATCTTTACAACTTGCTATACAACAGTGAGTCGGCGTCGTCAAAGCAGAAGCTGGAAGCTCTCGATTTGTGTCAGATGGTGATCGATACTTTCAAGAACCCGGCGGCTGCCAAACATTCGTTCCAAGTCAAGCCTTTTCGGAACCTGCTGATCTCATCGGTCAGCTTCCACGAGCTTCTTCGGACGTTTTTGGCAATAAAAATCATCTTCAGCTCGCTTCGAGAAGTGGATGATTCTCCGCTAGATTCCACCAAGGGCCAGCCAAACCTACCCCGCATGTCTATCTACAAGGTGTACTACATCATCTGCCAACGGCTCATCCACAAACACCCCAACATTTCCAGCAGCTTGAGTGATCAACAAAGCATCATTGTGGGCCAGTCCAAGTTTGGTAAACTCACAAAGTTGGTGTTTCCACACTTGGTGGCTAAGAGACTAGGAAGCAGGGGGCACTCCAAATACCACTACATTGACGTGGAGTGGAATCACTCCATGATTGGTGAAGATATTCTTGGCTTGTTGGACCTCGAGATCACCGAGCTCAGAGACCATTTCGATGGTCCTAGGGACAGGAGGGATGTGGGGCAACGGCCAAGTGGCCCCGGGTCAATCTTGAACACGACTACATTGGCAAACCCTGCATTGGCAAACCCTAAATCTACAACCCGGGCATTATTGAATCCTGCAATCTCAGAAACGATTATATCGCCTGTTCAGCCCAATTTGTACACCTACGTTGATTTGTCGAGCATCTACCCCAAGTCCAACTGCTCGCCCCGTTCCTGGGAAACGGCACCCAACTCTCTACCCCAGTCCTCCGAATGGGCACAGGCCATCATGGACAAATCCTTAAGTGTGTTGAACAGACACAACGTGCATTTCGAGTCTCTTATCGAAAATATCAAGACCGGAAGATTTTCTGAGAAAGACCCCGGCAATCTTCTGACCAGTGTCCCTCAAGCATTGAAGGTTTTGCTGGATGCTTCGTCGCCTAGCGACGCGTACTTGCACGTGTATTTGGTGGTGCTACTATTGGTGTTGCCTGTGATGCTTTCGTCCGACCAAGAGATCCCACCCGCGTCCAAAATGCAGCTTCGAATTTGTGCCAACAAATGTATAGCCGAGCTTGATTCGGAAGCTGGCCGTTTGCCCAATGTCGATGACATCAGTCTACGAAACTTCACCCGGGTGTTGCGGAAGATTGTCCATATCAACGAATTGTCGCTGATAAAGGTAAATTTTGCTTACAGAGATGGCGTTCTAAAAAAGATGGTTCGTGACCTTGAATTTTTAGGAAACTTGGATGGTTCCACTCCGGCAACTGAGTTGCCACCATTGGAAGACATTCTCGTGCGAGCCACCGTCATGGCTTTCAATGCTTACAGTTATGAACTCATCGATGTGAATCCTGTGACGAAGCAGAGAAATCCCACTGGGCCCGTGCTCAATATCGCAAAATCCATCACCAAGGCGGTGGTGATGTCTACAGATCCATTGCTCGAATTTGCATCGTCTTTGAATAGAGATAAAATGGATCGCGTGGCGGCAGATTTGCCCTTGCAAGTATTCAGACTACTGATCCAGCTCTTTCACAGTGTGACGTTGTCGTTCCCAGCAATTTCACAGTTGCCCATTCCGATCATCACATATATCATGCTGTATATGCAAAGCGAAATGCAGAAGGCGAGCTATCCTGACCGGGACACCTGTGACCCTGAATTGGGTGCAGAGACGTTGAGGACGTGGTGGATTTTTTCGACCATGTTCCAAGAATACATGGGTGTGATTTCCGAGGTTGCTGGTTTGAGCGAGAGTTTGGCCCGGGTTTCTTTATAGTGAATGAAGGCGAGGGGGTGAAGGAATGTTGAGCAAGGCTTCATGTTTGAGGGTTATGTTTGATGACATAGCGAGAAGTGGTACTTTCAGTTCTGGTGGATTTATAGTGTTAAAATAGGCCCCTTTTGTGATTTTCATTGACTGATGAAGATTTTTTGAACCAGGTTTTTTTCGTATTCGTATTCGTATTCGTATTCCGTATTGCGTATTGCGTAATACGATTTGCAAGAAGCTGGTAAATTTTTGATCCCCAAGGTTATCTTGCAGAAATTCTCTCCCTTTTCGTACATAAGATATCAAAACCATTCCAATGCCACAAGAAACCCGTACAGAATCACTGGAAAGAAAAGATTTCTCCATCTAATCTGGAATAAAAGGAGGAAAATTTCATTTTTGGTATTGGATGGAGAGGTGGATAAAAAGTCGGTTGAACTAGATAATATTGAAGTTTACTCATTCAAAGGTTCTACTTCCGGTGCATACAAAATGACGATCAAAACACGACTTTTTTTTCTTTAAGTTGCATGGTTCGGTGCAAGCTTATCGGCCTCCATGGTACCAGTCTTATCTTTCCCTAATTGACTGCACCTTGCTGTTTTCGGCGTGGTTGATATGTGGATGATCACGAATAAGTTTGTTTTTTTTTTGTTTTTTCTTTCAAAGCAACAGCGGATCTTTTCTTGCCAAAAGGTATTTTTTTATTTTCCCTGATAAATTGTATGATGCTGATGGGTTCTTTTCTGATGGATTCCAGGGCTTAGATTCGCTCAGGCAGTGCCCACTTGACACATAAGCTGGATCACATTGGTATCATTCTACCTCCAATTTCTTGGGGATTTCAAGTCAAGAAGTTACGCACGTAGAAAAAATCAATTAATTGACTGTCAATTTCCGAGTCGTGTCAGGTACATCGCGTGTGGAAAGATCGTGCGTTATCTTTATGGCGATGCACGATTGTTAGCTGATCTTGGAATATATAAACACAGTTTTCCGGCCCAGAGTTTTCCAAGGCCAGTCACTTTTCAAAATCTCTTTTTACATCTTTACTATTCACCGATTACTATTATCAGATACCTCACATATCTGACAAGTTGGGTGCAACATGTACTGTTTCATGAGTGGATCAAACAGTGATAGCTCGTGCTGAATAGATGAAAATACCCCAGCCAAATATTTCCAACATGATTTTTTAAAAAATTAGTCGTTGCTATGATCCTGGTTTATTCTACAAGATCGTGTTTTCCAATGTTTGTGTGTACTTATCGCCCCCTTA
The DNA here is from genome assembly GCA_005406065.1 of Metschnikowia sp. JCM 33374. Classification (NCBI taxonomy): domain Eukaryota; kingdom Fungi; phylum Ascomycota; class Pichiomycetes; order Serinales; family Metschnikowiaceae; genus Metschnikowia; species Metschnikowia sp. JCM 33374. The sequence goes on along the minus strand of BIMT01000004.1, from coordinate 194,699 downwards.
TACCATCACGTATTCCTATAAACAGGAAAGATAAAACCTGGCAGTAAGTATATCCCGTCACATGCCCCATGACGGCGTTCTCCGCATACTATGCCCCCGACTGGTTGCGTTTCTCATAGGCACCCGGTCAAATAATACAAGTAGCAAGTGAAAAAATTCGCTGGTTTATCCTATGTGGAGGCATGCCCAGCGAATACCGAGAAGATAAACCGGGAGTCCGGTTATCGCAAAAGGTCAGAAAATGAAGGCGCGCTTGGGTGGGTTTTCTCCGAAAATGACCCTTTCTGGAATCTGGTTTCTCAGGGTTGCTATCTGAGATATTAGGGCTGCCATACTAGGTTCCTGCTTTGAGCGGATCCTGGAATAATTTCTTAGGTTAGCTTCATTTTTCCCATAACCCTTACCTCCCTAACATAAAAAAAGGCACAAAATGGTGCTATTGTGATGTAATCTTCTATTTCCAAAACTCTGGGATATTTTTCGTGTCTTTTTTAAAAAGCGCCGAAAGAGGATATTTGGTCACCTGGTTAGAATACGGCTGACACGCAGGTCCTTACGCCCGGAAAAACCTATACATTCCGAGTCCAGATCTCCATATGTCGCAGGGTGGCTCCATATTTCTTTTTTCCGAAATTTTTCCGATCTTTTTTCCCATCATGTGCACTTCAACGCGCAATAAGTGGTTTGAATAATCTCGTGAAATAAAAAGATCCGTAGGAAATCCTTCACTTTTGTAATAAATCAAGGCAAAACTTGATGACACCCTGCGTTTTTAATTTTTTTTTGAAGTTGGATAATTTCTACAACAACACATACTCTAAAAGAACTCTATCAAATCGTAAAAATACAATACAAAGGCATAGGTGTTTTTAGAAGTTTCTGGCTCGTTGTAAGTTGACGTGCCTCATCACGTCAGCGCCCTCAAAGTCCTTCACATTGGTCTTTCGAGAAGCAAATAGGCCCGGATGTTATTTTTTCGAATTTCTTTTTCGTGGGTAATTTTGTTTGTTCGCCAGCCGGGGAACAAATAGCTTTATATCCTGTATTCTGGCCCGGATCTCCAATTTATCTCTCCAAGATATCCCCATTGCTTTTTTGCCGGTGTTTATGATGGTTCCGGTTTACGTCTGGTAACTTGATCTCAACTTAACTTTTCCTACCTTCCAACACAAGGAGGTGCTAAAAAGCTGGTCATTTTTAACCACTTTCTGCTCAACCAACGATGTCTAGGGATCACCCTGGCGTACATAAAAAGGTACGAAAACCTCGCAAGGATCATCATCGTACGGTCTCGGCTGCCGCAAATGCCTTCCCCGTCCCAGCAACTGCAGACGTTGTCCACGTGCCAAGCGTTGCTCCCATAATATCACAGTGGGCTCCTTTTGCACAATACCAGCCTCCAGCAGGGCCAGCCTACTATGTGAATCCTGGATCCCATCTGTTTGCTGCTCCCTACCATAATGTGAGCCACCAGCCCTTTTATAGGGAAGCCTTTCGGGGGGTTCTACCTTCTGTGAGCCAATTAACTGCGTGGCTAGCGCCCAAGTCCACCAATATGGTGACAAACGGCGGTCAGAATGAACCTAGGGACTTGTTGCCGCCTGCAAACGAGCCGTTTCCGGGAGAATCCTTTTATCAACCCCCACCTGGCCATCCAAGCTTAGATGCGAGCAATACCCCTCGTCAACACGCCCATTTGGAATCTTCTCGTGTACTGGTTCCGCCCAACCCTAACCCCGTGTTTGGGCATGTTCCAAAGGTGACCCATTCCACCCCGCTGAGTTTGCCCCCTTTGGCTGACATTATTGGCCAACCGCTCAAGATGTCCATTCCTGAAAAAGCCCCAGGAAATGTCCAAAATGGATCTCTGGAAACGCTTGCCATAAGAAATCTCCTCAACCCCCAGGCCGAGTGTAAGAATGTGCAGAATGCCGATGACGCGTTTTCCAAGCTCATGCCCGCAATCAAAAATGTCAACACGAAAAACTTCGGTAGTATTTTGGTGGAGGTCTTGAAACAGTGTCACGACGATGTGCCTCTAGACGCATTTTACAACATCCTATACAATCACGACCCCACGGATGATAAGTTTCACCAAACGCCCAGCATTGCCAGGTATGAAACTAATGAACGGCGGCTAGAAGGACTCAGGTTGTGTTTTCTTGTACTTGAAGCTTTGAAATCGCTAGATGACTCGCCGAACCCCTTAAAAACCAAGCCGCTTCGAAACCGGCTGCTCCCTGTGAGCTTCCATGAGATTCTCCGGACATTTTTGGCGATCAAAATCTTGTTTAGTTCCATTGAGGAAGTCAAAGACCCTTCCAAAGTCCCACCAAGCCTTCCTCGACTCGCTGTGTACAAGGTCTACTACAGCATTTGCCAAAGGCTCATTTACAAGTACCCCACGCTGTCGAACTCGATCGTTTTCCAGCAAAACATCATTTTGGGCCAGTCCAACTTGGGCCGAATCGCTAAATTGATATATCCCAACTTGATTTCGAAGAGATTGGGGCGCAGAGGATGTTCCAAGTTCCACTACGTCGGCTTCAAGTGGAACCCTGCCACAATTGACCCTCAGACTCTTGGATTCATTGACCTTGAAATCCCCCAGCTTAAGGAACATTTCGAGAATCTGCAAGGAAGATTTTCTCAGCAAAAAAGTCAAGTCAATGTCGCGGGGGTGAAGGCACAGCCCACGGGAAAAGATCTTTGTTTGATTCCATCCGTATCGCCGAGTGTCTCAACCAAAATGACGGCCGTTTTACCCCTGCAAAAGCTGGTATTGTTGTTTCCCCCGCAAAGCCCTTTGCACACGTATGGTAATTTATCATGCAAGTACCCAGCGTACGACTGTGCGCCCCGGGTATGGAAAGAAGTGGAAGGTGTAAAACCGCAGCACTCGCACTGGGCGAAGGCCATGCTAGAAAAGTGTTCGCAAGTTCTAAACAGCCACGGTGTGGATGTTGGTCCGCTCGCTCGGGATTTCAACGCAGGCATTTATGATGGTGGGCTTCTGGTCACGGTGGTGCAAGCAATGAAGACTTTGAACAATGCTTCGTCCGCCAACGAAACATACTTGCACTTATATCTATTTGTGATCCTCTTGATTTTTCCCGTGATCATAGCATCCGATCGAGAAGTCAGCTGTGCCTCCAAAAATGAACTTCAAACTTGTGTGAGTACATGTATAGCTCAGATAGAGTCGGGGGCTGGGGATATGAGGTCTGCTGATAGTATCGGGGTGACCAACTTCACGAGAATTTTGAGAAAGATGAACCATATCAGTGCTTTGACGCTGTCCACTGTGAAAGCGGCGTGGGCCAAAGGCGTTGTGGAGGAGATAATCCATGATCTTAAGAATCTAGGCAAGCCCGCGTATTCTAGTGATTCTGCTGAGGCCGCTTCTGCTGACTGTGGGGCGCCTGCTGATTTTGGGGCGCCTGCTGATTCTGACTTACTGCGGTTGGAAGATATAGTCGTCAGGGCAATTCTAATGTCGATCAATGCCTATGACTTTCATCTTACAGACCATGCCATATTCCAAAAAAACGGCATTGACGCCACAATTCACATCGCTAGAACATTCTCCAACGCAGTCATGATGTCCATAGATGTGATGCAGCCAGCGTCAGTGTCTCTGGGTGGGAGCTGGCTCAAACAAGTATCTCAGGACGTACCCTACCAAAAATTCAAGCTACTGATCCGGCTTTTTCACAAAGCGTTATCGTATCCGGAGGTGCTTCAATTGCCCATTCCCATCATCACCTATATCATGCTCTACATGCAAAACGAGATGCAAAATGAAAGCTATGCTGGGTCTAGGGACCGTGACCCTGAGTTGACGGAGGAGACGTTCAAGACTTGGTGGATGTACTGTAAGATGTTTCTGGAGTACGTGGGTACTATGGCTGAGGTTGCTGCTTTGAGTGCCAGGATCACTTAAATGTCGGTGGTGTGCTATTATCCAGCTTTGCCTTTTCGGGACTCGCCTCGAATTTCTTCATGACACCTTGGTGCTCTTTTTCAGTTCGGTATCTTCCATTTGATAGCTTTGTGGCCAATATTTATTAGGGGCAGATGGGTGACGGTTCCTTCTTATGGTTGTTCGGGGGGCCTTTCCAAGCATGGTTCGCAAAAGCTTTCCTCGTGTTCAATGGGGTGAAAGAAAACAGCATACAGAACTTGCATTGGTCAACATCAACCGGACAAACAATCGTGTCGTGGGCAACTGCACTGAAACTGAAACTACAACTGCAACTGCAACTACAACTGCAACTGCAACTACAACTGCAACTTCAAAGCGGGTGCTGGAGATCCTGTTTATAATACATGTAGTGTGATGTGGAAAAGTAGCGGTGGTCCTCCAATATCAACCATAAAAGCTGAAATCATGGCGGTCAATATTGAGTGCACCGAGAGAAATCCCGGGAATCTATCTTTGTAACCTCCAGTGAACTTCACAGTCGTGGTTTTCCATAGAGGTACTTATGTTTGTCTGATCCGTTGTTCATGAGGGGAACTCTGCCCACTAATAACACCTGATGGGGTATTGAGAAGGCTGCGGCCAGCACTGGAATATTGAGTAAATATTGAAGCGAAGGGAATTGCTCAGTCACGGTGTAGCATCGGCCTAGACGCCCGCCTCAGAAGGGGTATGGTCCCATTCAAACCCTCTTTCAAGATTTCACGCAAACAAAAACGCTCCATCTTTGCTATTTTTTATGTAATAATGACTATGTAATAATATATCTTCTTTTACTGAAAGAAATATCCTCCAAACCTTAAATATACCTTAAAAATTATTGACTTCGCGTTTTGATAGTGAAAATGCAAAATTATTCATCCCCGAGCACTAAACTACAAAGCAAAAAAATACAGTGGAAAAATAATAAAGTGACGAAATCTTTTTTTGTGCCCCCTTACTCTTTGAACTCAAATCCAAAAGTTTCCTTTGGACTCTAAATTACACAGCTTACTCTTTTTCTGCGGTTGCAAAGGTGAAAACATTTAATGCTTCCCAATAAAATGTGCACCGCACGCTGCCCACGGTGCCATGCAAGACTAAATATCATTTATACTTGATATCAAGTTGATAGCATACACCTTGCACACGGGAAGAATACCGAGAATATTGTAATGTAAAAATTTGCAGCTTCTTGATAGTGGGGAAGCAAGATACCACAAACACGTGGGGCTCAGTATGGAGGCCCAGAACAGATCAAATTAGGGATGGCGCACCACTGGTTGAAACCGAACGGGTGGAGTCGGCACGGAAAGTCCGAAGAGTGATTTTTACTTGATTTGGCAGGCTACTTCTATAATGTTTTTAATGTTTTTGTTTTTTAATGTTTTTTCTTCTTTAACGCTTTCTGCCGACTCTTTCATGTTTTCTGACCATGCATCAAATCGTCCCAAGCATGGCTCCGGACGGCTATTTCTTCACTAAAGGTATATCTCAACAAGATGACTGTGAATATTATCAATTATAATTCATCAGTGGTTGTTCTAAAGGCATATATTCTCGACCTCGACGTTCTTGGGGATATACGGAGCCAGCTGAAGCAGGCCTATCACGATCAGAAGAAGAACACATCCGAGACCTCTCAAAGACAAAAAAAAAAAAAAACAGACGAATCCAAATCTGGGAGGCCACCAATTAACCAACCACCAAACTCCATCCTTATCTATATCTTCGCGGCTGCAGAGATGATCCTGGTGATATTGCTGATACTCTTAGTTGCAAAAAATGAGGAAGACTTGTCTCAGCAAATATCCAGGCTCTGGTGGGCATCTTTTAAGGCTGTATCCAGAAATAACAAGTCGAATATCAACTTCCACGCACTTCAGAACCATTCCCGTGATTTTTCCAAAAAAAAGAGTTGGTGGTTTCTTCCACCTTGAACTATGACTACACGTACGTGTCAGAAGCAGTTGCTACCCGCAATACATCAACCAAATAGACAAAAGAGATAAAAACCGGGCGAAAATGCTTCTCAGATTAAGCAAAACCCACCCTTTTCTTGATATAGCGATAGAGGTCAGTTATTAAACTTCACGCCTTGTGCCGTGCCAGCAAATGCCAATTTCGTAGTGCCAATTTCACCTGCAGTATTTTCATTGCCTAGTTGGTGTTTGAACAACAGAGCCGACGGAATAAGCCAGGCATCTGTTTTATCGTGGAGGACAATGACACTAGAATAGGTTTCCCCCTTTATATACAGAGCAGCAAAATGCTTCCTTGGGTATTTTCTTGCTCGGCCAATCGGCCAATCGGCCAACTTTTCTCATAGAGTCCCCCATTGAACTATGCCCCAAATAACACCAGTGGAACTGGTGCTGCAACCCACAAAGCTCGCTTTGTGTAAAAGAATGCCAACTTCCAGCCTGTCCCGCCACCGCATGCAGATATCTGGAACATGACGTTTTGCTGTACACCTTCAGCACTGGTGTCAAGCTTTTCAGTTGCTTGCTCTTTCTGGACCACGAAAAACGAATAAACGACACCTGGCGACGGGAAACTTTGGGAATATCTATCTGATGCGAAAACAAGCATCAGGTCTTTCGAACAGCAAGGGTTTCTTTTGTTGTGCTGCTTTTCTTTACGTCCCACAGCTTCCCTTATGATGGGTAAAAACGAGTTGTGGTATAGCTTGATTCAGTCTTGTTGAAAAGGCGTCCGTCTTGTATGTGGTAGTCAAAGTCTGCAAATAATCGTGGCCACTTTTCCGAAAAAGCAGGAGTCCCATTGGGAAGAAAAAGAAAAGAGCAAACACCAGAAAATAACCCATCGTTCGAAAGGCGAACTTCCCGAAGCGCGAAGGAGTATTTTTCCAGTACTGTCTTCTTGCTTCAGAAAGGGGATTGGAAAGTTTTCAAAAGCGTTTGAAGCCGTTTTCCTGAAACAATAAACAGAAATCCCGTAAACTCAAGTTGTACAACAAGAACGCCCTGAGTAATAATTAAAAGGCGCAGTAAACCTTGTAAAAGAACCGGCCCTTGTCCCACCAACCATAATGAAGTATACCCAAATGGAAATTAAATGAACCAGGAAACATTAATGACACCATAGATATGCAAAACGACCCATGGCAGGTATGGATTTCACAAGTCTTCCAAAAAGACCAAGATGCTTCATATGAAATGCCGACGTCTAACTTCTCTTGGTGCGACTTTCAAAACCCTCAACATTTATGCCAACAAGAAAGTTTTGGTTGCCAATGCCGCGTGTCACACCAAGTCAGAAATGGTGTGGAGTTGGGTATTTAGCTAGGTACGGCTGGCCGGTACTGGAGGATTGTTTCCTTTAGGAAGCAAATGTGAAAGTCCGCAAGTCCGCAAGTCCGCCAGTCCCAACGATGCACGATGCACGATGCACAATTCTAGAGGCCTAGCAATGATATTTCCGGAAAAAAACGTAACATAAAACAATCAAAAGAAAAATAGAAGCAAAGCAGAAAAAGGAAAAGAACTGCCAGTACGGCGTGCGCTTTTTACTGGAAACAAGGTGCACATACAGAATAGGGCAAACCATGTATTACGTTGATACACAATATTCCTGTGTCTGAGAAAGTTGCTTCATCTTGAAAAGAAGCGGTTTTCCATCTCATGCATGTGGTCTGATGTAATATCACAGAAACGTACTGCGTGGTTGTGTTTTCCAGCGAGCTAACGCTTTTCCAATTGCACTGATTGCATTGCCCGACCATTGTAATAAGTTAGACTAAAAGAAGTCGCAACCCAGAAAGAGAAAAAAAAAAGAATAAAGGAGAAATTAAAGAGAAATTAAACGATATCGTCTCAGCAGGCATTGATTCCAAACCGCCGGTGTAAATTCAAAGAAATCTTCTTTTATCGCAAGCCATCAACCCGAAGCAGACGGGGTTTTCATCTTTTCCCCGTCTTTTTTCCCTCCTATTTCTCATATGACCCCAATCCAGTCCCAAACAAAAAAAAGACAACGAAAGCTGGTCCAAAATGAAAGCCCTTCCATATTCATTGTACCCGGATATCTTGAAGAGACCGCAAAATTTACCGTAGAGAGCTGTTTTGACATTCTGGGAGCTGCACAATCCAGCCATCCGCCCATAGATGACATGGCCAGATTTCACCTGGGAAATCCACCCGACAATGGATCAAGCTTGTTAAGTCTGGAAACAGCTCAGGTTGGCACAATCCATCCGTTCCTACCGACGCAAGGCGTGCCAACTCCAACGGAAAAGTCTAGTCAACAGCCACTTAATGTTCAAATCCCCAAAGATGCAAGTTTTAGCCCCCCAAAAATATCCCCGAAAACACCCCCGAAAACATCCCCCGATACCCTCCAGGGACACCGCTCTGGGCACCTCTCTGGGCACCGCTCTGGGCCTAAATCCAAAGGTTATTCGTGACCGGTTTGCGCCTGCCCCCCTTAAATCTTCTCCAGAGAGCGAGAACGCAGAAAAGACATTTGAAACGCTCCTTCCATCGCTTCAGAAGGTCAACCCACGAAACTTTGGCAGTTTTCTACTGGAAGTTTTGAGATCCAGGTGTGAACAGGTCCCCTTAGATGTATTTTACCACTTGCTCTACAATAGCAGTTTGTCTGATTCTGGATGCCACCAAGCTTGCAGCGTCGACAAGTCTGGGTCGTCTGAAGTTAATCTGGAAGGAGTCAAGCTATACCGCCTCGTTATCGATACACTAAAAAACCCCCAAAACGCTGGTGGCACCGAGGTGTTCAGTAAGGACCAAGCCCTGCTGATATCCTCTGTTAACTTGCATGAGCTTCTTCGGACTTTCTTAGCAATGAAGATCGTGTTTAGCTCCCTTGAAAAAGTGCAAGATCCCCCACGGCCCAAACAAGTGTCAACAAGGCGTCTGTGTACAAGATATACTACATTTTCTGCCACAAACTCATGCAAGCATACCCAACGATTTCAAGCTCCGCGAGCTTCCAACAAAATCTCATGTTGAGCCTGTCAAACTTTGGTAAAATCCCCAAGTTGTTGTATCCAGGCTTGGTCACCAAGCGAATTGGGAGTAGGGGCAATTCGAAATACCACTACTTTGGCTTGAGATGGAGCCCCTCTTTAGTGGACCAAGAAATCCGTGGTTTACTCAATCTTGAAATGCCTGCGTTGAAGGATTATTTCCACAAGGTACCGTTTGTCCAAACTCAAGAAAAGCCTACGGCAAAGCGTGAGAATGTTGTCAATCCCCCAACTCTCTTGCGGTCTACAGTACTACCAAGGCCTCTCCCACCGGTAAAACCCGCGTACAGCCATGTTAGTTTATCAACCACCTACCCCGAAGACGACTGTTCTCCGCGGATTTGGAAAGGGACCCCCAACTCGATACCACAGCATTCCAAATGGGCCAAGGATGTGATGGAAAGGTCTATGAAGGTCTTGGAAGGCCAGGACATCGATTTGGAGCCACTCCGACGGAATATCAACGGGGGGATCTTCTCTGAAAATGACCACAATAGCCTCCTGGGAACCGTGTCTCGAGCAATGAAGGTTCTTCTGAGCACTGGTGCAGATAAGACATCATACTTACACTTGTATCTTGCCGTTCTGCTCATGCTCTTTCCCGTGATTCTTGCGTCAGACCAGGAGGTCCCGTGTGCTTCCAAACATCAACTTCGGGCGTGTGTGACCAAGTGTGTAACCGAGCTTAACCACGTAAGTGCCAGTCTATCGTGCGTCGACGTGAACAGTCTTGGCAGCTTTACCAGAACATTGAGAAAGATGGTGCACATCAATGAAGTATCACTGACAAAGGTGCAAAGTACCAATGTGAAGAAGATGTTTACCGAGCTTGTTAACGATATCGAAAACGTTGGGCTATCGCAAAGCTTCTGCACATGCTGGGCTACTGCAGTTGGAAGAGATTATTGTTCGAGCAACGATAGTTGCCATCAATGCCTATCACTTCGAGTTCTCTGATGGGATGCAGAATCCAACCGAAGCAGGCACCATCGGGGTCATCGCCAGTATCGCCAAAGCCGTAGCACTCACAGTTCTGTGCACCACAGATAATATGCTGAATATACCGTTGCTAGGGGAAACCGACAAGGTAGACAATATCGCTCCAGATGTGCCTTATCAGATATTCAAGCTACTGATGCCGCACTTCCATGAGAAGACCCTCTCTTATCCCATAATGAAACAATTACCCATCCCAATCATCATACATGTCCTAAAAAGCACACAGAACGAAATACAGAATGCAAGCTTGCTGAGGTTTGCGTGCCGTGAGACTGAATTGTCCAAGGAAACGTTCAAATCCTGGTGGGTTCTTTTCGTCATTGTCCAGGAGTATCTTGATGTTTTATCGGAGGTGGTTGCTTTGAGCCAAATGCTTTGACGCGTTCATAGTCGCTGCTTTTGGCAAGGAAGGGGCATTTTCCAGCCTGGCCCAGTGGGATGAGCCCCCCTCAGTCAGTGTTCGAAGGTTTTTCCATTTCGACAGGTCGAGAATGAACTTGGACCGGATCCGGGGCCAGTATGAATGAATCTTACCGGACTCCAAATGGAATGTATGCAAGAAGGAAGTTTCCGAATTTGCTTTTCATGGATGCAGAAGTTCAAGCAAGGATGCTGTTGGTTGGCTGGGAAACCACCGCTTCAGAAGGTATCCAAGCCAAGGAAGATTCTGGGGAGTAATTTTCCCCGTCAGCTAGAGTTGATGGTGTTTCCGGAGTGGAAGACTAATAACTACGGTTTACAGTACCCACTACAATGTGAGCGGCTCCTCTCATGACCAATTTCAGAGAAAACATCAAGATGCTCGAGAGATATATGAAAAACACCATACATTTATCTTCAAATTAGTATAAGTATCTACCAGGTGAAAGTTGGCCCTACTCAAAAGCGGACTTTCCTCCTTCGGCGAGGTGCTTTGCCAAGGCTTCAACCGACGTCTGAAGCAACAGATAGTGCTTTTCAAACTCATCCCTGATGTCTGAAGGAGGATACTCACCAGAGTAAAACAACTGCTCCCACAAAGGAAGCAACTTTTGGTAGTTCAAGATTTCATTGGCGACGCGACTGCCCATTGGTCGAGGGTGGCCCGCATCATCAAAAACAACAAACAAATTAATCCTGGTTATCATGACCGTCTCAAGCCAATGTCTGTATTTTGTTTCCTTGTTTGAAGAAGGAAATAACCTCACATAGTCCTCATAAGCCTTGAATCTGGATTGCGCAAACTGGAGTTTTTCCAATAGTATTGTTTTCAACGGATGGCCGTTTTCAATGGCTCCAACTTCCTCTTCGAGTACGTCGAGTTCCGATTTCAAGCCTCCTTGAACCAGCTTAAACTCTTCCGGCGTATAGGTGTCTTTCCAAAGAAGCGAGAAGTACACCACAAGCTTCTCCTCCAAATCGATGATTTTGGGGGGTGTTCCACGTGCATACAAGTGACGGGTTTTTTCATCAACATCAACGTCCGTGGGCTTGTAGTCAACATTGGTGGTGTACTCAAAGGCCTTCACCTGGTGTTCATTATCCACGTTAGTAGCAGGAAATGCCACCACCACGGACGACAAAAGTGTTACAGCAAAAGCAAGGGTTACTCTCATGATTGAATAGACAAGTAGGGAGATAAAAAACAAAAGCTTACAACAGGAAACTTCAGCCTTTTATATACCCAAAGATTGTTTTTTCGACACCATTGGAGAAAAGTTGGCTACAGATTTGTGGTTCCGTCAAACTTTAATGTACCAGCCGTGTCTTTGTGTCACTGCCAAAAAGCCACCAATCTATCTTAGACACTTTTAAAACATTTTGAACCACTCTTTTTTTAAAAAAGAACATTATAACAGAGCTTGGTGATCGTAGGTACCAGTGCACGTGACGCGTGGAGTAGTAACTCCGTCAAAAAAGAGCAATTACTCGATAATTAAGTGGGTTCCAATATGGTTCCAATAATGAAGCACCCTGTGTGGCAAAAATCGGTGATCAACAAATACTGACTCAGAAAATGCCATCAGTTTGATTCTTCTTATCGCCGGTGGGTCTTCTTCCCCCCTTCTTTCCAGGGTATCTTCTAATTCACTCTGGCACCTCCCACGTGCACGACCCGTGAAGACAGTGTGTCAGTTAATAGTTAATGCGAGTAATAACTTGAATATTATTACTACCGCCAGAAATATGATGAATATTTTCAATATACCAAAGAGTATAATACAGTTAAAGACACCCCTAGCAAAAGGGCCCAGCTGCCGGTACTACCTAGTCCAAAGGTGCCAGGATGAAATTACCAGTCACCGGAGGAGTCGCCATTCTCACCCGCGAGGTGGATAGTGACGGAAAACTGATACAATTTATTACCTGGTGGGGCCCAGTTGGCCAATCGCAAATCTTGGGAAATCTTTCCTGACCCACAACCCCCGTTCTGGTGCTATAAGATGTTGATGGGCGTACTGGGAACACGGCAGATCAAAGCGTTCCAGAAACCAGTATTGTCCTGGAAAATGAGACAGCAGGGGTTTCGACGCCTTGGCATACTGATTCTGTTGCGGTGACGATGGCGACATTCTGGAGAGTGGCATTACATTACGTTTATCGTGAAGTTGATAAGCATGCGAATACGGGCTTTATGAGATTTGCACCCCCCAGATTACTTGCCGATTAAGGCCCCGGAGTTGATATGTAAGACGACGAGGCCCAATATGCGGAGCTTTTTTGTGTAGAATATAGTGGCAAGCCTGCAAATATCGCTGCCAGGAAAGCCACAGTAAGTCTTCGTGGTCCAAATTGAGAGAGCCTTGGGTGAGCCTCTGAGGGTGCAAATTTTTTTAAAAAAAAACAAATCGTGAAAAACAGCAATACATATTATGACGTTTTAAGTGTATATTCTTTGTTGCCAAAATAATAATATAATATTAATATCGGCCAGAAATATCATCCATAGTTAACATATGCATGATATAGTTAAATTTCCCATGACTGATACTGGATGAAGGTCATTATTAGCATGCCGACCTATGCGGAGAGAAGAATGCAGCATGACAGTGGAAGAAAAAAGGGTGATTTTCTAGATGTGATTTTCTTCGCTTTATAAAAAGAACCACAAAAAGAAGAAACACAAACAAAAAAAAAAAAAAAAAAAAAAAAAAAAAAAGAAAGAAAGAAAGAAAAAAAAACCTCCTATTTGGCCAATGAAGGAGGCCGCCCCTGCCACGGAATGGACGACATCCTGCACCCGCCCCCAGGTGTCGCGTCTGTTTTTGCCAGCATCAAGCCATAATATCTCCGGTTTAGGAAATGTGATTACGCGCATTGTCTCAGCCAAGCCCGAAAAAAGCGAGAAAAAATTCATCCTTTTCTTTTTTGCTAAACCATACAATAAAACAAAAGGGTTGGAGATTTCTATAACGACACATCAGGATCAAGGAATCAAAAATCAAAAAATCACAAAATCAGTCGAAAAGTAGAGACGCACGGAATTTCACTAACAATTTAACCTAAATTCAAAGGAAATTTCAAAGGAAGATCCCCAAGGAAGATCCCCAAGGAAAATCGGCCAATTCACTATCTTTGCCCTTTCTCCCCTCTAGCTCCACCACAAACATCTAAAACACCCCCACATAATGGAAGATACTCAGTTCGACCAGCCCATCGATGCGGTTTTTGGTGACCGCGTTCGGCGGTTCCAGGAGTTCTTGGACCAACTCAATGGCCAGGGCACCAACTACAGAAACGAAATCAAAGATATGCTCGCCAAAGGCCGGTTCCGCCTCTCGGTTTCCGTGGACGAGGTGCGTGACTTCGACGTGGAGTTCTGGCGTGGCCTCTTAAGCTCGCCAGTGGACTTTTTGCCCGCTTGTGAGCGTGCTCTCAGGGATACCGTGTTGACCATCTACGACCCCAACGACGACCGCTTTGAACCGTTGGACGACGACCAGCAGTTCTACATTTCGCTCAAGGGCGCGTTTGGAGACCACTCGGTCACGCCCAGAACCATAACCGCCAACCACCTCTCGACCATGGTGTCCATCGAGGGTATTGTCACGCGTGCTTCGTTGGTGCGCCCGAAGGTGATACGCTCGGTGCATTACGCGGAGAAAACCGCCCGTTTCTACGCCAAGTCCTATCACGACAACACCACGTCGTTCGACGCCATCTCCACCCCCGCCGTGTACCCTGTGGAAGACCCGGACGGCAACAAATTGACCCCCGAGTACGGGTTCTCCACCTACAGAGACCACCAGAAGATCTCCGTCCAAGAAATGCCGGAAACCGCTCCTGCTGGCCAGTTGCCCCGCTCCGTAGACATTGTCTTGGACGACGACTTGGTCGACATGGCCAAGCCCGGTGACCGTGTGCAGATTGTAGGTGTTTATCGTGCCTTGGGCGCTGCGGGAAACAACTCTTCCTCGTTTAAGACGGTCATTTTGGCCAACGCCGTGTATCCGTTGCACGCCAGGTCCAGTGGAGTTGCTGCCCACGAGAAGTTGACCGATAACGATGTGCGTAACATCAACAAGATGGCCAAGGAGCGTAAAATCTTCGACTCGTTGGCCCAGTCGTTGGCCCCTTCCATCTATGGCTTTGACTATATCAAAAAGGCGGTTTTGTTGCTTCTTTTTGGTGGGCTTGAAAAGAACTTGGACAACGGAACCCATTTGAGAGGTGACATCAACATTTTGATGGTGGGTGACCCGTCCACCGCCAAGTCCCAGATGCTTCGGTTCGTGTTGAACACCGCTTCTTTGGCCATTGCCACCACCGGTAGAGGTTCTTCTGGTGTGGGTTTGACTGCCGCTGTCACCACCGATAAGGAGACCGGCGAAAGGCGCTTGGAGGCGGGTGCCATGGTTTTGGCCGACCGAGGAATCGTGTGTATTGATGAGTTCGACAAGATGTCCGACGTCGACCGTGTGGCCATCCACGAAGTCATGGAGCAGCAAACCGTGACCATTGCCAAGGCCGGTATCCACACGTCGCTTAACGCCAGATGTTCCGTGATTGCCGCCGCCAACCCTGTGTTTGGCCAATACGATGTGCACAAAGACCCCCACAAGAACATTGCGCTCCCCGACTCACTTTTGTCGCGTTTCGATCTTTTGTTTGTTGTCACCGACGACGTCAACCAGGCCAAGGACAGAACCATTTCCGAGCACGTGTTGAGAATGCATCGGTTCATTGCCCCCGGATTGGCCGAGGGTGAGCCTGTTCGTGAAAGAGGCACGGTTTCCTTGGCTGCTGGTGTGGAGGAGGTGGACGATGGTGCAGAGCAGCCAGTGTTCGAGAAGTTCAACACGCTTTTACATGCTGGAGTGGCCAGCCGAGCCGCGAAAAGCTCCTCGCCCACCATCGTGTCGATTCCATTCTTGAAGAAATACATCCAATACGCGAAGCAAAGAATCAAGCCTGTTCTCACCAAAAAGGCTTCCGACTATATTGTTGGCACCTACTCTGGGTTGAGAAACGGTGACCCGGCCGAGAACAACAAGAGAACTGCGCCTGTTACTGCGAGAACGTTGGAAACTTTGATTCGTTTGTCTACTGCACATGCTAAGGTGAGATTATCCAAGACAATTGATGTCAAGGATGCTAAAGTTGCCGAGAGTTTGCTTCGGTACTCTTTGTTCAAAGAAATCGCCAAGAAGCCAAAGCCCAAGAGAAGAAGAGTGGCTCTTTATGGCGACGAAGCAGTCGAAGAGGAAGAGGAGTCTGAATCTGAGGCTGAGGCTGAGGCTGAGGCTGAAGTTGAAGCTGAGGTTCAAGTTGCCAGCGAAAATGTGCGTGAAACGGTACGCACTCCTGTTACTCAACCCACTTCGCCAGGTCAAGATACCGAAAACATTCCAATGGTGGCTACGCCCCAGAGGGCCGACCCACAAGCCGCACAAGTGGTGCACGACTTGGAAGAATTGCATCTCTCGCGCAATGCACCTTTGAGAGAAACAAGTGCTCAGACAAATGTGTTCAGTGCCGAGACCAACGATGGGATCAGTCCGGTCAGATACGAGAAATTCCTCACGGTAATGAGCAAGCTCCTTTCCTCGGACTTGTTTGCCAACGAGTCGGGTTCATGTGCCACTGAGCTTGTTGTTGCTGCGATCAACGAGGATTTGCAGCAGGAGGAAGTGTTCAGCTCTGTGGAGATCAACGGTGCGCTCACGCAGATGGAGAATGAGAGTAAGATCATGAATGGTGAGGGTAAGGTGTGGAAAATCTAGTGTATAATAATTAAGACGGAATGTATGGTCGTTTAAATGATTAACGGGGTAGTCTTTCTGAAATGGCGAGGGATGGTTTAGGGATGGTTTAATTATCCAAGTATACAACGTTTGTTAAAGGGATGTGGAAAAGACCTAAGAGACTTGCTGCTGGATTAACAGAAACTCTAGTGTTTTGGTAAAGTAACCCGGGGTATTTTCACCAAGGGGGCGAGATGACCAGGAAATATTCAAGAGACGGGAAATCACTAAACCGCCTGGGAAAACCGATAAATTCACACTACTGTCTATGTATCCTGTCTTTATAACATGAATTGTAACTACCATGTACTCACCAAATGAATTTAAATGACCAGTTTTAAAAAAAAATGGCCCATGTAGCAAAGGGCCGAACACACTAGGTGTTGCTGATGCTTGTTCTCTTCAAATTGCTTGCCAGTACTTCCTTCCCACTGTCCTTATAATTCAGATATGCGTGGATAAAACCTTCAAATCCCCTTCAAATGCATCAAGACCCCACGTGGAAGTGAGGCCATGAAATGGTTGCTGAACCGGGAAACTGTTGGTGGATCTACAAGGCCACTCCTCCATTTATTTTTCCACCATTGCAATTGGCCCCTGATATGGCATGGTTTCTCTTGTGGAAGCTGGACCAGTCAATATCGCTCTCTGATATCGACTTCCTTCTCAAAGATTCCGGCTTTGCGTTGGTCGATCCTCCAGTTTCGGCTAACTCGTCCAAATTAATTGGAATCGCAAGCTTGAGAAGGAGATTATGCCTAAGCTTCAGTTTTGTCCAATTAGGTGGCTGGAGTCTTGGCGTTTTAGAGAGTTCTTGGCTTGTTCGCTCAACAATGAGCCAATCGAAGACAGCTGGTCCATGGCCAAAGGCAAAAGAGGCAAGAAACAGACCGGCTCCGAAAACGCAACTCTGCCATTGAGTATAATGGGTGACAATTTTCAGAAGGACTCCGCCGTAGTACCTCCTGAAGCTTATCTGACAGCGAACAACGAACACGCGGGTCTGGCTACAACAAACAACACCGAAAGGCGGATTTTACTGATTGGCGTGATATAACCCTAGCACCAGTGGGTGTTTAATCAAACAAACTTGGGATATCTTGGAAAAGAACTTATCACGGTAAATACATGGAAAAATTCTGACCAATAAATTAAAAAGGTATGGTGGACAGTAGCCCTTTTGATGCGATACAGCACACGATCATCCAATTTCACCACCTCGATAAAAAGTTTTTCTGGAAGATTTGCAAATTAGCTATACATCACTGCACAAGAACATGTGGCCCAGAAAAAGCCCTCTTTTCACATTTTTTTTAAAGATCCTGCAATCACTTCCTGCAAGGTTTATGCTCTTTCAGCCGGGAGTCTAAGTGTGGACAATTGCGTTTTTGATCTTTTATCCCCAAGCATTGACACAAAAGGGGTGTATGGTTTCTAGCAATTTATCCACTCAAGAATAAGCCAGACTATTTTTTTGGTGTCTTGGAAAGAATTGCAATTTTGTCTAGGGTGGGGAGATATTTAATAAATGAATAATACTGTCGCACTTAGCTTTAATAAGAAGAAAAAAAAAAAAACAAATAAGGCGTTTAAAAATCAGAACCGAGGAAAAAGTTTCCAGAAATAACCGTGATTGTTTTCACTTACAAGAAGTACCCGATAATCCCGAAAGACCAAATTTTTATCCTTGAACAGTCGTGTGCTTGCCGAGGTGGAGAATTAGAAAACTTACCACCTTGGAGCAGCTCAGCGCATTGCTGCGAAAACTACAACGTGAGGTTGCTGGTGATACTCGAAGGATGGGATTTCAAGAAAATTCACTTTACTCTACAAGCAAGCCTTGATTATATAGGGCCAAAAAACTGTGTTGTCCAAACCACAGCAAAGTTGAATGTGAAAGGAAGAACCAAAAAGCACATCTCTGATATTCAAAGCCACGGGTATCACGCTTTTGAGCTACCAACAGTGGCAGCACCACCATCTCCTAGACAGCAGTAGGTCCGATATCCGTTGTCTCAGCCGTGTTCGGAAGAAACATACTGCAACTTATGGATCGATTGAAGTGTTTTTTAAAATCATCATATTATTATTGTCCGGACTTCTCACACCCTACCAAGAACCAAAAATATACCATATAGAAAAAAACCTGTAACAGATGGCAACTTCACCCTGGGTGTTTAATCAAATAATTGAACGCAAAAGCTTTCGCCTGGAATGAACCCCGTCCACATTTTTGCCCAAGATAAACTCAACACATTCGAATTATATTATGTCATCGTCCCGTCGGCATGGTTGATAACAGTCTTTTCAGAAGGGAGGGAGAATTTCTCCATCCTCAGACTCCCGGGGCCTAACTGAATAAACCCTCTTTATGACTTTAACAAACCAGTTAAGATTACGTAGGTTAGCATAGGAAGGATCGTTTGGTGCAAGCATTTCGCTCAAGTTCATGTCATCTTTGAACCCGATTAGTGTATATTAAAAGATTAGCAAAAGCTTAGGCAAGATACAACGATGAAGAACTTCCCTTGGTACAGAAGTTGGCGAAGGAAAACCGACTCGGGATGGATTTTTAGGTGGATTTTAGGTATAGGTATCCTTTGCGTCAACAATTACTACAGACTCCAGTCACGTGGGCATGCTTTAGGAAAGGTAGTACCCAGACATGTACTTACTTATAGTTACAGTAAGTACACAGTAGAGGTGGTACCCAAAGCTTTAAATTAATATGAATGGAGAATCACTTGAATCAGTAGATGTAGGAATAGAGGTGTAGGAATAGCAATAATCTCTACTGTCCACGCCAACCCATCCTATACCCAGTTTTCATTGCATAAAACAAAGCCAAATTTCTTCAAAACAAATGGATCACTTCGTACATTCCATATTTGTTGATGCTAGAAGACAAGCTAAAGGGTGTTTCTCCTGGCTGCAAGATGGTTTCTAGAAGATAGTCACACTATCACTCTTGAAAATTGACCCACAACACACCAAACTTGGAAAATGTCTCCAAGCATAATAGTCCGTATAAAAAAATTGGTGAATGTACCACACACTTCGGTGCTCACCAAAAAACATCTACAGAAGTATCGAAGCCCAAAATGCTTCACAGAAGAGCACGTGCTTCCGCCCAAGGATGCCAGTTTCAGGGAACTACATGCTCTTACTGTCAGTTCTACCAAAAGTCCCGGGTTTTGGTACTGCAAAATCAACCAGAAACTGAGAGTTCATATCTCAAAAGTGATACATTTTGGCCAAGTCTTCCCGTTGTATTGTCACTTATTTCGATGTTTTGTGGGCTTCATATCACATTTTGGAAACATTGAGTAGATCCCACTAAATATATGTATGAAAGACGGTTGTGTTTACCTATTCTAACTAGTGAGGTATGTTTTCTAGAAGTGTGGCGTTTTTCTTGTGTATCACTGGAAATTCTAAAAGGTAGCAGGCCAGGGTCTAGTATTCGATCTAGAGAACGTGGTATTGAACATCTCTGGAAAAACTAGCTTCGGAAGAACTCCACTTGCTTAATGGTGATACAATTCCGAATGCATCAATTGGTTCTGTTGAAATCGGCGACGTTGTTGTCATTGCTTACTTTAACGGTACTTCCCAGCGAGACTTCCCCAAATGAAAGATGTTGGGGGCTATACCAAGCATTGCACAAATATTATGCATTCTCTTCGCTGGACAGTGGTGTTCGCCCGGTTCCACCTGGATATAAGGATATTAATCAGGGCGTGGTTTCTGGTGTACTCACCAAGAAGAGCACCAGCAAAATCACCAAAAAACCCCGAAATTTTATTCAAAATCGAAAAAGTCGAAAAGTTGAAAAATCGAAAAGTAGAAAAATCGAAAAGTAGAAAATTCCTTTCCTCTTTGGCCATCACAAGACTCGCACTGTCGGCATCGGCATCGGCATCGGCTTCGGCACCGCGCACCATGACAATCTTCAAGAAACTCAAGCACTATTCCAGAGACCCAGGAATCCATACTCCCGTCAATTGAAAGGTAATTTTCTAGTTGCCCCTTTTCAGTCTAATTGTACTTTAATCGGTTTTCCTATACTGCCCCTTAATTTTTTAAAGAAACATCTCCCCATGTCGTCCTCGGAGTTTGAGGTGGACCACGAGGATGAGCTTCTCATGCACTCATACTCCACCCTCCCCAATAACTGTAAAAAGTACTGGAAAAAACGATACCTGCTCTTCTCCAAGTTCGACGAAGGCGTCTACCTAACGTCAGAGCTCTGGTACTCGGTAACACCGGAAATCACTGCCCGGGTGACTGCCAAGATGGTCAAAAGGCTTCTCCCGCAATGCAAAAGCGTCCTTGATATATGTTGCGGTGGAGGAGGCAACACCATCCAATTTGCCAAGATGTTTCCCTCAGTGGTCGGCATCGACATCAATGCCAACAACGTCAAGTGCTCCCAGCACAACAGCATGGTGTATGGCGTACAAGAGAAAACCTCGTTTGTGCAGGGAGACTGGAAGTTGCTTAGTGAAACCACCAACTGGATTCCCGAAAGCATACCCCACCACAAGTTTGACTTTGTGTTCTGTTCTCCTCCATGGGGAGGCCCCCAGTATAAGTACCAGGACCAATTTGATTTGAGCGCCATGGAGCCCTTCAGCTTGCGGCTGTTGTGTGTTAGTATACGAAGATTCTCCGATAACTTTGGTCTTTTTCTCCCGAGAAACCTGGACTTCGACCAGATCCGCCACGTCACCAGCGACTTGTATGGGCCAGGCTACAAAACACGCGTCATCTGTATATGGCAAGACGGGCGGCCGCTTGGGATTTTGGCCATATTTGGGGAATCCTTTAGGAACGACATTTAGGATTACGATGTAGGGGCTTTGATCCACGTTTATATGAATAATGCACGGAATTTACCATGGTTAGTAGGGTGTTTTGTAATGCAGAGACGAAGAATGCCCAAGCAGTAAAAAATCACAGCGATATCCAAAAAAGAAAGCCCGATGCGGGGCTCGAACCCGCAACCTTTTGATTGACCTTATGAATATTAAGAGTCAAATGCTCTACCGATTGAGCTAACCAGGCGATTTGTGTCTGCTAATAATTGGGGAGGTTCTGATTGAATGAGGTGAAGCTTTAATATTGATAATGAAGAAACCAACAAATGCAATTGTTTCTTTAAAAAAAAAAAAAAAAGTCAAGACTTTTGTAAAGAGAATAATCCAGTTTGATTGTAAAAGCCGCTAAAACGTGCTCCTGCGTATTTTCAATCAAAAACTCCAAGGGTTGCGAGAATAATTCAGAGAAAAAGGCGTTCATGCTTGAGTCGGGGTATAAGGACGAGATTGGAGCAGAAATATAGCTTTAACAGCCTGTAATACCAATATTTTCTTTAGAAATAAGATAGTAAAACAAATTTACTAATAAAAAGGAAACGAGAATTCCGATAATGAACATAAATATGAGCGGAATAAGCCATTTTGTTTTAAAGAAACAATTGTATTACAGGAAGCCGCTATAAAAAATGCTAGTATTTAAGTTGATCCGCCCAAGAAGCAAAATGTGCTTTTAAAAAAGACTTAAAAAGACTTATCCAGCCGGAAAAAGCTCTATCAATGCTTCAAGCCCTTAAACCGAAAAAACCGAGGAGATCCCCAAAGCTGCGTATAGAAAGATACGTTTCAAAACTTCAAGGTTATCCATATGTTTTGCTATTTGTTTTTAAAAAGAGGTTATGCTCCATCATAATGTAGTATCAAAAGTCTATTCTAAAACATGCTTTGACGGTTATTATGAGTTGTCATTCTCTAGTGGCATCAAAGTTTCCCTCGAGAAAAGAATCTAGAGAATGCTAGCCCAATATGGACTTTGAATTTCAATCACATCCATATAAAGAGGCGAAGCCGTTTCTTTCCTGGGATTCAAAGTATCTTTTCGGGCCTCAGGAAAAAGGACACACATTGATGAATTTCTTGGAATAAACCTCGGCTCGGGCACTCAACATAGTCGCTTCTCTCTGGAAAGATGGTGGTCGCAGAGGTCAATAAAAAACGGGAATTTGCATCTATTCTATTGCATCTATTCTATTGCGAGGCCAGGAAACTGAGTTTATTTGGAAGATATTTGAAACTCTAATGGAAAAACGAAATTTCCTCGCATCCAATGTCTCAAAGCATCGTTTTGAGAAAAACCCCCAAACGATCTATTTCCATATACGACCCACTTGCAACAACACTCCCACTTTACCCCTCAAAGCGGCCAAATTTGCCAGAATCGTATCATAAGAGTCAAGGAAGAGATATATGCCACTGCCAACGGTAATTGCACCGTGTTTTGCGAGAACTGCCAAGTTAATAGCACACCGTCCGGCTTTGTTTCTGTGATGTTGCCAGCACCAATCACATAGATTCATGAGTTCTCCTGTAGCTACAATCCCACCATATGCAGCTACTCCAAACAGTGAAGAAATCTTTATTTGTTTGGCGAAAGTTATTTTGCCCGGCATGTTCTTGGTGGGGTTTCCCACATGTGTTTTTATGACCAATCCATGGTCATCCGGGGAAGCAGGGTTCGTATTGGCAGTTGTGTGACTAAGTATGAAGAAGAGAAAAAGCGCCCCAAAGAAGTCCACCAGTCTCATTATAGTAAAACAGGCGAAGGTTGTGAATCCTAAGCGGAGAAATCGTGTTTAATGTATATCAGATACTGGGTTAGTGCTGGTGTTGAAGTCTAGCAAGCGTAATGTGCGCATCAAAGCTATAGGCGTTCACTGGTTGGGGAACGACCTTGTAGACGGACCTAACGTGCGTATAAGGACTGAGGTAGCTATACGACGAAGGGGTAGTGGTGATGACTGAACCAGTTGAGGAAGAACGGCCCAGAGTAGATTGAGAGTGGAGCAGGGCTGCAATCTCATTGAGCTTCTCAGTCATTTCCGAGTAGTCGTCAGACATTGTAACTTATGAATCAATTAAGATTATGTAGAAGTAGAGAAGAGAATCACCCTTACAAAAGGAAGAAAGGGAAAGTGAAAAAGGCTATAAAATTTTCTCTACGCGTCGGCTTTGCGACTCTTGGTTTGGGACACTACCTCCCTAATCGGGATGCAGTGACCCGACACTCAACAGCTGGCGATTGGTGTTGAACACAGGAGTATGTATGAACTGTATAAATTGCATCATGAGTATTTCATAGTCTGACAAAACATCACGTGATCAAAGAAGAATTTCATCTGTGATTATTCTGTCTCTTTAGAGAGGGTATTTTGGTTTTTATCGAATATAAAGAGTTTTCCATACATTAGTTTGTCTACATTGTTAGTACCATGGATGAAGATACGGTACACAAATTATCAGCAACGTTATTTCACTCAACTATTGAGAGGAAATTCCAACAATTGGGGGTTCTCGGACAAAATAGAATATGGTGGGTGCAACGTCGTCTTTTCTCCCCGAACAGCAGAAGAAGGCCTTTTCTACTTTAAGCGTTGTGATATATATAGTTACATACAAGGTGGACTAAGCTTGTGCCGAACCACCTTCCAAAGTCCCTCCAGAATCGTAGCTACCTGTGATACGACTACCGCATCTAACACCCTGTTGCAATTACATTCCAACACTTAGCTATGACGTTAAAGACCGAGAATTGGCATGTATGCCTATGGCTAGCTCTGTTGGGACTATGCCTTCAAGTAATAACTATGTTGTATAAAGGTGGAATAGCCACCTAGATATGTATTGAGCCAGAGAATAGAGGAGGGTATACTAGTGTAGAAACGATCCATACATGCGCGACATTGCGATATCAAACCACAATGCCTAAACATAAACCACTGGTTATTATTCTGCATTATGAGGGTGAAATCAAACAGCTATAAGTATACCACATACACTATTCAGAGGGCATGACTACGCGTCAACTTATTCATGATTGCTGCTGGGTGTATTTCCGGCTTAAAGCTTATCTGGGCTTTTCCATTAGTTACTTTTATGCTTAGCATATTGCTGTTCTGAATTAGAGATAACCCGGATTGTTCCATAAGACACGATTCATCCTGGTGTCTTAATTATGAAAACGTAACCAGATTGTTTCATGAGACCCAGTCCACCAATGTATCCATCTTTTATGCAGATTGTCACCTAGTGATTCTCATGAGGGATAGAAACCAAACAGGAACCATCAATAGACACCTAATAGTTTCTAGTAATGAATCGAGCCATGATATGCAGACACCTCCATGTGCTGGAACAGAATATACTTAAAAAAGCCCGAGGCAATCAGAAATGTTTGTGGGGATTTCCTTGTCCGTATGGGGTATTATTTTGGATAAAGTAACAGTTTTTGATCCCACCAACCTAGATATGACGATTTTAAAACAGATTGCCCCAAGATGATGAACAGAGTGCTGGAATTTAGTGTCATATGCAAGCTTCAAGAGTAGATGATGAATCCAGTCCCTTTTCAATAAAAGACCATTTTTCCTAAATTGAACCAAGGGTTCATGTGATATGATACTCTACGATACTCTCTTCTATCATATGGAGCAAGTTAATGTTGAAGGGTATATTAAAAAATGATGTACTTAAACTTCAAATATTCCAGCCTTTTCCCACTTTTTCTTCGTTGAACCAGAAGGTATTTCCATAGCGAGTGCATTAGAGGACTTTATAACTTCCTCTTTTAATATAAACAAGCTTATTTTTGATTTCTTGAACCCATATCCTTGTAAATGAAGTAGTTCCAATGAAGCAAGCGCTTCCCGGAAATCTAATGGCGTATTTTACTTCTTTCAGTTGACTAATCGAATTTCAATCTGCGTTATCGGTCACAATTCAATAATATTCAAGTGAATGCCTTATGTCATTTATACCATAAGAATGCGCTGTCTAGTAGAGGAGATTCAAGAATAGATATATTTCTGGGAAATGTTATATATAAAAAATCAATCTAAGACAGATTTTTGTCGAGGTATCCACCCTCCTTGCACAAGGAGTAGAACTCACTGTCAGTGTTTTTAAGCAAGTTGGCCGGAGTATCGAATTCTTTGACCGTACCTCTCTCCAAAACAAGCACTCTGTCGCTGTCCATGATGGTGTCCAAACGATGGGCAATGGTCAAGATGGTCTTGTCCTTGAACTCCGTACGAATCGTCTCTTGGATAATCTTGTCTGTCTGAACGTCAACAGCCGCAGTGGCCTCATCCAAAACCAACACCTTGGACTCTTTCAACAAAGCTCTTGCGAGACACAAGAGTTGCTTTTGTCCTGACGAAAGGTTAGATCCACCTTCAACCACCTTGGCATCAAGCCCAACTTGTGGCTTTGGCTCCTCGCCATCTTTGTCCTTCTTACTGTCCTTCTTAACATCCGTTTTCATGGATTCAACATGGCTCTTGAGATGCGCCATCTCGAGAACCTTCCAAAGAGTCTCGTCAGAGTACAGGCCGAATGGATCCAAGTTCTCTCTGACAGAGCCCTCGAATGCATGCGCATCCTGTGGGATGATATTGAGCTGTGTTCTGAGGTCAAAGAGACCAATGGAGCTACTGTTGATTCCGTCAATGTTGATCTGTCCTGAAGTAGGTTCGATCATACGGAACAAAGCAAGGGTAAGCGAACTCTTTCCTGCTCCTGTTCTACCAACAATACCAACCTTCTCAGCAGGCTTGATATCCAAGTAGATGTTTTTCAAAACAGGGTCCAAGTTCTCACGGTATCTTGTACTGTAGTCCTTGAAGTGGATTTCTCCCGAAGCAGGCCAGTGGCTATCAGGTCTGTTATCTTCGATGATCATATCAGCCTCAGATGGCAAGTTACCGTATTCAATCAAACGTTCAAGACTGACCGCCTTGGTCTCAACCTCAGCCCACAATCTGATGATGGCATTGAGCGTACTGGTAGAACTGAAAACATACGTCATAAGGAAACCCACCATGGAAGGACTGAGTCCCTTTCCAATGTAGACACCGTATAAGATCAACATCGACGAGAAGAGAACAATCAATGCAGCAATGAACTGAAGTCTCATAGACAACCATCTGTTACATCCTTGAATGGTCCAGTCAATCTTCGTCACATTGTCGACCTTAACTCTGTTAGAGTGGATAAATCTCTCGTCCTCTTTATAAGCTCTAATAGTTTCGACACCGTTGATGGATTCTTGCAAGTGAGAAAACACCGGACTTCTCAGAGCAGACTTGAGTCTCTTGAGCTCTCTTGAAGCAGGCATGAATCTGTTTCTAAAGTAGTTGTAAAGGAACAACAAGCAGGCAATAACGACCAACATAAATGGCAAGTTGAACACCACAATGGCAAGTCTTGTGAAACATTCAATCAAAAACGAAACAAACAATGTAAGCGACCAGAGCACTTGTTGGTCTAACACAGAGATATCATCGGAGAAACGGTTCAAGATTCTGCCAATAGGTGTGGTATCAAAGAACGACATTGGAGATCTCAACACACTGTTGGCCATTCTATCGTGGAAATACTTGGAACTTCTCACAGCACTGAAAGTCCAGATGATGTAGGCACTAGCAAAAGTGAGGAATCCACCAGCAACACCAGTGAACACATAGATGGTCAAGTAAAAAGCAGGAGTGACGTTGTATCCACTTTCAAGGTTCTTCTCCGACCAGTACTTCAACACCCAGTTACCCAAGATGTTCATTCCAACAACAGCCCAGAAGAACAAACACCAGATAGCAATGTAGATCCAGTTACATGCGCGAAGAAACTCAAGGTACACTTTCCACTTGACATGTCCCTTCTCCTTCTTCTCTTTGTTCTCAGAAGTGTCTTGTTTGCTGTGGAACTCATCTTCAAAAATGTACTCGTGACCGAAAGAAACAGCACTAGTGGCACCAATGGTATTGTGGGTAGGGACTCTGTGAAGAGCAAGCTCGCCCACATCTTCAACCTCAGCTAATGTAACAGGCTGGAAGGGCTTCGCCACGTGAGGATCCTCGGAATCACTAGAGTCAACAGACTCAGTGACGGTTTCATTTTCAGCATCCGCAGTATCGTCATCATCGACCTTCTCATCCTCTTCATTGGCAAACTCTTTCATGAGCTTCGAGACTTCGCCACCCTTTTCCATGAGTTCAGCAAAACTTCCACGTTCGACAATTCTACCCTTCTCCAAGAACACAGTCTCATGAGCAGAACGCAAGATCTTCATCGAGTTGGTCGCAAGAATCAAGGTTTTTGTTGCAAGCAAACCAGTGGAGCTCAACACCTGCTTGGTGATCTTCTTACCGACATGGGCATCGACAGCAGACAAGACATCATCCAACAAGTAAACATCGGCACGAGAGTAGAGTGCACGGGCCAAAGACACACGAGCCTTTTGCCCTCCAGAAAGAGAGATACCCTTTTCACCAACCAAAGTAGCATCACCGTGGGGCAAGACTTCCAAATCGCTAGTCAACTGACAAGCATCGATAGTCTTCTTATAGAAAGCCGAATCATATCTTTTTCCAAACAAAATGTTTTCTCTGATGGAAGTATTCAAGATGCTTGGGTTTTGCGCACAGTATGCAACAGAGCCGTTCACCGAAACATAAGAGCCGGCCTCGTTAACAATAGGGATTTCTCCGATGAGCGTTTTGAGTAAGGTGGTCTTACCAGCACCGACACGGCCGACAATACACGTCAATTGGCCCTTCTTGGCGGTGAAGTTGATGTCTCTCAATGCGTAGTTCAGTTCGTCAGCAACTTCAGACTCCTTGGATTTGCTAGAGGACCACACAAAGTTGGCCAGCTTAATCTCAACACTGACATCATTGGGGCGGAGAGGTCTGTTTGTTCTCAGCACAATACCCTCTTCGATCTCGTCCAAGACAAAGTAATGGGACATTCTTTCCAAGGCAACCTTTGCTTCAATGATGTTTGAGAAGATTGCAGGAAGCATGGTGATTGGTTCAGTCAAGAGGCCGAATAAGGATAATGCCGGGAAAATCACAGCAGGGGTCAAAGGCTTTTTCAAAACAGTAGCATAGACGGAGTAGACGGTACAAGAAATAACGAAAGGGATACATTCCCACAAGAATGTGGAGCCAGCATTGAAAATACCCATTTTCTTCTGGTTAACCAACTCCTTCTGGTTTCTGATCTCGTCGAGCTTCTTCAACATAGGAGTTTCCCAGGAGTAGAGCTTGATACTCTTGACAGAGTTGAGGATCTCACTGGTCAATCTTGTACGGGCGTCCTTGTACTCCATCTGGGTGTTGTAAAGCGAATAGATGGCAGTGGTGATACGCGTACTCAATGGCACCAACACGACGGCAGTCAAGAGACCGGCCCACATGGCGTTTCCCAAGAGTTTGTAGAGCGCAGCCAAACACAAAACCAATCTTAACGGAATGACAAACACCTCGGAACAGGTCTCAAGACTCATGGAGATATCGTTGACATCAACAGCCACGTGGTTGACAATGTCACCGGTGGACTTTTCCTTCTTAGCCTCAGGAGACAACTTAAGCGCTTTTTCGTAGATCAAGCACGTCATGGCCGACTTGATGCTGAAGGAACAAGCGAAAAACACCATGAAGTACTGATTGAAGGAAATGAATTTGATGAAGGAGCAGAGGAAGATACCAAGGGCAAAGGCAAACCCCTTGATCACAGGAGGGGCGGTTTTGCCACCAGAAAGGTCGGAGCTCTCATAGATGAAGAGAATGAAGCCTTGGAGCAAGAACGGAGCAGCGGTAACACACGCAATATCGAAGAGCTGGAAGAACAAACCCTTGGCAAGGTTCTTATAGTGAACACGCAACAAGGCAAGGAAAAGAGATGGTTTCAACTCTGCATCGGCGTCAGAAGGGGTCTTGGCCTTTCTCACGCGTCTGTCACGCCACCACGCAGCACGCTTCAATTCTTTAGACCAGCTTTCACGGAGCTGGTTGATGGTGACGTCACTTTGCAACTCAACAATCATGTTGGGGATCTCGGTGGCCTCGATGGTCTGGTCACGCTCAACCTTGTTCAAAGTAGGCTCGAGCCACTTGAAAGTCAAGGTGTAGATCAAGTTTTTGACGGTTTCGATATCCCAACCGTTCAACTCAAAGTAGTCCTTCAATTCAGCCGAGGGGGAGTACAAATACACCTCCAAGATAAAGGCACAGAGAGAGTTCAACAACACAAGCAGCTCCAAGGTGTATCCAAGCGCATGGGCGGACTTGTCGTGCACAGGAACGTAGACCTTGTGTGGAGATAAGAGGTCCAGCACTAAAATGGCAGAAAAAGAGAGAATCGAGAAGAGCCAGTAGGAGATAAGAGAGCCGTGGCCAACCACGGAACGGGTGGTTTCCAAGAAATGCAACGGAAGCACAAGCGCCGCCGAAACCACCAACAGGGCGGCTAAACTGTAGAACCTAGAGCCGGAAAATGACGCCGTGGAAGGGTTCAACACGAGAAGCACAGCATACAACACGGCCTGCAACGCTGCGCAGTTCAATCTAAAGAAATGGAACACGCCCACACTGCGGGGGTTCCACGGCGAGCCAAAAGAGTACTTGATCTTATGGATGCCATAAGAGTTCAGCGTCAAAAGAGTAAACGTTTGCCAGATAATCACTAGGGCAAGTGCCGCCTGCACATAAAACACGCCCGACGATAAGAAGCATGGGTTCAAGTAGTTTTCCGTTGCTTTGTAGAGGGGGTGGCGGAGAGAGTCGGCCAATCCACAGGAATGGCGGACGATTTTAGCAGGCACGTCCACAATCTCAAGGATCTGTTGTGGTTCCATGCTGGCAGAGAAAGGCGAGGGTCTCAAGAGGGTGGGGTGGAAAAGGAGCGAGGCCCGAAAACTAAGGCCCGAAAACTAAGGCCCGAGGTGGAAAAAGTGAGGGAAAAACGAGGGTGGCCCCGATAGTTGCACTAGGATGTCAGTAGTGTAGCGCAGCGTACCAGTCGCGGGAGCAGTACCAATGGGGTGGTGTAGCACGAGGTATGGAGGACCTTTTCAATGGCCAGTTCCGGGAAAACGAGAAGGATAAATAAAGGAAAAAAAAAAACACAAAAGAAAAATTTCCAAAAGCCTAAATTGCGTGGTAAGGTGGCGGCTTTATATACCTGGACGGGTTGCCGAAAGTGCAGTTATGGCATATCGCGGTGGGCATATCGCGGTGGGCATATAACGCGGCGTATCTGGAATTTTCAGACGCGCGATAAGGTGCCATCGCAGTGGACGGTGTCCGGTGTCAAAGTGGGTATGACGGATGTTTACGTTTTTTATATCATGGTTTTTATAATACACAGGGAGTAGAAGGAGTGAAAAAGAAAAAAGGAAAAAAAGGAAAAAAAAAAAAAAAAAACAAAAACAAAAAGAAAAACAAAAACAAAGACTTGAACCTAGGTTGGCAGCGTGTGCAATGTGCGAACAGTTTTTTGAAAAACCGGGCAGCATGCAACTATGAAAATTGCTGGCCAATTTCCGGTGGCGTCCAAGAAAGAGAAGGGGTTTCAGTTGAATTATTGCGAAGTTAATCTAAGCACACTTCACATTGGGGAAGAATATGTTGCATGGGTGCTGGGAAGAGGGGGTGGTTCCATTTTCACTTTCACCTTTATATTTATATTTATATTCATTTTCGTTTTTTGTTTTTCGGTTTACAATTTTGTCAATGTTTCAGTGTTTGTTTCATTTCCTTGTATTTTTTTTTCTTGTTGATATACTTCGGTGTCTACGCCCGTAAACTTAATTCATTTTATTCGTACGCGTGGAACGTTTGAGCGTACGCGTTCTTCTCGCTTTAAGTGGCCTTTCGGGAGCCGTGCACGGTCAAGAACCCTGGTAACCATTTGGGCCCACTGCATTGGTCCGGGTCAACATTCCCTTAGAATGTGAAGAGGTAATGGGAAAATGCAGAAGAAAAAAACAAAAAAAAAAAAAAAAAAAAAAAAAAAACAAAAAACACCAACATAATAAAAGTATCGAAAACAACTAAATTACTTGGGGAAGAACCGTTTTTATCCTTTTTTTCTCATTCAAGTGTCTGGCCCGCACATCGAGTCCAATATAAAATGAAAAAAAATAAAAATATTGTGAAAAATACAAAATATTGTGAAAAAAAAGAGTTTGAAATTGCTGTATTTCGTAAATTTACACGTCATTGGTGGGGGCAGATGGAAAATCCCGTCCGGTTACATGATTGGCTGGAGGGTCCAGGTGAGGCTCATTTTTGCAGGTGCTGAATTAATCCCTGAGGCGAGCTGCCAGAAATTGGAGCCGTGCGGTCGGGTGGCCCTAGCAAATCCCAGCATTTTTTTTTTTTTTTTTTTGGGGGGACGAAAATTACCTTTACCAGTTAAGCCAAAAGATGGAGAAAGCAGGCTTTGCTGCAATTTTTTTTTAAAAATCTATTCAACTTTAATTATCAAAGTTATCGTGGGGGAAAACGGAGGCCTTCATAAGGTGGTTATATCCTTATACGTGGCGAATATTCTTCCTTCATTAACATCAGTTGTAGGGTATTGCACGTTCACGTTCACGTTCACTTTAATGCCTTTTTTTCGTTCATGAGATGTACAGCTCATGCGTCATATCTTAATCGGCCAAGCCGCAACCTCATCAATACAATTCACTCATACACCACGCCCCGCATGCAGCCGATTTGCCACCGTTGCTTCATCTCATGTTTTTTTTTTATTCTTACCGTTGTCACAAGGGATGAATGCACTATTTCGAGCAATCAGCATTTCCAATTGCTTTATCCCACCGCCTGTTCATATTCGTAGATAACCACACCTCACAAATATCTCGGTAAATGAAAAATCAACCAACAACAAGATAATGGGCCAGCATGGCTCCCTTCCAACGGGTTATCCAACCGGAAAATGCTGTTTTCAGAGGTCTTATTCGCTGTGTCCATCGCCACTTGCACCTGGCCCCTATGTAGAAACACCAACAGATTTTAGCAGCACTTCACCCAATTTATCTATCATTTTCCACTGACTCCTGGAAACTTTGCATCACCTTAGTGTAAACTTCAGTCTCGTGTTCCAGTACTGGCTCTCCCTCGATCTCAATGATTCGCTGGGTTCTGCCCACGTCGAACATGATATTATTAAACCATCTTTCCTCTCCCTTACCGAAACATAAAGTGAAAGCCTCACCCTTCTGGTTAGCTCTGGCTGTACGACCCACTCTGTGCACATATTCACGCGAAGAGTTGGGGATATCGTAGTTCACCACATCTTTGATTGATAACAAATCAATACCACGTGCAATCAAGTCCGTGGCCACGAGCACACCGATATTTCCATCGGCAAAGTCTCGCAAGATTCTCTTTCGCACTGAAGACATGTTGTTTGTGGAGTTGATGTAAGCCACGTTGGTTGGTGTTTCGGGTGCAAGCTGTGCAAAGAGATCTCCCAAGATACGCGTTAATCTAAGGGTCGCATCGTTGGATTTAGCAAACACAAGAACTGACCGAAGCTTGTTTGTTTGAAGCAAAAACTTCGCAAGAAGGAGTGGCTTCAATGCGGACTTGTTCGAGCTGAACCGTAACTTGTGTTCCTGAAGCGTTGCTGGCACAGAGAACATTTCGCTGACAAGCTGCTCTGTCGAGTTTACCACAATCAACCGCGGCTTGTTAAACTTCAAAAGGGAGAGCTTACCTGCGTCGGTGGTAAGCGTGGCAGAGAAAATCATTTTCTGTGGCTGCAACCGCCACACATTGCCCGTATGTTCTCCCGGCTTTTCCCATTTCTCCATTGCTCCAACCACAACCTCACACCAGTTTTGGAAGGATTGGTTAAGCAATCTATCGGCCTCATCAATCACCAAGAATCGAAGCGCTTCCAACAGAATCGATCCATTGAGCAAGTGTTCGACTAAACGACCCGGTGTCGATACAAGAATATCCGGCACATTGCGTAGGATTTTCGTGCCTTCGTCCTTGATCGACCTATCGTTGGTAAGACTAACCACAGACAACAGTGTACCCGTGGAAAGGCTTTGGATGGTAGCTGAGACCTGATTGATCAAGGGTCTCGTGGGGACCAACACAATGGCCCGGGTTCTTGGAACAACACGCGTATGGAGCGCCTCCACGATCGGAATCAGGTACGCCAACGTCTTACCCGAACCCGTGGATGCGTTCACCAAGATATCTCCCTGGAAGTCAGGAGAAAGCTTATTCTTGCGGAGATCGCTCATGATTTCAGTGAGCACAGCCACCTGGACAGAGAAAGCGTTCTCGAATCCCAGACGTTTGAGGTTTGCAAGGATTTTGGGTGAGATGCCGAATTCTGTAAATGGACGCGTGATTTCTGGCGCAGAGTATACGGGGGATGCTAACCAGTCCAAGGTTTTCAGGTGAAACTGGTGAGAAATCAAGTTCGCATCGCGGGGAAGTTCTGGTTGCGGCAATGGGGCCAAATCTTTGGCATCTTCCATTTCAGTATCCGACTCTGACGAAGACACGTCTTGGTTCTGGGTAGACTTTGCAAACTTCTTAAGAATTCCCGCATACTTAGACATGCCTGGTAATTCTTCTGCTTCATCCTTGTTTTCCATTTCTGTGTCCACATCCATGTCGTCATTTTCTTCCGTGGGCTCATTCTCTTTGGAATCAGGTTCACTGATAGATTCTGGCTTCGTCGTCTCCACTTCACGGTTTCCTCCGTCCGTTTGAACATTGTTAGACTCATTAGTCAGTACTGAATGTACCTTTTCGTCCGCGTCTGACTCGTTATCAGTGCTCGTTTCTGAATCGCTTTCACTTTCACTGTCACTGTCATCACTACTGTCACTGTCACTGTCACTGTCATCACTATCACTATCACTGCTGCTTTCGGAATCACTGTCGCTACTGCTCTCACTCAGATCACTATCACTATCGCTTTTCCCTGGCTTTTTAGCAGACAGTTCAGTGTCTGATTCGCTCAGCGACTCATCTGAGGATTGGGGGATCTCAGCCGCAGCAAGTTTCCGCTTCCGAGGCAACAATTTCTTAGGTGCACGCGGAGCTTCATCGTAAACGGCACTAGGGTCGAATCTAGGTGCAAACATGTGGAATTATTGGGCGACAAGTGGCGCTTTAGTTGGCGATGAGATGGAGATGAGCTCCATTCATAGCCTCTGGACAGTGCCTGATTGGAACAACCCGCGGGTGGTCGCGCGTCACGTGCTCGGAAAGCGACTCAGCATGGTCGTGGAAAAAAAAACCCACGAGAATACCGATACGGTATGAGATTGTAGAAGACAACGCATATTCCTGTGATACGTTTTCAATCGCTTCCTTTTTGGCAGTTGTTCAATATTCTCATTTGACGGGATTCTGGTATTTTCTCAGTAAAAAAACCGGTTTTTGTGTGCTCTTTTTTTGGAGTCTCCAGTCTTGCATATCTCAGTCTTTTTCCGAGTCGCAGAAGTAACGAAACGATCCACGGTTTTTCCGCTCCACTCCAATATCCACACTAAAGCATAATATGAGAGCTGCTTTCAATCTACTCAAAGGCCGTTCGGCATGGAAAGGACCACACGTGGTCCCGCTCCCTATAGCGGAGGCGATGAAGACGAAGACGCCAATCAGAACCAATGCCAGAAGTTGCACGATTCTTCCTCAGTTTGTAGGCTTGAAGTTTCAGGTTCACAACGGTAAGGAGTATGTCGAGTTTGAGGTTTCCGAGGACATGGTCGGCAACAAGTTGGGCGAGTTTGCAGCAACGAGAAAGAAGTTCGTGTACAAATACTCGAAGAACTAGGTCTTGTATATATATAATGAAGGTTTTGGAACGACGATGCTCTTGTAAAGCAACCCATCATGAAATATTAGACTAGGTTCTCGTAGCCCCGAGACCTTGAATTATTTTTGTAGTGCTCCTCTCCAGTAGTTTGCACACTCCGCCTTGAGGTCGTATTTTTTGGGGGTTTAAATGCAGAAAGTTCAGCCACGGTCTCTGGGCATGTATGAATCCAAGCGTTCCTGACGCAACTGGCCAGTTCTGTCTTTGATGGGCCATTTGCCCCATCCATTGAGACGGATCACAAGGCATGTAGCATTATCGTCTCCACCAATGTACTCCACAAACTTAATGACTTCCTCGGCACAGAATTGCGGCGAGGCCTTGAGGTGACCACGCAAGTTGAAATTCACCATGACGATATCAGCAATTTCCTGGTCAGTAAGCTGGTTGGTTACACCATCAGTGCATAATACAAGAAACGATTC
Source organism: Metschnikowia sp. JCM 33374 (assembly GCA_005406065.1). NCBI lineage: Eukaryota > Fungi > Ascomycota > Pichiomycetes > Serinales > Metschnikowiaceae > Metschnikowia > Metschnikowia sp. JCM 33374. Next base: position 159,348 of record BIMT01000004.1, on the reverse strand, counting down.
ATCTCCGCCGAGCCCGCCTACGGTGTACTGTTGGATTTCGTCGGCGGTGAGTTTCTTCAGGATGGTTTCGGCATCGCCGAGGATATATTGGGCCACGTCAGGCTCGGCAGAAACACCCATTTCTTTAAATTGAAGATCGCCAAATGCACGAGTGTTTGCCAAGGAAATAAACCGTTCCTCGCCAAAGGAGTCGGTCATGAAGTAGCTGGCGGCGTAGCGCCGGAGTCGCGACGCTTCTATGGGGTTTGAAGGGTGATGTGCCCCGGCGAGGGCGTGTGCCTCACCATTACTATCGACCAAGATTGCTTGGGCATCGCCCACTTGGGCCAAGGTCAACTTCGACACGGTTTTCCGGTTGAAGAAGTAGCTTTCAGACACGGGCAGAGAAAGGCTTTTCTCCTCGGCATAAATGGTTTCCAAGTAGGCAGACGTACAGGTGGATCCCAGCACATTGTCTTCCTGGTTGAAGAAGTTATAGTCCGCGGCAAGGTGAGCCATTGGGAGCCGAAGCATCAAGTCGTCCGGGGTGGTGTGGGGCGGGTTCAAGTCTATTGATTCTAGGGAGGATACTTGCGGAACCGCCAGCGCCATTTTCTCCACGTTTGCATCCTTTTGCTTATACCATCTCCGCCAATAGCCGCCAATATCCTTGGAGTACTTTTCAAAGAGCAGGTCCCGCACACTAGTGTCTTCTACGAGGGCGGAAACGTCCTCTACTGTTTGGCTGAGGTTTTCCTGGAGAAACGTCAGGCATTGGTCGCCGCCATGACCATCGAAAACGTTGAAGTTGAACACGGTCCGTCCATTCAATTGAAGCACACCCGCGTTGTACTTATCCTCGTTGGTCATGCGGTTGACACGCGATGTGTAGTGTCCGAAATGTGAAGGGCTTTTTAAAAGTGGAACGCGTAATTTATAGGTGGTTTTTTGCACCGCCGGTGGGGCAGAGGGGGGGTTTCTCATCATCTACGGGGGGTTTTTTATCTTTATGCTGCCGGTTGGCTGAGGTAAAGGAGACGTAATTTGATAAGTTTCTAGTGGCCAACACCAGCTGGCATTGGCGCTTGTTCATGCAAACGAGGGTGTGTCTCATGAGGGTGGTTGAGATGTAGGTTGGGGGTGATGATAGGGGAAGTTGTAGGGATTTTTGGGATTTTTGGGAAGTTGAGGGATGTAGGAAGTTCTAGGGAAGTTCCAAGAGTCTTGTAGGATTTTTCCAGGACTGTTTTTGGACTGTTTTCGGAACGTTTTCAGGTGCTCCAGGAATGCTTTAAGCGTGAATTAACCCGGAAGCTTTGCTAGGCTGTTCGTATGGGGCTACCTGAGGGCCAGTTTGCGGGGCACTTGATTTGCGCGAGAAAATGAGGCGGCCTGCGCCCGCGAGGGTACCCCAGAATCCAGCCACAGAAGTTTTGGGGTGGAGGTTAATGGAGCGTTTCAGAAAGCTTTTGACGGGTGTTTTTGTGTAACGAGGTGGAGGTTTGGTCGGTTTCCATTTTGATATATACTTTTGGAAAAAAAAAGCAAAAAATGAAAAACAAAAAACAAAAAACAAAAGGCTCGGGTTGTCACAACATGTACTGGGCCCTAGATTTAGGCCCTAGATCCAAGGCGGGTAGGAAGGGTGTGTCAGCAACGTGGTTATTACACCGGGAACACACAAAAGACGCGGGAAAAGCCGCCTTAAAATGCCACAAAAGAAGCTTGAAAAGTACTATTAAGATAAATCGGAAACAACCGTCGCCTACCTTCAATTTATACGGTGTGTTTCTTTGATGGTGAAGAAAGAGAAGTGGATGTATTTTGCAACTTGCTGCGCGCCGCCGCCGCACCTAAACTGGGGCCAGTGCGAAAGAGAATTCCATGGGGCCGGGCCAAACCATCTTCTACAAGGCAAGAAATGAGTAAAAATGTTTGGTATTGTCAAAAATCTGATGGGAAAATCGAGAGACGGAGCTGAAAAGAAGATTCTTTGGAAAGGGAACTCTCTAAGGTTTATGGGCCCACTCTGACTTTAGGGGGCCAAGCGGGCGTAAATGCCAGGCATTCGCTAATTACAGGAGGTTGTTGTTGTTGCAGCTTAAGGTGGTGCAAAGGAAAATGTCACTTTATTGTGTTTCATTATTGTATGGAGCCCCTCAAAGTAGAATGTGTTTTTGTAAACGTCAAGGCGAAATACGGGAGGTAGAAAGGCTTTGAGTTTTTTTTTTTAAAGAAGGTATGATATGTGTATTAGGTGTTGTAAATGTTTCCGTGTGCGACCCAGAGAAACGTAAGTTTATGGTTTTTTTCTTGGTTGAAAAGAGGATGTTTCATTTACTCTACTCGACATTTTGTTTGTATTAATGAATATGAATTGTCCTATATAGTAATTTCATAAAAGATCTTGTGGTGTTTAATTAAAAGGATATATACCCCTGGTAAACCAACCTCGCTAAACCTTTCCAGTTTTGTCGAGCCCAATAAACACAGTTCATTGTTTTTTGTGGGGTTGTTCTCTATATGAAAATCAATAAAACAATTCATACTGATTTAGTACGTTTTCTCATCTTATTGTAGATAAAAATAGCATACCAGGAACATTCTGAACGGGGCCACATGGGAAATTTATTTGAACTGGAATGTGTGGTACAGGCTTCCCTGGGCGACTTCCAGGGGAAAACACATGGATTTTACAAGGGGTCGGATTTATTACGAAGAAGAAACTATTCGTAATGCTTTAAAAAAGAGGGTTGAAGAAACTCTCATTGTTTTCCCAATAGGCGTGTCAATTTGCTCAAACAAGCAGCCACGCCCCATATATAGTCCCGAGCAAAGAAACAATAGCCAAAAAGTTGGAAAAGTTGGAAAAGTTGAAAATTTGAATATTTTAAAAAGTTGAATATTTCTCGGAAAAGCTCGCAAACCCCACAGGCCGGAGAAATAAGCCCCTCGCTTAGTAAAAACAGCCATCCTCAGTTTTGGATTATTTTGGGTACTGGGACAGCCTTCAGAGCAATACAGAAGACGGATTTTTTCCGAAAACATGTTCTGGCACACACTAATTTAGACAATACGCACTTTCGGAGAGGTTTCAATATCAAAAATTCTGTTTCACTTTTCGAATTTCCATATCGGGTTGTCTTTATTAGGAAGTTCCCAAAGAAGCACCGTTCCTCATGTCACCTGGTCTTTTTAGGCCATAACCAGAGTGTATGGGAACACATTCTAGGCCATATTAAAGAACAGAGGTTTTGGTCAAAAGCTTATTTGTGGGAAGTTCTCGACGGTTTCTGGAAAACTTAGGAATATCCGTAATCTGCCCATTTGCCTAAATTCTTTAGAGAAGCACAATTCTCCAACTTTACCACTCCAACTTTACCACTACCACTTCTGAAAAAAATTGCTTTATTTCTTAAGGTTTTGAGCCCCAACATGGCCTAAGATCCGGCAAAAGCGTGAAAGCAAGTAATTGAGACCATTTATCTTGGCAGAAATTGTGTTGTTCTCGGGGGAAGTTTTCATCATTCTTGCTACCCGAAGAACTGACCAAATATAAGTAGGAGAAATTTGGGTAGAAGTGAAAAAACCAAAGAAAAACAAATTAAAGAATAATAATAGAGCCATGAGATTGAACATTGTCACGTTCTTTTGTATCGCCACGATACCTCTGATTACAGCCTATCCACTAGGAGATACCGAAAGGACCGAGGTTGATCTTTCACCAAAGAAAACCGTCACCACCCCAACCAGCCTTCGTGGTATCCACAGAGTGAACACATACGGAAATTCCCCTTGCTGTACCGCAGTAAAAGATAACAATATAAAGAGAGAAGACGCCGTCACGTTAGCGTCGATCGAGCAGGGGTTCCGGGAGATATATAACGATATTTCCACGTTCTACAACGATGGGAAGCTCAACACCACAGAATACGAGCTTCGGTACCAGACCATGGAAAACAAAGCAGTTTGTCTACTTATGAGCTTTCTTTGTAAGAAGTTTCCTGAGGCCGAAGCAGAAAAAGGCGTGGTGGGGATGATCCAAAAAGTGAGTGACGCGTTTGATAAGTTGACCACGGCACATTATTTGAGCCGTACCACCAAAAAGCTCGAGGAAATCCTCGAAGAGATCGGTGCCTTCCATCTAAATGGCGACAAGCAAGAATATGCGAGCTGGCGGAGTGCCATAGATAAAAGGATGTCCACGTTACTCTTGGACTTTTACGAAAAGAACCTCCCTCGAACCGAGGAAACAAATCGTGTACTTGAGCTAGTTGAAAGAGCCAGTAAAGAGTTTGACAAGGTGAAAAATACCCATAGAAGTTGATAGGCGGGGAATGCTGGGAAATTATTGGGATTAAGTTGAATTTTGACGATTTGGCTTGGTTCAGATCAAGGTTTCTTGGTTGGTGTTTCGCAGCCAAATATGGCCATGTATTGCGCATGTAATTGAAGGGATGGAAAGAGAAAGACGAGGGGTTTCTATTTAAATAGTGATCCAGGTTTAGGCAAGACCAAAGAGAGAAAAAATAAAAAAAAAAACCTTTAATCAGAACCCCAGGACCCATGCTATAGTCTCCCCCGCTATAGCGAATTGCACGGAGAATAACCCCGCGAGAATCGGCATTTTATGGCATTTGAAGTTCACATAGAATGCCTACTTAGGCACCTCTGCTCGCTCTATATGTTGTTTTACGGAAGCAAAGTGCCAAATGTCTGTGATTCACCAATATAGTGTTTTTTCGGATTGTTTTTGGTGAGAATACTGGGCCCTGCAAATGTGAGGCCCCACAACAACTTGCCTTGCATTATTTGCTTTTGAAGCAGACCCACGACTGCCCTAAGAGGTATAAAAAGGAAGACAAGACCACTGACTTGTAAAGAGATGTTGGAAAGATTATACACCCCGAGAAACTGCCTAAAAAGGCATTCTTAGACATGGCACACATGAATATATTCAAGTCAAGCAGATGGCCAAAGCAGAATTTAATGAAAGTGGTTCTGCCAATTCTTCAGGGACTCAAACCTGGCGGAACCCGTATTATGAAGCTTTAATTCAACCACATCACTAAGACATACATGCAAGAGATCTAACAACTTTACGGTTTATCCATAACGCCCCATTTCAAGACGTGGGGAGGAATAAAAGAATAATCAAAATGCCTCCAAAATCAAATTTCCAGTTCTTCGTTTTCAAATCGTTCGTCTAAGTAAACTATCCAGATATGATTGCACACCTTATCCCGTAGATGTTCTCCTGGAAATATTCCAGAGCCATTTAAGCAAGAACCATGTGAATGAGTTGGCGAAGAGTATGTAGCACAATATAACTAATATCACTCATGTATCAGAAGTATATCCGTAACATTGCAATAAATGAACAGTATGCAGTTTGATGACATAGTTCCTGTTGAAAAAAGTCCTCAGGTGATTGTATATTTCTGGCGTATTATCAGAGGCTTCAAGTGTTTAAACAAAAGAAGTGATTGATTCGGTAGTGCATTAACATTCATTCCAAGGAATACCTTCTCACCACATTATCCATAATGACTAAATAATTTTCAAACTGAAGCAGCAATATAGGGTAGGGTGATAGAACCAGGGAATTTTCAGAACAGGCAAGTTCAGTTGACAAAAGCCATTTGAAGTATCCTCACCCATGCACCTTTTTCAGACTCCAACTTCTCAATATATCACCGGCTGTTGAATAGCACCAACCGTTTCTTATGTGGTGACCATCCACGTAGAAAAGTTTGGGTATACCACTATTAAAACACTTCAACGGGGGTATGCTCAACATCCGGCTCCCTTGAAACTTGTACCTGTAACGGTACTCCGGGAAAGTGTTATGCCTGAGTTGATTGATCTCGATCTCACCTTAAACCAATGAAATGGCTCGTCTACTTATACGGTAGACAGGGGGGATTCCAAAAGTAAAGCGACCAATTGTTTTCAGGCAGTATAGACACTTATTCAGGGGAGAGAAAGTCTACGTTAGAGCACAGCTATGTATATAAACGGGGCTGTTCAATGGATACTACACCCAATGGGATCGGTGTCTCAAGGAAGAAATCGACAGTGGCGATAAAACCACCATATAAGGTAACGTCGAATGGTTTGTCAACTATGAGAATCAGAATGAACAAGAAGTCCCAATGGGGACGCACAGTGTACTCAAATAGACTCTAATGTAGAGTATTTTTCATCTCTCTTACTTTCATCGCCCAGGTGGATTGTTACTTCAGACGGGTCGATTCGACACAAAGGTAATGTTTGGCACGAGTTCACGATCTCACGTGAAATGAACTTGCAACAGACAGCATGGAATGGATGGACGTTCTTGTAGCTTAGATTTGATTTTAGACACACGCTCTCCACCCATTCCCAATCCTTCAGGCAGTCTTGATATTTCAAAGCCCACACCCAATGGACATAGCCAACCATTAAACACACCACAGCTCAATCAACGGAGTGAGCGATTGCCAAAGCTTTGTGGAAAATAGCCTACAGCCAAAAGTCGTAAATTATGGTATTCAAACTATCCTAGCTTAATGTATATAGCACACTCAAAGTTTCTTTCCATCCGCTTCCTTCTCTCGTTTTTCTCTCGTCCTTCTCTAACCTCACTCCTTACAAAGCAGCCTTGATCTTGGGCTCCAACTTATCTTGCGACAGCAAAGCCTGGACATCGGAGTTTCCACCAATGTGGTCGCCACCAATGAAAACATTAGGCACGGTTCTTTGAGAGGTGATCTGGTACAAGGCATCCTGGATCTCGGCACCGTTGTCCAACTCGTCCAATTCCAAGATATAAGCATCCTTGGTAATGGAGCCGATGGTGTTCTTGGCCTTGGTGCAGTACGGACAGTAGGTCTTGGAAGCAATGAACACGGGCTTCTCCTTGATCAATTTCTGGACGTAGTCGACGGTTTCCTTGGACATTTTTGGCGGGGTGGTGAATAGATATCTGCGGAAAAGATTCAACATAACAAGAATTGCGATAACCACGAGAAGCATTGCTGTTTATATAGTGAGGTGTGGTGCGCTTACAAATCGGGCCGGTGTGGCCGCGCGGCTGCGCACGACCGGTGACGCCAGATAGACAATTGCGAGATTGGGACTTGGGATTGCTGTGGCTCGAGAAGCTGAATCATGGGGGCAGTTGGTGGAACGTGGGTACACGATGAAATCTGGGGTTTAGCGGGCCAGGCCAATTTTGATTTTGATTTTGACTTTGACTTTGATTTTTTGATTTTTTGATGTTGTTTCTTTTGTGTTGGTTTGGATGTGGTCTTTTTATTGGGCCCAAGAGGTGACCACAGCCCGGTGGGGAGATTTCGTCCACTGTTTGGGTCATTGTTGAGATCGTTGTTGAGATCATTGTTGAGATCACTGTTGAGATATTACTCAGCAAATATTCCGGGAATATTCCGATGTTACTCCGATATTACTCCGACATTATTCCGACATTATTCCGACATTACTCCGATACTATTCATACTGCGTTAATTTCCAGGTCCGTAGATCCAACACATCGATGAAATAGCGTGAAAATACTTATGGAACGGTTGCCGTTTCGTGCTCCTGGGCCAAACCGTCTTCGCGCGGAATCACCGCGAAGCTTGGATGGGCCCACTCTATAGACCAAAAGGCGCGAACAATATTCTCTATAAAAAAAGATTCTATCAATTATAACATATGCGATGTTTTATGATTATACCGTTACACTATCACTGGTAACCCGTGGCTCTCCGGGAAACGCCGTGTCACGTGTCAGATTTGGTTGACCGTAGGATCTTTTGAGAGCGACACGGCCATGCTCGCGCACCGAGAGAGCAAAATTGTACAGAAACTGAGGAAGGAGGGGTTGGTAGATAAACGGGACAGATTAGTTAGATAGAATAAGATGCCAAAGCGTAGTAGTATGCAGTCCAACATAATCTAATCATATTGCAAACTATCGATTTTTAACAACCTGTGTTCACGTTGGCGTGTCTGACTGATCGTCTGACTGATCGTCTGACTGATGGTCTCACTAACACTCAATAGGTTTTCAATTCCTTTGAATGGGTCCTGGAAAGGAGCAATAGAGCAGAATTAGAATCTTCTGAGGGGTTTTTGAAGAAGCTCTCATCAACAAAACTCGCCAAAGACTGATATGGTATTGTTTTGCCACAGTGTGATTGTATGAGTGTTAATTCTGCCGGTTTTCTGGGTGCAAATTATGATATTATTGCTCACGTGATATGCAATATTTAGACCCACAGAACAGAACTGGCGATATATATCCTTTTTTTTTTTTTCTTTTTTTGTGAAAGTCACTGTTTAGAATGTCAAGTCACGCTAGGTCCGTACTCTGCAACATTCCGTGGTCTTTTGGACTTATAATGTTAGGCTCAATATACCTCCTTATAAGACCGAGTTATGGCCACAGAAGAATTTTCTTCTCTTTCTCCATGTCTCATTACGCAATGGTATTTCCAAGGAGTACACTAGCAGAAAGTTCACAAAACACATCATCCCTTGATATATTCCCATTGATACATGCGACTAATAAGCCGCAAGAGTCCAAGGGCCTGTTCCACTCAAAACTGCCTACTCGTGAACTCATGAGTCACCCGGAAAAAGTGTGCCTTGCATAACCACAGACCATTCAAATTAAGGTATAAATATCTGGGTATTTACGTTTTTGACAGTCCCACGTACAATAATCACTCACCACAAGGCGAGAAAGACCCACTGTTGTCATGATTGTAGACCGGTCCTTTCGGGTGTGAGGGCCCAAATATGACTAAGATAAACCACGCAACAAAGAGACCAGGTTAGAGAAAGTATCTACTAATTCCTGGAAGAAAGTCCTGGAAGAAATTCTTGGAAGAAATTCTCAGATTCCTGTAAAACTCGGATAATCCCCCTTTGTCTCCCTACTTCAAACATCGCAAACCAATTTCTCTTTCCCTATTCACCAAATACACCTACTGTGGGGGCTTCCCGTCGACCCAGTCATTGAAAATATCATGGCCAATGATCTCAATGGAGTATCCATCGGGGTCCTTAATGAACGCCAAGTCCTTCATTTTACCCTGGTTCCATTTGACCGACCACGTTACGGAATCGCCAAATTCCTCCTCAATCTCTTTACAGAACTTGACCGGGGTTTCGCTCGACACGCAAATATGGCCGTACCCTTGCAAAGCACCATTGTCGGTGGAGTTTCCGTTATGGTAGCCCAGGAAAGAATCGTCGTTTTCCGTGCCCCAGTTATGCGTGAGCTCAACAACACCCTCTCGGCCAAGCTGGTCAAGGTGGTCGATCTCGCCCTCTTTGAAGGATGGGTCGTGGTCGTAGCCCAAGAAATACAACGAGAACTGGGCACCCTCGAAATCCTTGCGTGAAAACAACTTCATCCCCAACACCTCGCGGTAGAAGTGCAAGGATTTCTGTGGATCTTTCACACGTACCATGGTGTGGTTGAACTTGTAAGTTTCCTTGGCAGTGGTGCCCACGGTTTGGTTCTTTTTGTGCTCCACCAACTCGATCCAGTACCCATCTGGATCCAACACAAACGCAATGTTTTTCTGTCTACCATCACTCAATTTCTTCTTGAATTGGACCCCGTCCGCAAGCAATTGCGTCTCTGCTGCGGCAATATTGTCTACGGAAATACACGTGTGGCCAAAGCCTCGGAACGTCTCGCCATTGCCGTTGTTGAGCTTATAATTGGCGTCGTTTTCCACCCCGTGGTTGTGACACAATTCCAAAACGCCTGGCCGAGCAGCCCAATTTTTGGGCGTGGCAGATTCGTAGCCCATCATGTATAAAGTGAACCCATCCATGATGAAATGGCTGAGAAGCTTCATGCCGAAGTGCTTCTCGTAAAATGGCACGCTAATTTTAGGGTCTTTGATGCGCACACATGTGTGGTTCATGAGCAAAGACGTATCTCTCGAAGGCATTTTCTGTGGGGTACTTTGGTGGAAGTGACGGGCTATCTGATGAAGTCTTCTGAACATCAATATGGTGCTTTATATCCATTTTACTTCATTGGTGGGGCCTTTCCTTTATATTGCTGCCGCAACTAGTGCCGTGCAGGTACAGTAAACTTGTTTAGGCCGCGATCTTTTGGTACATCCCGAGTTTAGGAGCAAGCGAGAATCAAGCTTTTTCACTGCTTCACAAATTCAGTTAGCACATGTGTAATAGAAAGGATTTCTTTTGGATGGTATTTTTTTGGAATACGTAATCTTTACTACTGTCCTTTGGTTTCTCTTGGATTTCTTGTTCAGTATGTTTTAGGGATTGTTTTTGGCGGTCTCCGCGTGGTTACATCTGGCAGGCTACCCATGCTATCATGTGCTGCTGTATTTTCAGGAATCTGCCGTCAATAAAGAGATGCACTCTTCAAATTGGTCGTAGTTTTTTTTTCTCTTTCTTTTCTTTTCCATGACGTCCACAAATCAAAAGATTAATATCTGTGATCAACTCTTCCCATCCAGGGTCCATAGTCGCAATACCGCCAGACTCGTGGGTGCTGTAGATCTGCGGCAACCGTGTGGATTTCCATTGGGGATCATTAAAGTTTTGCAAATTGCTCTAATTTTCAAAGTTTTGTCATAAACCACAGTCTCCTGTACAACATATTCACAGTTTGGTTCTAGTGCTTCCTCATATCATGTAATAAGTCAATCTCGCAAGAGACGAGATCAGGCGCAATGAGTCCATACGATCTCTCGAAATTAATGTAGCCTAACAGCCCGAAAACCCTTTTCAAGTTAGCCACATTTTTGACTTGAGAAACACCATACAAAAGAGGTTTTGATTTTTCGTTTGCACGTGGCCCAGCGACATTTACCGGATCATCCTTGGTCAAAAGACACCCAGACTTCAAGGCAAGACGGTCAATGAGTGAGCTCGAAGAATCTTCATTAGCAACCGATCCCCTTGGAACAAAAAGCGAAAACAGTGTGTAATCCTTCGTGGTGGAATTCCCTCCACTCGGACACACTACACTTCACAGCCTGCAACAAGTCAAATTACTGACTCCATAAGGACGCGTCTAGGCCATATTCGTTGGTGTATCATTTTGGGCATCAGCACTGGGGTTATAGAGTGAGGAGTATACGAAGCAACCAGGACTTCGAAACCACATTTTCATACGATTTTCACACTGGGGGTTTAATCCGAAGATGAATTAATCGGTAGTTCATATAACCCATGGATTTTGTTCATAGAGAAAATTTTGAATTTTTCAGAGCAAACAGCTCTTGTTTAAATTGAGTTATATTTTGCACAACATTCCAATAATGGTAAAACTACGAAAATGTCACCCAAGACCCCAATTCCCCTCAGCAACATTCAACCGGCAAAGCTTGCTCCACGCTGTATAAATAACGAATAACGGTTCCACATTGCAAACACCCCACACCGTTTAATCGGCTTTTTTTTTTTTTTTTTTTTTTTTTTTTGGAGGAGGCCAGCACATGTGACAACTATTTTCTTATCTGCTTTTGATTGTTTGAAGAATTCCCTGATTCAATGGCTGCAATTTTGGGGCCGTGTTAGGTGCAGAAAATGGCTAGAAAGCTTATCTGGGAACTTAGACTTGGCACTTCTTTGAGGTAAGCTAAATGGTCCTCCATGATTAAGAGAGCTTGCTTTGCCTTTTTTTTTTTTTTTTTTTTGTTGACTTCCATCAACCAGTCAATCATGTCCATATATAAAATGCCCGAAAATTCAGGTGCCGAACCTAACGCATAGATGTTACTGTAGAGCGCGCCTTAGTGAATGGTTTTCGTTTTTGCAATCTGCAACAACAACAAAAAAAAAGCGTTTATGTAAACTAGGTTGCATCAATTGTGGAAATGAACAGGGATAGTACATATGTCGATTTTCGACAAGCCCGAAGCGGCCGCCCATTGAAAGGCTTTGCCGGCCTTGGTTCCACAGCGGAAAAGTGGAATTCGGAAATTAACAATGCTGCAAAACAAAAACGATTTAGATGGTGCCTCCAAAGAAGCACTGTTGACGAAAACAATATCAGAAATATTTGATTCTAGGATTGATTTAGTGGTCCTGGGTAAAAGGTTTCATGGGTTCAAGGGTAGAGTATCTACCCAGGAAGAAGGTAGAGAATATATTGGTATTGACGAGAAGTTGGACACGGCGGCAGAGAAAAATGGAGTCATGCCATATTTAAAGAAGGATTCAAAAAGTGGATATTTATTTAAACCTTGCGAAAAAAGAAGCACCAGTTTAACCACGATATCCCCCAAAGTTAAATACACTCGCCTTGAGAATGAAGAAACTCGCTTAGAGCGGGTAATCGCTCAGAAACTTGAGAATTCAAATATATGTGCCAGCATTTTCCAGGGAAACCAAGGATTCCTTCCGCGCCTTTGTAACTGTTGCAGTCAAGAAAGAATCGAGGATTTTCAAAACTCCTGGGGAAATCGAGAAATCCTTGGCTTCAGTTTCTGCTGTTCCCGTCAACAAAGGTGAGGCAGTGGTCAATAACCATTTCGCCTACCGTCAGTGTTGTTCAGCGTACGTGGCGTTGCGCAACGCCGTCGGACGGAGTAATCGTAGCGTTACATACCTAACGCTAACGCCTTACGATTACGCGAGCAGATTTCGTAATCGTTAGGTATGTAACGCCTTACGATTACGATTACGCCTACATGAACAACACTACCTGCCGTATAAGAACAAAGAGCAAAATAATGGAGCACTTTAACGTCAAGTCCCCCAAAGCCTCCCAAATCTATGCTTTATCTGATGGAAGAAAAGGGTCTTCTTGCTTTATCCCACCTGTTGCCTGCTTTTACCACTGTCTTTTATTGGTGTCCTGCAGGCAGGCGGTCCGGCTCGGGTATCTCTTCGCTACCGGAGCGATGCCCATGCTCGTATAGGTAACCTCTGTTCTCCGAGATCTGCAGATCCCCAAGAGATCCCCAAGATCCAGACCCCCAACCCTCCAAACAGAAATATCAAAAGAAAAATACCCAAAAAGAACACCACCAAAAACATAAATTTAGACATCCCAAACCCTCCGAAACCATGCTCCGCTTCGCCTCCCGCAGCTTCAGTGTGGCTACTCCCTCGCTTTCGGCCTACACGCACCAACCACGCAAAACAATCACGCACTTGCATCAGCTCTACCGATCCAAAACGCCCATTTCCGTGGTCACCGCATGGGACTACCTCACGGCCCAGATCACACAAAACGCGGATATCGATGTCACGTTGGTGGGCGACTCGCTAGCCATGGTGGCGCTCGGGTACGACGATACCAACCAAATCGAACTCGACGAGTTCCTCTATCACGTGCGCGCAGTGTCCCGAGGCAACAAGACTCTGTTCATTGTGGCGGACGTGCCGTTTGGGACGTTTGAAGCATCCGAGGCCGAGGCTCTCCAGACGGCCATTGCCCTCATCAAACGCGGCCGTGCGCAGGGCGTGAAAATCGAGGGTGGCGAGGAAACCGCCTCCACAATCTCCAAAATCGTCAGTGCAGGCATCCCAGTGATGGGCCACGTTGGACTTGCTCCACAGAAACACAACGCCACCGGCGGGTATCGGCTCCAGGGGAACACGGAAGAGAGTGCGCTCCAGATCTTGAAGGACTGCAAGGCGCTTGAAAAGGCGGGCGTGTTTGCGCTTCTCCTTGAGTGTGTGCCCAACAAGTTTGCCGAGCTCATTACGAGCCAGGTTTCTGTGCCCGTGATTGGCATTGGTGCTGGTCCGCATGTCTCGGGGCAGGTGCTAGTGATGGCCGACATGCTTGGAATGAACGATAAAACCCCGGCCAAGTTTGTCAAGAAATACCTAGACTTTCATACTCTCTCGCAGAATGCCTTGGCCCAGTATAAAGCCGACTTGGCCGATGGCTCTTTCCCTGATCCCGACACCCATGGTTATAAGATGAAAAGTGAAGTGTTGCGCAGACTCAAGGAGCACGTATCGAGTGTTTAACAGGGGACTTTTGTATGCTTCTGTTCAAGCCGAGTTATCTGATTCATCACGTCAAAATGGAGCTCGGAAAGCTGTTTGGGCTTAATTACTGCACTGCCAAAATCCCTGGGTCGCCGTTTTTCCGTCACCCAATCTAGCATTGAAATTCCACATGGACCTTTTCCATCCCTGACAATGGACTCCCCCAGACCTTGAAAAGGTTCGATCATTCCAAAATCCACTTATATATAGAATTTGATTCGACCTGTGACACTACCACCTGTTAGTGTGGCATGGCCATTCAGGACTTTTAATGGTTGCAATTTCTACGCATCTTACCACTTGTGACTGTGCCAGAGAGCAGAATGTGCGATTCCATTAACACAGACGTTCAAGAACGCTTGGGTGCCTTTACGTACCAAGAAGGGCACGTAAACACACAGGTCAACACCAATACAACATACCACACACTGACTGTCTTGACTTACAATATCAACCCAAATTCACTTTAATAGTCCAATGCCCACATCCCGTTAATACCACCTTTTTTGAAGAATTGGCGCCTCGGCAAGACAGAAGCACCTGCTTTGATTTCCTAAATGGCTGCGATATGCGCAATGGCATTCACTAGTAGGCTGAATTTCTGAATTTACCATTCTCCAATCCTGTTTCTGTGATGTTGACGGTATCAGTCCACCAGATAAAATCGACTGTTTTGGCAGTTCTTCTTGCTGATTCGCAAAGACTTTGACAATTTTGAGTTTCTTTCCAACAAGTCCATTCTGCATAATCTCATGGCAGGACTTTCTATTGCACAACTCAAATTGGGGAGCACGAGTAAACATAAACCTAGAATAACGGTTCGGGCTATACAAATCTAGGCGTGGGAAAATATAAACCCAAATTCCTAAAGATCGAGTTGTCTGCCTCATTACTGAACACTAAAAGTATCAATTTGCTTAAATCTCAAAAACTATTTATATTCTCATCGTCATATAAGTCACTTAGAAAAACATTTCATATATAAATTAACCGGTTTTGCCATTTTGAATTGTGAAAACATCAAAAAAACACGTAGGAAAAAACTAGCTGGGGCAAGCTGGGAATCGAACCCAGGACCGCCCGCACCCTAAGCGAGAATCATACCACTAGACCACGTGCCCGCTAGTGATGGTGAACTGAAATAGGCCAATTACCCTATGCCGTCTGAGTATATTACTATATGCCTTATTGCAATATGTGCAGGACTGAGATTGTAATACAGGTGCGGTAAAAAAAATGTCGCAAAAAAGAGTAAATTCCTGACCCATCCCTCAACCGGATGTAAAGAAAACGGATACATATGCATCGTAAGATTGAATAACCATGCGAGTATTATATGTTCATAGACCCTTTACACCAGTAGAATCTCTTGATATTCTTCAAAAACCACAATTAGTCAAAAACTTGTGACTGCATATTTTATATCCGAACGAGGAACATTCTTCAAACAAGTTAGGGAAGTTTCGAGGAGTTCAGAAACCGTTGACAATGAATACAATTCTGAACAAAAAGCACTGTCTTAGAATTTCAAAAAAAAAATGTATCAGCTCAATGATTATGTTTTCGGGGATCAAGTTTTTCCCAAAAAATTACGGCTCAAAGCCGTTTCCAGTGACAAGAGAACCCTTGGATATTCCACATATTAAGAAGTAGTTTTGAAGAAAAAAAAAAAGAATTCTTTTATTCTACGCAGAGTACTGATTGCGGCGCAGCTTTCACCTGGAATGCGTCCTGCTCCGTTTTTCCTTTTCCTCATTGTCTAATATTTCAAACATGATCAAGGGGCTTGCAGAGTGTTTTCAAAAATCGGTTTTTCTTAGCTCTAATAATGCCTCCATGTTTTACATCAGAATTTTCGATGTGGGTCTCGGACTTGGGTTCGACTTGGCAAAAGCAACTGACTAGTATCAAGACTGTTAAGTTATAGAGTGAACTCTGTGATCAAGCACTTCAATGCATATCCCTATTCATTAAAGCATAAACTGTCGACCCATTGTTTTACTGCCAGAAATTGCAACTGTACCTTATATATTTCTTTCAATATCAGTTTCAACCGGTTTCGACACATAGACGTGGCTTTGAAAGGACTGACTGAAACGAACAGAATCAATTATAAAAGGAATTCATGTCGAAGTTGAAATGGAAAAACGGGAAACAAATTCAAAGCCATGAGACTCGTGAACACAATCTTAGCAATGATAACAGTATCCTCGGGTATAGCCGAAAGTCTGCAAGCATATCTGGCTGAGAACTTGGAGGCATACATTTACTTGAACGGGATGGTGTCTGCAGAGGACAACTCCACCTTGACAAGTTTGGTATTTTACGGCCAGAACGATACCTCGGAAGCGTTGGCCACGCTTGATTTGGCAAGCGGGGATCTCAAGTTGACCCAAGGTATTCTGTCGACAATTATCGAATTGAACAATCTAGGGTTATTTCCACGAGCCGATATCGACTACTGGCAAATCCTCAATTCCATGACCAGCCAGCCTTTGGCACGTCGGAGTGGTGTAATGAGCAGTGAAGAAGCCCACGCCAAGGCCCGTGATGAGAATATTATGAGGACAAGCCAATATGATGCGGTAATTGCAAGAGACAAAAAAGCAGGAGTCCGCAAGGTGATTGGAACCAGTGCTTGGCCCGGGGAAGTCGTTCACATAAGTGGAGAAAAAGAGCAATCTGGACGGAAAAGATCAAAATTGCAACCACGGACGTATGACTGTTGTGATGTAGAAGGATGTACCCGAAAAGAAGATTGTAGTTACATGAGCACAAGAAACCAGCCCTGTATTTGCCGAAATTTCCGGATGGGAAGTGACTGCGATTGGCTGAATGTGTTGGTGTATCCCAATATTGGAGCACAGCTTTTCTGGCATTGCAATAGTTAGGTATTCGACTTGTGAGCACTCCTAAGCCACCCATCATGAATAAATCACGCTGAGTTTTTTGATGATAGCCTCAGCTAGGGTGTGTTTACGCTAATGAATGAAACACTTTGCCAGCCTCAATGGCGAAGGTGGCGGGCGTTCATGGGAAGCTCTTGTCCAAAAGATTGAATGAGTTGGTTCAACTGGCCGGTATATAAGTTGATACTTTTAAATTGTCCCAATTTAATAATTTTTGGGTTATTCATTTTGGTAAATGCCGCCGCAATGGTGCCGTACTCCCAAGCCCCAATCAAAAATGAGCCATGTTTTTCTTTTTTGTTTCTTTCGGTGTGATTCGGTATGAGAGGAGAAAACACCATTCTCGAGCCACCTAAAAAAGAAGCTAAATGAGCTTGGAATACATGCGGAGCAGGGGTTTCCCCAGCTAATACCCGGTGTGGGTGGGGTTGCCAAGAACAAAGGCAGCACGGGCCAGCGCAAGTAAAATTCACATGAGTGAACCAAAAATGGCCAAAAGTGGAGTTAATTGAAATTGCGTCTTTTGGATCAAACCATTCAAAAACCATACCCTCGCTCATAAGGTGAAAACTGCGACTTTAACTCTCAGGGTACTTTGGAGCCGGAACTTTATTAGCAAATGGTATCATACTTCCACTTGGGCTTGGTTTCTTTTGGATAAGTGGGGTCGGGAAACGTGTCGTTGAAATGTTTCAGGGTTTCTATTAGCTCCTTCTGTCAAAGATAGCCACATGAAGATGTACACTTTTCACATGTGCCAATTTTGCCGTCAGTGCATGCGGCCACTGGGAATTGTTTCTTGTTTTTCTATTCCTGTTTTTCTATTCTTGTTTTGCTGCGATTCTTTGATTCAATTTAACGCAAGGCTTATTTCGAGGAAGCCACAAACAAGTCCTTTCTTATTCTTGAAGACTCCGTGGAAATTCCCTGGAAGCTCTGGAAACTCTGAAAACCCCTTAAAAAACCTATCGCACCAGGCGGTCCTTATTTTAAATTTTATGGCAAACTTTTTCTTGTGCCATTCTCCGCTAACTTCACCCCATAGCACGCCGCGAAAGTGTTATTGAGAGCGTGGCTTATGTCTCACTCGCGCAAAACGTTGGCTCTAGTTTGTTCCTCGATTTGCCTTATTACGCCTCTTAACCGCTACTGGAAGGAAGGCGAATATTCTGAGGTCGCCCCTATTTCCAGAAAATGAATCCCAAATTCAAAATAAAGCATCCTTTTGTATCGTTGATGCCTGATTTTTGAATATTACCCGCCACCATACTCGAACGGGATTCAAGCACATTCATCATCTGGACAAGGATAACACAAAAAGCATCTGGAAAAGAATAACACAAAAGGCATTTGCAAAATACAGCCTCAATACATTGGTCAATTTTTTGTTTTCTAAAAAGAGGCGTTCTTCTCGTGACTCAGCGGGTACGTATTAACAAGGAAAACGAAGAATGAAGAGCTCAAGAAAATTCGCCTTATTCCTAAAGGCGGGTATTGATCCAAACAGGTTTCTTCGAAGTACAAACACAGCGAAAGCAAGTTAACCTTCAAAAGTTTTATAAAGGGTAAAGTTAGCCCCAACCGAATTAAAACTATTTCGTTGGCAATCTTTAGAAGACGGTGGACTTGACACCTTCTTTTATTAAAATGCACACACCCACATATTTCCCAAAACGGCTGCGTGCGTTTTTTTTTTTTTTTTTTTTTTCACAAGATTTGGTTGCGCGTGCCTGTCGTTTACCGCCAAACAGATTGGCTGCAAATACTTGTCTCGTTCATATGCTTCTTCCATACGATATCCAGCGGGGCTTATGGGAATAGGGAGATTGGAGGGGTTTTGGGGAGCAGGTGCTTTTCCTTTTTTTTCTATAAATTAAACGAATTTCCCTTCCCCGAGTTTTTATGTCTAAAAATTCTGTCTCGCTCTTTTGGAACACAAAAATTTTGAATAATGAAAATTATCCCGCTCGCTTTCTTGTCCGGCCTTTCAGTCGCCGAATATGTTTGGAGAAACATCACCTTTCCTAGTCTCACCCCGATAGCTTTCTCCTTTCCTGGCGAGGTTACTGGGTATACTACTTACTGCCCCTCGTCAACGGTTTTCACCGTCACCACATGCCGCAAACACGTGTGTGCCCCCACTACAGTTACTGTTACTGGGCCTACTACTGTCACGTTCACTGAGGAGTGTCGGATTAAAAGTACTTATATTTCCACGCCACCCACTCACCCTCCTCCCCACCGCTCACTGCGTATTACTAGAACCAGGGAATTTACCGTTACTGGGTTCAAGACCTACTGTCCAACTCCAACCACCTTCACTTATACAAAGTACCGCCATCATACACGTACTCCAGTTGTAGTTACTGTCACGGAACCAACCACGATTACTGAGAGAGAACCGTGTATCTTCTACACCACTTTTGAAGAGGAAGTTACTACCACTCTTCATCCTACCAATGTGGTTTATGGTACCGTGACAAAAACCCGCAAGAGTACATTTACTGACTATACCACCTATTGCCCTTCTTCCACAGTTTTCACCGTCACCAAACTCATTAATAAGAAGCCCAGTCGTTCAGTTGTTAGCGTCACTAGTCCTGCTACTGTCACAGTCTATGGAACATACATTACAGCTACCACGATCACCGAAAAAATCCCATTGACCGCCTCGGGTCTTCAGGTTGATACATATGCTACAAACGTATACGAAACTACTCTCACTGAGTGGACAAAATATTGTCCAGAAGCTACTGTCGTCCATGTGAAAACTTGCAGGGCCAACCAATGCGTACCAGCTGTGATTACAGTCACCGAGGCCACAACCCTTACTTTGACTGGTACCTTGGTCGTCACTAGTACCGTCACAGAGGGTATTACCAGGACAGGTGCTTTGCGTAGTATTCTTGATTATACCACAACTGTGATCGAGTCTACGGTCACCGATTTCGTCACCTACTGTCCACTGTCAACTACTGTTACTGTCACTACTTGTGCTAATGACATCTGCAGGCCACACATCATCACAGTGACCAAAGCAACTACCGTATCTGTAACTGGTACAGTAGTGGTGCTGACGACCGTCACAGAGGGTATCACCAGAACAGGTGGATTACGCGGCTTTATTGGAACCGCAACAGTGCTCGAGTCTACAGTTACGGAATTCGTTACGTACTATCCACTGGCAACGACTGTGACTGTCGCTACTTGTACTAATGACATCTGCAAGCCACACATCATCACAGTGACCAAAGCAACTACCGTATCTGTGCCTGGTACAGTAGTGGTGCTGACGACCGTCACAGAGGGTATCACCAGAACAGGTGGATTACGCGGCTTTATTGGCACCGCAACTGTGCTCGAGTCTACGGTCACAGATTTCACCACTATATGTCCGCTGCCAACTACCATTGCAGTTAAAACCTGCATCAACGAGATCTGTGTACCATACACCATTACGGTTACTGGGGCCACTACTCTTTCATTCCCGGGTACGGTAGTTGTGTCGAGCACCGTAGTTTACACTGCAACTTCAACAACATCCGTAACTACAACTTCAACGGCAGCAGTGACTACAACCATATCTCCCACCGAGAATTGGATAAGCTCGACGGTGACTCGGAGTGGGGGATTCCCTCGAATCGGCTTAGGTGGAGAACTGGGATCAAGCTTAAGTACCTCTGCACCGGGTTATTCCGTTATCCAGGGTAATGCTGCCAGAAACCTCGTTGGAATTGCTGGTATCCTTGGATATGCTGCGTTGTTGATTTAAGCTTCGCCACCGCGTAGTTGTTTTCAAATGCTATTTTATAGCCCTGTTCGAAATAAAATGAGTAAATCATTATATTTAAATGGTGTAATTTGCTCCCGAGTGATAAAAGTGGCCCCCAACGGCGCGAAGTAACCTTCAGGTTGACTCAACAATAATCTTCACAATGCAAAGAAGCATGTTTCGAATAGCTCCACTTCTGAGTACCAGAGGCTCTAAAACACAATAGTCTCATTCAAAACTCTCTTTTTTATGGGCGTACGGTTAACCAAGTCGTCCGGCGTTTTCTGTTTGGCTAAGTAACAGCACATTGTTGTGTTATTGTTTTCAAAGAGGAAACTCTAAGCGTTGGAGGTTGAGTGTATTAACAATTCTTGAATTTTCAATCCATCAACTCTGTCTTCTTCGATATGAAGAAAAGTATGACTCATTGATTGTGGTACCGTGTGTTCATTCTGCCACACAATTGTATTGGTTCCAGAAAAGGCATCATTGGTACAATCTAACACTGCCAGTTGGAAAAGCTGACATGAAACACATGAAACAGATATGAAACAGGCTATTTTCATTCCCTGAAAATTCTTCTTCGAAAAGGTTGCACAATTTTCCTTTTTCGTCTTTCCGCAGCGCTGGAGAAGACCGAGGATTTTCTGCTCGCTTTTTCGTGGAAATCAAAAGTCGCCAAGACCAGCTCTGCCATTGTCCTCAGAATTTTGTCGTGCTTACTATTTGGGAATTAATCCGGTTTAGTCAATGCCAAATGGAATGAGGTGTGATGGTGGTTTTTTTTCTTAAAAGATGGACCATCTTCTAAAGGTACTTATATAACCAAAGAACCGTTGAGTGCTGGGAAGTATTTTTTTTTTTTTTTTGCTCTTTAAAAATCCCTTCTTTCCCATAAAGTTATCAGCTCCCCTCATAATGATCATTTTTGAAATTTTGGGCAAAATTCTAGTTTGGACGCTTCTAGGTGCCATTGGTGTTTTGGCCACAGTTGAAGAACCCCAATCGGACTCACCAGGGAGTCCCGAAATCTTCCCTATGACAATTGAGTCCTCAAACAAAGCAGATCAAGCTTTTCTTTTGCAAAAATTAAATGGCGTGTTGCAGAGGTTTTTCCCGGAGGACGAAGATATCAACGTGTCTGTTGTAATTTCACAGCAGAGCCTCGACTGTCTTGACATCAAAGTGATGAAAAACTTTAAGGTTGGCTCCGAGTCGACTTTTAGTTCGGAAGAGCTGACTAATATAAAAAAGGAGGAAGCCGTGATAGAGGACCCCGAGAAAAAACCAGTGCGCTTGTCTCGAAAGAAACCCGTATCCACTAATAGACTCAAATCTCTGTACCAAACGAAGCCAGCTCTTCAAGATAACCAAGATAAATTCCTGAGTCATATAAGTCTTTTGGGCCTGTTTCTTGAAACAGAAGAAGAAAACGCTCTGATTAACTCTAATTCGGATGAGGTTCCCGGTGTTTTTGCTTCTTCAGGAGAGACCAGCGATAAAACAGAACCGGAAAAAGAACCTAGTGAAAATGATGATGTCATTTCTGATGGACCAATCATACCCAAATGCGATGCTCTTCCGGTAGAAAAGACTAGTTTTCCTTCGCGTACGCCTTCAGCAAACCTGAAGAGTGTATTCAGAAAACTCAAGTCCTTGTTTTCCCCTGGTTCAACCAAAGCTAAGTCCCTCGAAGATGAAAATGATGAGAATTCCCATCTGATCTTTTATGACAAAATAAAAGACGAAAAAGAGAAACTCTTTGACCTTGGTCATGCCGAATGGAAGTACGCTGGCCCTAATGATTCCCCAGTGGGCCCTCTGGAAGGTGTTGATAACTTCTTTACGTTCACCGAGCCGGAAGAAAACATGGTTGCCTTCGGGGTAACTGATGCTCTGAAGCTTAGGGGAATGGATATAGTCTCAAAGGGAATTTCGGAAAAGATGTGTTTTTCTGCCAAAGAAATGTACCGAAACCATCAGATGCTCAGCGACGTAAGCCCGCTCAATGTTTTAAAGGTTTCTTATCAGGAAGCCCTCTTAGATTCAAATGTTCCAGTAGGATCAACAGCAGCACTTTTTGGGCTTCTTGATGATGAGAGACGTTTGCTGCTATCATACACGGGAACGCCATGGGCAGCTGTATACCGAGAAGGCAAATTCGTGCATTCAACAAAATTAACGAAGGATGTCGCCGATGAAAAGCACCAATTTATCAAACTTCCCACCACTGTGAAGTCGACAAGCACGGACTTCTTAGAGAACCATAGGAGAAAATTATTCGAAAGAATGAACGAAGATACATGGATCATCGAGAAGGGAGATATAGTTTTGGTCGCAACAGATGGCTTGTACAAAAGAATGAGGTCCGAGCAGATTAAAAAATCCTTGTCTATGTGTTTAGAACGTGGTTGGGACATGATGGACACATCCTCTTGGATTGTGGAAGCATCTAGGGGATTACACCCCGTTGATACGGAAAAAGAACAGCCTTTTGTGATTTCGTCTTTAAAGACGGAAGACATAATTGTCTTGTTGATTAAGGTGTTGTGAACTTATAGTTTTGGAACCAACCAAAGATGTGTTTTTATTCCATCAACTTGGATCATGTTTTCACTTGAGATGCTTTAGAATTAATTCAATGAGAAAATTGGAAAAAACCAATATAAGCTAATGGAATTTAGAAAACATCTTCAGTGGGAAATTTTAGCCTGTCACAAGAATTTTGAAACCAAGCGTGCCAGATCGAAAAATCATTGATGTGAGATTATTGCCTTTTTATCAGACCCAATTAATAGTATCCTTTTATGCTAACATCCTCGATAGTAATCACTTTTAATCGTGTTTCATGGAATTATGAGATATTCATGCGGTCCCCTCCTTTCATTCAAGATAACACGGCGAAGAATAACGTTCCAAAGGTCGGTACAATTATGCTGGAATGAAATACTTGGTAATAGAGCGAGCTCAAAAATCGTGGCACCGAAAATTATCAGGTAATACCCTAAACAAATGAGCGCCCAAATCTAGAGACAATAAATGGGGTCTTTTAAACATTTTTTGTTCACAAGTAAGGCAATGTGGACATAAACACTGCATTCCGCTCAAGATTCCTTGTTCTGAACTTCTCTTCGAAATTTCCAAGAGATGAGTTCTTCTGAAATATTGAGAGACTGCGGGGACTCTCAAGTTGAATATTTTCATCCAATTTCTTGGTATTTTTGTGGAGTTGAATATAACACAATCCTCGCGAATTGCGCTGGTATGTTGCTTTGGGTTGTTTTCACGTGTTTTCGGATGAGCAAGTATGTTTGCCTTGTGAGGTTCGTAACTGAACACTTATGGAACAAGAAACTAGTTTTCCCTTGGCTTTTTTTTTTTGGGAAGGTCACTCTCTTATTGTCGAGACCAACAATATGCTTCTTCTTTCGTCTTTCTGCTTTATTGTTCGTCCATTACCGTACCCAATTAGACAATGGGAATCGTGCGAATGACTTCGATGTATTTTTTTCCATATAACTCAATTCCGGCTAGAGCCGTACTCTTGAGGAAGCAGCAATATGGGGTTGGTGTTAAGTTTTCATGGAAGTGATAATCTGTATGGCTGGTAATATTATGATAGCATTTTGGTTAGTTGTTTCGACGGTCTTTTCCTTTCCAAAGCCAAATTTAAAAAGACAAAATTCCTGCTGTTGAGTTAATTCCTCTTTTCTGAAAGTGATCGTAATGCCGTGTCGATCAATGTAAAAAGATCATCCATAATTGTTGGCGTTGGATTACCCAAGAATAAGCAGTAGGAAGATGACCTCAAAATTCTTCAGGTATGTTTTTTTCACGCTCCAAAGCAGACTTAACAGGGCTCTAAACTAACCCTATTGGTCTTTAAATGGCATTCATTCACGTATGTTTGTTTATCACAGAAACAATACGCGGTCAGTCGCGCTTCATGTTAAACTCTCACATCCCCGTTAGGGCACCTAATTGACGCAACATTGTAGAAAGAATCTAAGAAAGAAATACTATTGTCAAATCTTCCCTATCATCAACTCAACAACAGGTGGTGGGTAAAACAGCTCAATTGAGAGTCTCAAATGCTCTTTTCATCGGGTTGCTTCCTCTTTCTGGAATGATTTTTTTTGAATTATTGAAGCTTTCCGGATTTCTCCGAAAAGTACTTAAGTGGATATGGATTCCTGTTAAAATGATTTTGTTTCTTTCATCCTACTATTGTTGAAATCCACCTTTTTCAATGACAGTTGCAACAAAACTTGCACGTGTGTTAGCGTGGACCATACTTTGTGTTGCTTTGATTCCCTTTGGTGCTGCTGATTCTGGACAAGCCATACTGAAAGCACAATTGATAAGCCTGCAACATGAAAAGATCAAAGAGATTGAAAAGGAAGTATTTGTCGCCCGTTTATTGAACCAGGTGAGCCAAGTTATAGTTGACACACCGAAGTCCAACTTTATCCCAAAAGTCACAAGGAAATCAGCAGATACCCTCGAAATCGAGTTGGTCGATCCTTTTGCCAAAGAAGCTTCCGAAGAGGGAACTTTTCTAGTTTTGAAGACAAAACATTGAGGAAAAGGTATTAACGAGAAATCCGAGCCTTACCCCAAACGCATTCAGATGGAAATTCCCGTTCCTGTGCCCCGGGTGTCTACTAATAGGCTTTACCCAGATCTTAACTCATTTTCTCCCGAAGAAAATCACCCGCAAAATGAAGAATCTAAGTTGAAACCAACTCCGAAGCACCGAACTAACATCAATGGACTTTACCCGGATCTTTCCTCATTTGATTCCGAGCTTCAGGGTGCTAATTCAGAAGCTTGGAAGCCAACGCCCAGACCTCGGGAGCATCATTTGAATGTGGAAGACTCTTCTACAAATGATATATCTGAAGAAGTATTGAATGATCCATCAACTGACTGGGGAATTTCTGTCAAAGACAAGGCTCAAAAACTTGAGGCTATGCTTCGATCTGAGAAAACAAATACGAACATTGAAAAGGCAAAGAAAATAGGAGGTGTGAAAACACCATTGTGGCAGGATGGTTCAAGGGATGAAGTAGAAGCAGACGTGAAAAATAATTTAGATGAAAAAGTCCAAGACTCTTTTCCTGAAAACCTGCAATTCAACCCAAAAGAATATCCTGAATACTCTGACGCTGCCGAAAGTTCCGATGAGTCTGAATATTCCGAAGTTTATGAGGATTCTTATGATTCTGACTATTCTGAAATATATGAGGATTCTGACAGTTCTGAATATTCTGAAATTTATGCGGATAATGTTGCTTTGGTAGATGCTGAGGATTCTGATGGAGGGTTTCCTGGCAAACAAAACGAAGTACCTAAATCAGAGTCTAGAAAAGAAGAGGGCAAATTCAAAAGTTTTTTTAACGCTTTGAAGTCCATTGTTAAGTCAGGGACCAGTATCTTCAGAAGCAGTTCTAAGGAAGAGTCAGAAGAGCAAACAAATTTGACGGCTACGCCTGTCGAAACTCAAAGGTTTTTGATTGGAAATGCTGCTTGGACTATTAATGATAACGACAACGTTAGCGACGGATTCGATGGTGGCATTGACAGTAGTTTCATAGCAAAGTCAGAAGATGGCCAAATGCTTGCTTTTGGAATTTTGGACAGCAGAAAAATTGAGGGAATCAACACAAATTCCAAACCTTTTGCCAAAGAAATGTGCCAAAAAGCTCAGAAGACCTTCGAGGCTATCTCTTCATCAAATGATTGGAGCCCACTGGAAGTTATGAAAGCCGCTTTCCAGGAAACTATCTTGGATACAACTGTGTCTGCAGGTTCGGCGGCAGGGCTTTTTGGTGTCATTGATGACAAAAACAGGTTGCAGCTTTCTTATACGGGTACAGCATGGGCATCCGTATACCGTCATGGCCAGTTAGTGCATCAAACAAGGTTGATGAGAGATGCCGAAGATGAAAAGTATAACCTTGTCAAAGTTCCTTACCTGGTTAAAGCACATGATCATATACACATTGATGAGCAGAACGATAAGTTATTTTCAAGCTTTGAAAAAGACTCCTGGGCCCTTGAAAAGGGTGACGTTGTGTTGGTTGCAACAAATGGACTATACAAACGATTAGGGCTGGAAGATATCAAGAAGTCCATAAAGATATCATTGGAGAGTAAAGTTGGAATGGAGCAGGCAGCAAATTCGCTTGTAGGAACTGCCATTGGTCTTGCTCAGGTAGACATGGATGGAAAGTTATTCTGGGTAAGATCTCAAGAAAAAACTGAAGATATTGTGGTTTTGACGATCGAGATTATGTGAGATTTTCTTTGCTTGTTGTCACAGTTGACCAAAATACCAATATTGACTGGTTCCAGGATTTTTATGGTTTCCTTTCATCCGTTTCCAATAAATAGTTATGTTTTACTTAGGACGCTTTCGGGCTTTAAGTTTAATGGACATTGTAGGATTATTATTTCAGGAGGAGTTGCTAGGTCTCTCTTATTCGCCATTTTGTTTCTGGGTAATTATTTGGGAATCACTCAATTATTTTGCATGAATGTGGTCATCGAACTAAACCAAATGAGTCTTTTTGAAGTAAGGTTCCATTTTTCGTTTTTTGTTTTTCGATAGGGCCTCATTCTCATAAAATACCACGCATTCATTCAAGATAAACCGAAACTTTCGAGAGCTGAAAATTTCGAGAAACTTAAGTCAAGTTCATTTTTCTTTGCTAAAGAAAGGCTGGCACTGGAAAATTAATATGCGTAATCGCTGAGCACAAAAACAGTCTTGATAAAGCTTTTTTTGGTGGTATTGCTGGTAGTATGTAGAGGCGTTTCTGCAACACCCAGAATCTTTTTCAGATGTTAATTCGTGGAAAGTTCCCTTGATTTGTTGTGCCACGTTTTGTACATCTATTGTTCAGTCTCGTTGATAGGACAATGCTGTGGAAGGTCGCTGTAAGTAACTTCTTTTTGAAGATTCCTCTCTTGTATTCAAGAAGAAGCGGTATTATATATTATTGAGCGGCTCCTGGGCTGTCTTGCCAGTAATATTTACATGCATTGTCCTTTTGTCCACTCCAGCTTTTGATGGACGTACCACACGGATTGTAAACCAAACACAATTCTGATGTTATAGTCATTGGTAATTGAAAATATTAACGTGCTCATGGAAAGAAATTAAAACACTAAACAAGCACTTTTTATTGCCAGCCTCTTGTTTGTGGTTATAGGCTGTGTGGGCGGCAATTGTAGTAAGTGATCAGCCACCAGAACCTTGTCCATATTGATAATTTTTCCGGAAAAAAGAAATAAAAGAATACCTTTATAATTCAGTGTTTATGAATTGCTTGAAGAAAAAAAGAAGAATGGAGAGGAAAAGGGACGGAGAGAGGAAAAGGAAAAAGCGGGAAAGTAAAATTCAAATTTTAATTGCACAAAGATTCCTACTTTTTTTGCGACGTTTGTCACGTGGATGAAAACATAAAAACTCATAACACAATTTAAAAATCAACCACATGATGATTTTTAGAAATTTCCCAATTTGATCTTTTGAAGGATCTTATAATTTACACAAGCCATTTAAAACAAAAACTTTATCTAAAAAAAAAAGCTATTATCACATGTTTACGATCTTTTATTGTCTCATTGTGGGTGGCTCGCAATGCGACACGTGACTACAGGAAGACTGAGTCCGGAGAAGAATTGTCTGAGTCCGGCGAAAGGTATACCAGAATCAAACAGGGAATGTAAGTTCTGGGGATTTCAATATAAGATTTCGTAAAAGCAATTTACACACCAAGAAAAACACAAAAGTGAAAAAAAAAGCCTTTAAACACGCATAGTATTATTGTGGTGGTGTATATTAGCACAAGACAGCCGCAGTCACCCGCTCCATACGAGCAATAGGCAAGTAGAGACGGAATTCTCTATTGTGATAGATTTTAATCCTGTAGTAGAGCAAGATATGGAATTAATGTTTCGAGCGGAATGAAGCCCTGGACGAGCGGACCACCGTTTATTGCCAAAAGTACGGAGGTCCGTATCCCAACCAGGCTACATACACTCATCAGGCCGTGTCTATAAACACGAGCAATATACCCCGGAGAAGAACCAGCAGTCTTTTGAGGGCAGCAAAGAAATAGTTATGTTCTAGGCTGATTTAGGTATATATTGGTCTCCTCTCTACTTTTTTTTTGTGCGTTTGATCACACTGAGCTTTCCTAGCGACCGTGGGAAGAGGTGCATAATTTGAACAAT
Source organism: Metschnikowia sp. JCM 33374 (assembly GCA_005406065.1). Taxonomy (NCBI): domain Eukaryota; kingdom Fungi; phylum Ascomycota; class Pichiomycetes; order Serinales; family Metschnikowiaceae; genus Metschnikowia; species Metschnikowia sp. JCM 33374. Next base: position 130,452 of record BIMT01000004.1, on the reverse strand, counting down.
GGAAAAGGACGATGGCAGTAAAACACAACAAGGAAGTAACAATCAGGAAAAAGGCACTTGTACTCCTGCCGCACTTTTATTGTGTTATACGATCCTTTTCTCTTGTTAGATCCGTAAAGACATGTTAACATAAGATAGCCAAAGAAAGCAGACTTGGGAGAGTAAATCCATCATGAATGCGGAAGGCATGTAGCCGTAGCACACACACACACACACACACTTTGCTGGTGTAAAGAGCAAAGATCGGGAATCGCCCAAAAACTAAAAGGAGAGATACAAAAAAAGAAATTTTGGGAAACACCAAATCGCCCAACCCAATTTTTTTTCCTTCAGACACTTGGGATAATTCCGGCAATAGGGTGCGGGGGCTTTTTTTAGACGGCGAGAAAACCAGCGCGTCGCCAGGGAGAAAAAAGCGCAGGTGGTGGGGAAGGGGAGAGCGAGATTTCCAAAAAGAAAAAAAAAACCCTGCCTGGTTGTATCATCTCTATCTATGATATTAATTTGCGACTTTTTATTGCGCAGAAAATCCGAGTGGGGTTTTGGCTCTCTTGCATGTGGGCGAGGTGAGAAAAAAAAAAAAAAAAAAAAAAGGCATATTCATGTACGAACGGCAAAATTATCCTCACCGGAAAAGCTCTTCCGGGATAACCTGATTGGAACGGTTTCTGCGTAGTAGAGGAGTTACGGGGCCTAATAGATCTTAGGTAGCTATGACCTGGTATATTTAGGGCAGAAGAAAATAAGAAGGTGTGTCATGTTAACGGGACGTCGCTTTCATTTTTTCATTTTTTTCATTTTTTTAATGTTTGTGTTCTGCATGCGCTACTAGCCGCGGCTGAGTGAAGATACTCCGTGTAAACACACGGGAGGCTGTGTTCGAAAACGGACAAACAAACAGCGCAAAGCGGGCGGCGCTAAACAGAAACAATTTTCTTTTTATACCAAAATAGTGCTCTGTTACCATCGCCGGGCGGCACTAGGCTCCCCGGAGTAAAACTCAAACGCGGTATGTGTTTCAAAGCAGCCGGAATAATTGGTGGAAAATACAAGCAATCTACTTAAGGGGGATTTTCCGGAGAGAAAAGCATTTACTGCGAACTGGATAAGCTACTCAGATGAGGCGGGATATTTTTTCCAGAAATGCCCGGTGAAAGTTAGTGATTACGAAAGATTTTTCCGAGGCGGGTTCTGCATGATATGCTGAAGACGAGTAAACAGAAATTTCTTTGCAGTATTTGTGACACACTTGTGTCGCACAATTGTGGGGAAACAAGTAATAAAGGTCGATGTGCACACCCGCATGTGGGGAAACATGGTATGCGGGTGACCGCGCCCTTGGGCGAAGTTTTTCCTGTGCAGTCCAGGTGTTTTTCCGCGTTTTTCCTGGCCAGTAAAACCGGGCCGCCACCACCAAACTTCGTACATGTACGAGGTCGCGTCATGTCCCCACGCCATGCATGAACTATTGAATTAACTGATGGCAGAATTTGTTGCCGTCATGAGACGTGGAGCATATGGGGCGACATGGACGGGAAAAAAAAAAAAAAAAAATCCCCAATATAAATACTCCCTGAAAATCTCGCTTTGTCGTTGGATTTTTTTTTTGTTATCTATCAATTCATTCTATCAATACTAGACTTATACAATAATCACAATGGGTTTGGAAGACAATAAGCTTATTAGAAAATACATCAATGTTGGCGAGAAAAGAGCCGGCTCCAGTAGCATGGGTATCTTTGTAGGTGCCTTTGCTGCCCTTGGAGGTGTTCTTTACGGGTACGATACCGGAACAATTTCAGGAGTCATGGCTATGCCTTGGGTGAAGGAGCACTTCCCTGAAGACCGCCAGAACTTCAGCGCCGGTGAGTCTTCGTTGATCGTGTCGATTTTGTCTGCCGGTACGTTTTTTGGCGCCATTCTTGCTCCTTTGTTGAACGATACCTTGGGAAGACGTTGGTGTCTTATTATTTCGTCGCTTGTCGTGTTCAACTTGGGAGCCGCTTTGCAGACGGCATCCACTTCGATTCCTCTTCTTTTGGCTGGAAGAGTGATTGCTGGTTTTGGAGTGGGGTTGATTTCGTCTACTATTCCATTGTACCAATCCGAGGCACTTCCTAAATGGATCAGAGGTGCGGTTGTTTCTTGTTACCAGTGGGCCATCACCATTGGAATCTTTTTGGCTGCAGTTATCAACCAGGGCACGCATAAGATCAACAGCAGTGCTTCTTACAGAATCCCATTGGGAATCCAAATGCTCTGGGGAGTGATTTTGGGAGTGGGGATGTTTTTCTTGCCTGAGACGCCCAGATTCTACATTTCCAAAGGAAAGCAAGAGAAGGCTGCACGTTCGTTGTCTAGATTGAGAAAGCTTCCAGAGGACCACCCAGACTTGTTGGAGGAGTTGAAGGACATCAAGGCTGCGCACGAGTACGAGACAATTAACGGCAAATCTTCATGGATGCAAGTGTTTTCCACCAAAAACAGCCAGTTGAAGAAGTTGTTGACTGGTGTTGGTTTGCAGGCGTTCCAGCAATTGACTGGTGTCAACTTCATCTTCTATTTTGGAACTACGTTCTTCAGCAGTGTTGGCTTGGACGGATTCACCACTTCTTTGGCCACCAACGTCGTGAATGTGGGATCCACCATCCCAGGTATCTTGGGTGTGGAGATTTTTGGCAGAAGAAAGATCTTGTTGACTGGTGCGGTTGGTATGTGTGTGTCTCAGCTTATTGTTGCCGTTGTGGGAGTTGCCACCGACTCTAAAGCCGCCAACCAGGTGCTCATTGCCTTCTGTTGTATATTCATTGCGTTTTTTGCTGCCACCTGGGGTCCTACGGCGTGGGTTGTTTGCGGAGAGATTTATCCTTTGAGAACCAGAGCCAAGTCCATTGCCATGTGCACGGCTTCCAACTGGTTGTTGAACTGGGCCATTGCTTACGCTACGCCATACATGGTGGATGCTGACAAGGGAAACTTGGGCACCAATGTGTTTTTCATTTGGGGCGGATGCAACTTTTTCTGTTTGATTTTCGCCTACTTCATGATCTACGAGACCAAGGGTCTTTCTTTGGAGCAAGTGGACGAGCTTTACGAGAGAGTGCCCAGTGCCAGAAAGTCTCCTGGCTTTATTCCAAGCGAGCATGCATTCAGAGAAGGTGATGTTGAGCTTGCCACTCCAGACAACTTCAACATGAAGGCCGAGGCAATTTCGGTGGAGAATGCATCTACTGTTTAGGGTGTGGATGACACACGAGCTAATTACTAAAGGTGTCCCTGGGACATCTGTACACATATACGAACGACATGATGCTAATATTAGAAATAAAGATTAATTCAAAGAGATTATTGTAATGGCGGATAGAGGATGAATGAGGGGAGGTGGAGCTTAAAAGGTGCTCATAGGTTAGCCCTTTATATCGCCGGATATATTGCACTAAGATAGCGCGGGTATTTATTTACTAGATAAGCGTTTCCGATTGAAATATTTTAAAGAAAAATTGAACCACAACATTATAACTTGACGGTGGTAATAGAATATTAAAGTATTTGGCGGTTTTACGATGACGCGCGGGTGAATTGCCAAATAATTGTTCCTCTTTAGGCTATTGGCTGTTTTGAATGTCTCTAACCATGTCTTCTTTAGGATAATGCAGTTTAGCCGCTCCCGTCAACATCAATTATGACCTCCTAGCTGCCCCCAGTTGCCTCTAGTCGCCTCAACATGGTTTGAAGCACTATCGGCTTCATGGTTGGTTACAACCACCTTCCTGATCCGGCCGCCATTTAAATACCACGTTACATGGTTCGTGGCCTTGACAGTGACTTTGCCGCCACGCACTTTCAACACCCAGCAGTGCGTTCCATAACGCCGCGATAGCTTTAGATTGTTCTAGACTTACCAATACTTCTTCCCGCCCGGAGTTTTGCTCGTTAAAAATAGGTCAATTGATTTGAATGCATTTATTGAATATATAACGTGGTACCTTCAGTTGTAATTTCCAATACGGGAAACTTTGAAGCCCTGCCGTTGACTTCTATGGTTGAATGAGTCGATGCCCCAACTTTCCTACGCGACATTATCAGTTTTAAACCGGAGATAGAGCGCCAGAATTCTCTTTTAGGTGTGGAATTATCCCATTTCTTGAAATTGATCAATTTTGCACCACACAGGCCTGGTCCAAGTGGATCGTTTCGAGAAACCTCTTCCTATTTGGCATGCTCTCTGATTACGTGCTATAACCGGTGTCCTCGGAAAAACACGTAAACAAGGACACGGGATTTACTATAATGGAAGCAAAGTGAATGACAATCGTGATGTATATCTCACACCTCTTGAGAATGGGATAGTGCAAAGTAGTGAAACATCCACAATTATGAAGTTTGTCGGTCAATTTCAGTGGCCCATAATTTCCCATGGAATCGATTCGTCTGTTCATTTCAATCAGTAAATAAGTAATGTCTTCCTATCATCCATCAAATAACTTTTATTGGTAACTTAACATTGTACCAGAATAATACCAAACAGACGCCATTAGCTGGAGAGAACACTACGTTACCGTGATGGCAGTGTACTACTTTCCAGAACAAAACCGTCCGGATTGAAGATCCAGCCGTGAATTTTCTGCATTTATCACGTGTTTTAAACACTACGTAATAGATCACTGTATGTGCAATATTTTGGCGGTCGAAAAGCCGTAAATTGCGGCTGAGTGATCACGAAGGTTGAAGTTCAGCGTTGCCTATTCGGGTATATTGGACTCAAAAACATTAAAGTGCTGGCCCGCCAATTATCTTCTTGCAATTCAGGAGTAAATTGTTCATGTAGATTCTTGAGGGGTTAACCATATGACCATATTTCCTAGTTGGGACTGCTTTTGCGGAAGAAATCTAATTCCATGAACACTTGAAGTTTTCAGAAACAGAATATCACGTTATATTCGTGTAATATTTTCTTTGTTTTTATTTGAAAGTGAGTTTATCCTGGAAACTTTCCTCCGACCAATCGTGTCCACTATACTCAGGTAATATCCCTAAATTCCGTTCTCTTAAAGGGATTCATGTCTAAGATGTGAAGCTTCCCCCTAAACAAGTCACACACAAATATTCTTGACTTGCGTGTGAATTCTGCTCCGGTGGAAATCTGGAGTTTGTCACTGTGTCTTCGTTATCTTCTGTATTTCAAAAGGGGAAGAAATAAATGTTACTGGCTTCACCTGACCACACCAGGCATCATTCAATCAATAAATTACTCACAGCTATTCCAACAACTATGGCCTTTAAAATGCTTCAGGACTTTTTGCCTCTTTAAATCAAAAAAAAATGCCAAATATGTATTTCTGAGATCGTGGATTACAATTACTATTGCGGTACGGGTGTTTTCCCATACTTAAGACTTCCAAATTACGCGGTTTCCGAATTCAACGATAATTACTCCACACATCCCACACTGAAAACCATTCTTGTTTAAGAATTTCTAAGAATACTTTTCTCAAACGACAAGGATCCCACCAGTATTCGCCGCAAAATAAAAAACCCAGAAATCTCTAGTACGGGCCACCTTTTATAAACCTCCACATCCAGGGTTTCTCCGATATGCTAGGCCTCGCGCACCACCGGAAAAATCGTGCATAAGCCACCCAGATAATCCATAGATTATCCAGCCTCAAACACCGGCCTCACTATCACAAACCACCATATACTCTTGCGGAAAACTCCACCGGAAAAATACAAACGCCCAAAGAAACACCACAAAAGAAGGTCACCCCTTAGTTAAACACCATAGAATCCACGCACCCCCGCTATGCTACATATTTCGTTTCTTGCATGGCTTTCGGTTCTCTCTTTGGTGTTTCTGGCCGTGGGCCTGCCCCGCATTAACCAGGCCAGTTTAGGCATGGGCCCCAGCCCCGGAAACCCGGCAAAACCCGCCACAATCATAGATTTTCTTTCTTCCGATGCTCAGTACTCGTATTTTCTCCGGCACATCCAGCGGCTCGGGCTTGTGCCGGTGGTGAATGCCATGGCCAATGTCACGGTTTTTGCCCCGGTCAATCTGGCATTTGTCGATAGTCTGTTGGCCGACCACGACTCCGCCCAAAACGTTTTGCGCTATTTTGCGGCCCAGCGCTTTCGAGTCTCGTACCTAAACTCCACAGCGGTGGTGCTCGACTCGCTATACGAGAAAAAGCGCCACCAGCATGACGTGCGCAGCTTCCCTCTAAAAATATCCCCCGAAACAGGCCCCAGGGGTCCGTATATGGTCAACGACGTGGCGGAAATCGTCGAGTTTGACGGCTATGCCAAGCACCAACACTCCTTTATCCAAACAATCGACCACTTGCTTCCGGAAGCGGTGTCGATGTGTGATTTGCTCATGGACCCCGCGCCCACGTACCCCAACGTAAACGGGCATGCTATAACGTTCGTAAAACTGGTGTTCCAGCTGGTTTTTGCGCCCGAGAAGCTCAAGCTTCCTCACGGCCAGAGCCAACCTTCGTGTGACGAATTTTTGAGCAACGTCTCTACGCTTCTTGTGCCCACCGACCGCTACATCGACGCGTCGCTTCTGGACATGGAAAAGCGGTACTTTCTCACGCTCCACCACGGGCTCCACAACCCCGAGCTCTATCCCACGAAAGAGGCCACTCGTGAGTTGATGAAGGACGCGCTAGACTTTCTTCTGGCGCTTTTTTTGCCGGATTTAGTCGGCGGAGTGAATGGGACAGGCCATTTGCAGGAGCATTCATCCGTATGGGGCAGGAATTCGTATAATATCTCGTACGACTCGCTTTCGAACAGAGTTCGCCTCAACGAAAAGGTATGGAGTGTTGCTGGCTCGACCTCCTTGACTCTTTCCGATGGTCTTCTCCATCTATTTGACTCTGACCCACAAGACCCCACCCAAGCTGATAGTTTTGTGGCCGCAAGCAACATCGAACGGGTGAAGATGGTGCCACGCAAGACCTTGTATGCGATGCACTTCTCGCAATTAGTGCGCGAATTGAAATTCTACGGAAAGTCCAGTCTTATTGGCGAGTATGCAGCGAACCAGACCATCCTCGTTGATGCGTCCGATAGGGACGATTTCTTCGATGAAGAGGAGCTAGCCATGCGGGGAGGAGAACTAGAAGAGAATGGTGGTGACGTTGAAGTTGACGACTTTGATGACTTTGACGACTTTGACGACTTTGACGACTTTGACGACTTTGACGACTTTGACGACTTTGATGAGGATTACCAGGATATTTCCACCCGGTCCTTCAGCAACCGCCAGCAAATCCTATACAAATTCATCGATGGGTTCATCGATACCGCCCAGCTCTTATCGCCAAAAACCCCCCGCTTCCATAAACTTTACGACTCCAAGTTGTGTCTGAAGAAACGCATTGGATCGTGTTTCAAAGTGAAGGTGGCAGGCGTGTTCCAGAATGGAAAAGCTTCTTTGCTTTTAAACGACCGGTTCAAGGTGGGCCCCCCGTTCATCGCCACGGGAAACAATTCCATTTACGTGTTGGAAAATGACTTCACAGTACCTGCATCTTTCAAAAACGTCATGGCTCAACTTATTTCCGACGGAACAACCCGAGAGCTGTTGGATCATGTCACGTTGGACAAAACCTCGTGTTTGCAGACGCTCAAGTACTTGGACGCGTTTGGGCTTCTTCTGCTCAAGGATAATTACCATGGATACACGGTTTTTCTTCCATGCGGCCGGGCCATTTGGGAGGGCGGCCAACGGAAACACAACAAGAACTACGCGTCGTGGAACAGCTTGGGGTTGGTGTTGAAGTATTTGGAGTCCCACCCGCACGTGTTCAAACAGGTGTTGAAGGGCATTTTTCTCGAGGATTTGATCTATTCCGACTTTGGCTTGGAGGACAACGCCGAGCTGTTCCGATTGGTGCAAACTCTTAATGGCGAGTCGCTTAATGTGTCCGAGACGTACCAGGAGGGCGACTACAACCACATCATCAGTGTGAACGACACGGAGTTGTCGATCCCGTTGAATTCGGACGTTTTATTCAACCAGGGAGTCATCCACATCACTCAAGATGTATTGTTGCCCGGAAAGCTCCAGATCAGTTTGCGGGACTTGATTGAGGCTGACGGGGTTTCCGAAGGTGTGGGATCTTTCACCAGCTTTATTGAGAAATTCCCCAAGCTTTCCAGTGTCATCCAGCTCGACGACCCTCTTGGCTCGGGGTATTCCCTCTTGGTACCCACCAGTGAGCTGTTGCACGCGTTCAACATCACCAGCGATTCGGCCAGGCTCTGGGAGTTTTTGGAATTGCATCTTATCTCGAATTCTGAGGCCGAAACCTTGCGCCGGTGCATGGGAGTCCCATACTTCGACTCCGGTAATCTGAGCTACACTATCCAGACCAACAAAACATCGGGAGCTTTCAAATGCCACACGTCTCCACTGAGTGGAAAGACATACCTTACTCTCCCGAAGAAGCAGAATGTGCTCGAAGGTCTCACCAGCCAGCAAGACCACCTGGTGAGAATCATCAATTACGGATGCTCGCAAAAGGGAGTGGCCAACTCAAGCTGCGTGTTTCTTCTTGAAAAGCCACTTGAGTTGGCATGGTTCGATCCACAGGATAACTTCCTCCACGTGCACATTGGGTGGATAAGTGTTGGAATCGGGATTGTGATCGGGGTGATTCTTTTTGGCTTTTGCACCACCACCGTAGCTCTTTGTTTATCAAGAGCAGGCAAAAAGAAGGCCCCGGCAATATCCGTGCATCCCAATTTCCAACCGGCGGGCCCGAGCTATATGCCAATCACTTCAGATGAGGACTTGTGGTCTGGCAATTATGACCATGGGTATGAGACGGATGTTGATATGTTGAGAAACGAGGCGGACCAACTTCTTCCAAAAAGAGGCAACCGGAGACTTCCACGGAACTACGGCTCGTCGTCTCCAATGGGAGTTCCTAGCGCCCCACGGAAAATCAACAAGAAGGCGGTTATTGAGAGTATAAACCGCGAGAGAAACTTGCCCCTGCTCAATATATGAGAAAGGGCCATTTAAGATGTTGGAGGGCTGGACGAGTGCGGCCAATTGGGGAGTGCTAGATGGAGAATTATGTGAGAGTGAAGTGTTTAAAAGTGCTCATCAAGATGGAAAAAGTTAGACTGGTGGAATGATGATGCCAAGTATACTCTGGGGCTAAGGCGGGGAAAGCAAGGCGCACCATAATATAATGAACAAAAGTTAATGTTGAGAAGGAGAAATACGTTCAGTTAGACGTGGTTAAGGATCAACGATTGGAACTATAGACTGGTTCAGGTCACAAGAGAGAGTCACCGAAAAGGTTTCTAAGGGTTGGATACTGATCTTACGTGGGCTGCAGACGATTTCTTTGATTTCACTATCGGGCCTAATAAGGCCCATTGTGTCATCTGGATGGTTGGCCGTCACTGCGCCATCTTGGCGAGGATGCCGTGTTGGACTCGTCAGGATTCACAAGATCTCGGCTTAATGAAGAGCAGCCCAGCGGTTTCAACTCATGGTTTTTGCAACAAGGGAGGGTTGAAATGCCAACAGAGCGTTCGATCATGCGATGCAGTGTACTGGCCCTATTTGTCTGCATTATTATGAAACCCGCGAGGTACCAGAAATTGTTATTCAGAAAAACAATCTACGCCTTTTCTGAAGTGAAAAGGCACGAAAAGTCATGCACCATACACGATGAGTAACATTTCTGAGCACGTCTCTTCAGCCCAATTTCCGAACAGTTCCAGAGGATTCCGGAAGGGGCCCAGAAACAGAACACGTGACTCTTTTAAATGATTGTTCTACATGTTTCCTAGGGTAGACTCGGATCCCTAAGAAAAGGCCCCAGTCAAATCGTCCTCCAATGTCACCCAGCGACATGGAACACTAGTATCCTCACCATTGATGAAAATTACCAAAATCAGTACCGCCGAGTGACAAAAAACCCCCGCTTTTATCAAAAAACTCCCCTTTTTTCCACCTATTCAATGTCCCTGGAAAAATGTTTATGTTGTCGAGTTTTATTAGTGCGCGTGCATATAAACACAGACTGCGAGACAACCACCGCCACTACAAAGCCGAGGTCCGAGGTCCGAGGTGCAACTATTCATTGATTCTTTGTTGATACTAGAAACAAAAAGGCCAACGTGAATTCCGTTTTCTGAAAGCCGATATGTCCGATCAAATTCCCCCGGAGCCGCAAAGCTCGTTTGCCGACACCCAGGCCCAGGCCCAGACAGAGACAGAGGCACAGACCCAGGCACAGACCCAGGCACAGACAGTACATCCGTTTGGTGGTCAGCCTTTTGGCCACACGCAGCAGCCGCCACAGTTTTCACAGTTTCAGTTTGGCCAGACTCAAGAAGTGCCAAACCCGCAGGGCTTTCAATTTGGCCAGACTCAAAGCCAACAAGACACTCATGACCAGCAACCACAGCATTATCAGCAATTCCAGCAACCCCAACAACCCCAGCAAGAGTATCTGCAAGCTTCACAAGCCACAGAACAAGCCCACGTACACCGGTAACCACACCGACAACGCCCATGGCCATCCCACCTTGCAGCACATGGAGCAAGAAGCCGCCAAACTACGTGACCTCAACTCCGAATTGGACAGCATCCAGCAGACTCCAGCTGTAGAGGTGGATGCTCAGAGAGCAGAGGCAGACTCCAAATCTGTGTACGTGGGAAACGTGGACTATGGCGCCACGCCTCTTGAGTTGCAACAGCACTTCTCGGCCAGCGGAGTTGTCGAAAGAGTCACAATCATGACAAACAAACAGACAGGCCAGCCCAAGGGCTTTGCGTACTTGGAATTTGCCCTGACCGACGGCGCCAACAAGGCAGGTGGCAACGCTAGATGGCTCTTCGTTCAGAGACCGTGAACTTAAGGTGAGCTTGAAGCGTACCAATGTTCCTGGCCTTTCTGGCTCCAGCCGTGGAGGGATTAGAGGAAGAGGCCGGGGCCGTGGCATGATGCGATGCATGATGGGGCCGGGCCCGAGGCGGATTCAGAGGACGTGGTGGTGCCCGAGGAGGCGCCCGGTTTTCGCCCTACTAAAACACCCATACATTCTCTTTCTACTAGTATTGTTCATTTCTTGGTGTCTATTGATATAAATAACCCGAGTGGTCTAATTGATCCATCGGAAGGGGCCAATGCCTGGGCCTCATTGGTTGGAGTCTTTCACAAAGTTGGAGACCTCGTGGAACCCGTCACACGCCAATCCCTTAACTGCTCCGTCAATGTTTTCCTTGGACATCTTCTGCTCAAACTTGAACTTGCATGCGGACTCGGAGATCTCGATTTGCAACCCGGTGATGGCTTTCTGCATCAATTTGGTGTAGTTTTCTGGGGCGTCGCTGACTTTCCACGGGCACTCTCGGCCGGCCTCTTGCTGGTCGGTGAGTAGATTCAATTGCGAGCGAACAAAGTCAAAATCGTCGATGACTTTCAGCTTTCCATACAAGTGGAGCGACGCGAAGTCCCACGTGGGCACAAACTTGTGGGTGCGTTCTTTCTCGGGGTAGTAAGAGGGCGAGATGTATGAGTCATGCGACTGGAAAATCACCAACACCTTTTCGTTATTCTGGAGCGACGGAAGCTGGTGGTTCTTCTTGGCCACGTGCGCGTACAAGTACTTCTTTCCGGACTCGTCATCCTCGTGCAAGTAGAAGGGGAGGTGGTTGGCGATGGGACTGCCATCTTCATCGATGGTGATGACTGTTGCCAAAGGGTAGTCTTGGATCAACTTCTTTTGCTTGGCCCACGAGTCCTCGTTATAGTTCTTGGGAATGTACATTGCCGAGGGAAATATATGAAGTAGAAAGCGGGGGAAATATATGAAGTAAAGTAGAAAATCTAAAAAGTCCAAAAAAAGAAAGTCTAATTTATTACCTGGTGTTTAAAACTGGGGAAAATGTGGCCAATAAATGCTACGGAGAAGTAAGCCAGCCCGCCGCATTAGGCAATCGGATGCGCATGACTACGCGACATTTCTGACTGCTTCAGCGGATTTGTCTGACTGGTTCGGCTGAAGTCTCTGACTGCTTCCAGTGGGTAGCCAAGCGTTGCCGTGACTTAATTGCTGCTGCGGACCAACCGCTTTTCACAAATGTTAAGAATAAAGGGCTCTTTTATACGGAAGCAGTGGCAAGCAGGGGGAGATCCCCATTGTTCTTCTATGAAGTCCACGTTTTTGTCCTCTCAGCCATCAATGGGACCTGGATGAGTATCTATGCTATTTTACTTGAAAGACACGTTTCTGGGTCCGTGGAATTTTCTCGGTATACGGATTAGATTGACTGCTCTGGATTACTTTTCGGATTGTTCGGCTTTATTTGACATTGCGCTTTCTCTGCAAAGACCTCGCAAATTTTGGGTATACGAAGGCTTCCGCCACCGCACTGAGACATATCCCCGAGCTGCACCGGTACATCCTGTCAAAAAGTTGGAGTGGTCCTGCACAAACTACACCCCTACGCAGTTACGCAGATCTAATGTCGGGATACACCTGCACATGGCCTCGTATCTTGCAAGTAAAGCGCAATATCATGGACTCTCACCCCACCGGCGAGCCGTTAAGATAAATAATCTTGATGGGGCAATCTTTCAGACACATCGACGATAATGAAGAGCATGTCGTACTTCAGAAGTAGTTTGTTTGAGCAAAAAGAAAAAAAAAAAAACACGAGATTATCCCCCGAAAGCATATAGTCTAATCGACCACTTCCTGATCTGCGATACAGCTCGCAGTGTCCAGAGGTATTTAGTTTTCTATTAATATGAAGATCGCGGAGCTCAACATGTTCATTGGGTAATTGCATGATCTCGTTAAGATAAGCCCCTTTGCCTTGCTTATTGAACCAGACAAACCCGTGTCACTGTGACAGTACATTGGATCCGACCTTGGTATAATGCAGTGAGCGGCTTTCCACCGGTAAGCTAATGTGGGTGACTGTTTCAGTCAATTGCACTTTCAAAGTGTATTCGAGAATGGACTTGATTCATACTGTTTTGAAGTACAGCTTTCTGTCGTATCTATTACACGTCAATGCACGGTATACAAACTGCTGGTCCAGGGCACACCTCACGACATGGGAAAATGACTCTGTTTGCTTATCTTGCGCGGACCTGTTTCCGCGGACCCCGGACCAAATGCGGTAAGCGATAGCGGTGTCGCGCGGACCGCGATCTCGTATAATCCAACAAGATAACCAATACCCCGGACCCATCATCCTCAAGTCATAACCCACCCCAAATGGCAGAAAAAGTTCTCGTGACAGGCGCTTCTGGGTTCATTGCCCAGCATATTGTGAAATTACTCATTTCGAAAAATTACGATGTCGTAGGAACCGTCAGACTGGAAGCTAAAGGCAAGAAGCTCCAAAAGAACCTTAGTGGCGGACCAGGCCACTTCACCTATGTTCTTGTGCCCGACATTGCTAGCAATGGAGCTTTTGAGGGTGTCTTTAAGGAAAACCCCGATATTTCAGTGGTTCTTCACACTGCCTCGCCGTTTTTCTACGACACAACAGACCCTGAAAAAGATTTGATTTTCCCGGCAATTGCAGGCACCCGGAACATCATGAAGGCCATTGCAGACCACGTTGAACTGGGAAAAAGCCAGATCAAACGTGTTGTTGTTACCTCTAGTGATGCTGCACTTTACTCTGCGGAAGACGAGCAAAATCCCACCCTTTCATTTGACGAAACGTCATGGAACAACATTTCACACGAGGAGGCAGTCAAGGACCCCATCAGTGCATACTATGGGGCCAAATCTTTTGCGGAAAAGATTGCATGGGAGTTTGCAGCTAAGCCTGGGTTTCCGCTATTATCCTCAGTCAATCCAGTGTATGTGTTTGGTCCCCAGGCCTTTGAGAACGAGGTGTCGGAAAAACTCAACACGTCGAATGAGGTGATCAACGCGCTTCTTAGCTTGGGGCCAGATGGCTCTTTCGATAATGACAAGGGTGGATTTATAGACGTGCGGGACGTGGCTCGGGCACATTTGGCCGCTTTTGAAGAAGAAAAATCCATCGGAAAGCGTCTCTACTTGACCAATGGGAAGTTTTCCGTGCAAATGATGGTGGACGTGATTCACAACAAGTTTCCCGAACTATCCAGCAGGGTTCCTTTGGGTCTGCCAGGAAGTGGCCCTAAAGATATTCTGACGTTGGCAAAGACAAATAATGATGCCACCAGGAAGTTGTTGGGGTTCCAATTCATAGCATTAGACGAGTGTGTGGGAGATGTGGTGCAGCAAATCCTCGAGTATCAGACCCGGCAGAAGTTGTGAAGAGATGGTGATATATAAGTAGTATTTCCGGTTCCGGTACAAGAGAATTGAACGAAAAGAGAGCCACTTGGAAAGTGATTTATTGTCCCGTTGTCAAGAAGATGTAATCGCAGTTGAAAACAGAAGAAAATAACGAAACCTCATTATTTGCGCCCGAGGTTTTAATGTGACTAGTAAGAGAAGCCCGCTCTAACAGATGGTGGTAGGGATGGCTTTAAAATTTCCCAAAGAGACTTCATGCGATGGTATCTGGGAAGATTTTGCAACCGTATTGATGCAGTGTATGCAGTGAAGTTGGTGGATTACCACTACAAGTCTGTGCTACGAAAGGCAGGAAAAGGAAGGAAAGATAATGTTAAAGGTGAATCAGGTTTAACCCGATCTTACCTGGATTTCAGTGACTTCTTAAAAAGGCACAATGTGACCATTTTCGCATGTCTTTGTCATGCTTACTCATTGTTAAAAAGAGTCTTTCAGCTTCTCGAATCTGTCGGGGGACCTAGAAAAAGACAAATTGATTGTTTGGGAAACCCTCGGGAGCAGTATGTATCAAAACGTGATCGTATTGATCGATTTATCGAGTACTGTGGTTCAGTAATTTCAAGTCTTTTACGTGTTGAAAGAATCACAGGTGGTAGTAAAGGTCAACCCCCATTGATAGTGCAAACGTCTGGGCCTTCACTTGTAGCTTCAATGGAGCCAGACGCCACTTTAAAATTTGAAAAATACAAACTCAGATGTCAGAAGATTGCGAATGCTCTTTTAGAAATCTATAACCAGCGAAACCTTGGTAATACAGGACGGTGGATTGGCTATACTTGCTGGTGTGACAGAATACCGCTTTTAAAATAGGCTTAGGACAAACGAATCGAGAAATGGTCGTTGTCTCGGGCGGAATAAGACCCAAACGACACACCTACTTCCACGTATCGGACCTTGCATATAAACGGGACTCATAGGTAACTGGATTCACTAGCTATACTGTAAGTGTCCACTGGAGCAGCGTATGGTTGGAAAAACTTGCCTAGGCTGAATATAATCGTCAGATTCTCCCCTTAGTTTTATACCCTTGATCATGATTGATGTGTAGTTCTGGGCACAGGGTTTGGCTGCAAACTTGTGGAAATCTGCTAAGAAGGAGGCACTGGTAGAAATACAAAGCGACTCAAAAACACATGCTCCTTCACTATTCTCCCAACCCTTAGACTTACTACACCCGAATCTTACTCACAAGCCAGTTTCAAATTTAAATATCGTGTTTCAGAAAAAAACACATCCTTCATGTGATCAGCACAATTTTATGCCAAAATACTTGAGCCCACTTTATATGTAGATACCGCTGGTACAGGAACAAATCCAGCAAAATAGCACTTCACAAACGTGACTTCCCTCCAGTGTTTGCGTTTTGAGTCAAGTGATGTTCTAGAAACTCTCTTGAAAAGGGCTTACCAATCTACTCCACGATGTTGTCAGCAAAAAAGTGTGGTCGCACGTAAGCATTAGCAACAGGTCACGCGCAGCCGCAGAGCCGAGCCGCAGACTCAGATTAATAATTCGCGATGAGGGCTTAGGCGAAAGGCTAAAAGAGGGAAAAAGAAAAGAAAAAAAAAAAAAGCACCAAACACAAAAACACCATTAAACCCCAAACCATCAACACTATCATCCTTGCAATAAATTAGAAACCTGACCTAGCGTATAGTGTTAAATTGCCCGGCCCGGATTGTATGTAGTGGGCGCGAATCTGCAGTATCAAGCAAATGCCGATCCCGGTCTTTGAACAACCGTATAGTAAAAAAAGCCCGTTTAACGCTCACACGCGATGGCAACCGGAAGAACCCCGACTTGAGGGTACTATTCCATCTCTAGCGAAGACACTCACACGTGAGACGCGTGGGAATATGCACCAATCAGTGCGTAGGTGGCGTCAGCACCGCTTTAGCAGTGGTGCTTCAACAATGGCCGCAAAATTCCAGCCAATCACCGGCCCGCGTATTGTAAGCATTCTAGACCCATGCAGGTTTTTCTAAGCATGGCCATGCACGCCATAAGCAAGGATGCTCATAAATATTGAAGCTGGTGTTAACAATGCAAAATTTTTGACCAGGCTAAGAACACCCAATTCTCCTTTTCTTTTGCATTTGACCCCAGATTGGCTTTTTATAAAGAACCCGTCGAATTCTACTCCAAGATTTTACTCCGTATAACTTCTCCGGGAATCGTTTCTGCATCTCTTGACGTATTTCCTCACTATTAACTACCATACGCTGCACCGGATTTTTCCTTGCTATTTTCGCATTATCACCACTGTCAGTTTCTATCCCACTGACCGCATACCATTCCAACACCCATTTTTTTTTGTGTGTTAGAGCATTCACCCCATTCATTGGTGCATTTCTGACAATTATTCATTCTCCCGTTTGAAACTCTCCCTAAATTTTCCCCCTTCCCTTATACCTTTTGCCCATAATCTAATAGAAATGTTGGTGCAAGTCAAGAACGTTGTTGCGCTGCTTTTGAGCAAGAAAGACCAGTCGGACGAGGAATTGCGCCGTGCCGAGCGTTTGCTCGATGAAAACAGATTGCCTTACGGGTCTACTAGTGGCGACGATAGAGCACAGGAAGCAGCGGCCGAAGAAGCCATTGTTTCTGCAGCAAAACACATCAATAACGAGTCTGACGAGGAGTCCCAGGGCTCGGGATTCCTCAATTCGTTCGACCCCCGTGTCATGAGTGATATCATCATTGGTCTTTCCGACGGGTTGACCGTTCCGTTTGCATTGACGGCGGGATTGTCGTCGTTGGGTTCGTCCAAGCTTGTCATCACCGGAGGAATGGCGGAGTTGGTGTCGGGAGCCATTTCCATGGGTTTGGGAGGCTACTTGGCCGCCAAGAGTGAGTTGGACTACTACCACAGTGAAGTCAAGAAGGAGAAATTGCAGTTTTTTAAGAAACCAGAGACCATCAACCAAGAGGCGGCGGAAATCATGTTTGAGTTGGGTGCTTCCGAGCAAACCATTGCGTCTTTCTTGAAGGACATGGGCCAGACCCCCAAGAACCTCATTGACTTTGTTATTCGTTTCGGAAAGGGCTTGGAGGAGCCTGCCGAGGGAAGAGAATTCACCTCTGCACTTACCATTGGAAGTGGTTACTTTATCGGTGGTTTCATCCCATTGCTCCCCTACTTTTTCTGCGATGTTGTGCGTACGGGTCTTATTGTCTCTGTTATAGTGATGATTGTGACTTTGTTCATTTTCGGATACGTTAAGACATCCGTTTCTTTGGGAGACGACTGTGGAACGCAAAAGAAGGTGCTTGAAGGGTTGCAGATGGTGGCCATTGGTTCTGTGGCTGCGGGTGCCGCATGGACTTTGGTTTATTTCATAGAGTGATGCTTTAGAGTTGCTTAGAGATGTCTAGAGATTCCTAGAGATTCCTAGAGTTTCCTAGAGATTCCTAGAGTTGCCTAGAGTTGCCTAGAGACGTCTGGAGTTTCCTAGAGTGATGCACTTCGTTTTGGCGCCCTTAATGTATATTAGAAGAATGGCCTCGAGAAACGGCCGGTTCGAAAAATCAGGCCCATATTGCTTCCGTCTGGCTTCACTATGTACGGGGACAATGGGTCCCTGTAACTTCTTTAGAGATCTAGAATAAAGATATTAATCCTACTGATATTTGTGAACTGGCGATTATCAGTTCTTTTGAATATGTATGTTCAGAATGTTTCTAAAGTATTTTTGAAATACCTCTAATATATCTTTAAAATTATGCGGGGTATTTCTATTGATGGCTAAAAAGACCACCATAATTACTGGTCTAATGTCACGAGCCTTCAAGGAGTGAAATCTGTGCGACACTCACTGTTTTAAAGGGGTGCGAGGGTTCGCTTTTTCGTAGTTGCGTAATTCGCGAGTTTTGATATCGTAGCTGCGTAATACGAAGGGGCTGATTTTCGTATTTCGTATCACGATTTCGTTTCCACAAGAATTTGTTGTAAGGCGCCGCCTTTTTTCTCTCGATCCAAATTTATCTTGCGGTTGTGGGTGCAAAACGCAAGTTCTTAAGGGTCTTTCTCTGGGAATAAGAACAGGTGTCTCAAGTAGGAGATGAACAGAGAAATTTTCCATTTACGTACTAGACTATCGAATACAGATCAATAACGTAAGGTCTTCGTGAAATTAACCCCTTTGAAAAACCTGCGCTATCTAAATATGGAATAGGAGAACCTTTGCCCGAATTTGGTCTTTATTTGGATGGAGAGGTGGATAAAAAGGCGATTGAGTTAGATAACGAGGAATAAGCTTAGATAAGCAGGTAACACTAATTTAGACCCAAAGTCAAATAATTTACTGATTAGTGTAATGAAGACGACTTCTTAAGTGATCACAGCTAGATTAAAAAACTTGTGTTGAAAGAAGTGGCGCTAGATATCCCGGAGTTTGTGGAGACTCTCTTTAGTGTTTCATTTTAGCGTAATACGTCGCATTTCAAAACCCGGACGGCGGTGCTTCATCTACACAACAATAAGAGTATTCTACAACCAGCGATATCGGCAAACCCAACCATAACATCCCTAAGATCAGAATACACGACATTATAATATTTGCTCTCTTTTAGGTTTAAATTGAAAAGCGGGAAAGTGTAATTCACTTACACCATCCAATCATCTGGGTATATCCCTAAAAATAACGGCCGTAGTGACATCTAGTTCAGAAAAGTCACTTTTTGGGCCATAAAAATTTCATCAAATCCTCTGCCGATTCTTCCTTTACTTAAGAAAAGATAAATGGAATCCTATCGGTCACTATCTTCGAAATAATAACAGGATATGGGTAAACGGGTTCGTTTTCAGGAGCAATGAAAGCGGAAATTTTCTCCTCAACAAGCATACTTATAAGAATTCTGATCGGATTTTGCATGTGTCTTACCAATAAGCATTATTGTTAGATTTGAAGAGCTTTGCTAGTAAATATGTAGCTACTAATTATGCCACAAATTGTATTGCTTAGCCAATTGAGAAGATAAATGTCGATCTTACTTTAATGAGACTTCGTGTTCTTTAAAGGTAATTAGAGTTTTTCATAATTTTATACTAGTTCCACGGTGAATTTTCTTAGGGCTGTAAAGGTTTTGGCGTGGTTAAGAAGATTCTTCAAGGACAAAGCCACCAAACTCATTGGTTTGTCATTTTATACATCATCGTTTTAAGCGAAAAGAAGTTACCTTTCAGGGCGCTTTAGATTCCACTCGTCTTTGAAATCGGAAGCAAATCTAGTTATTTAGGTCTGCAATCAGGAGATGCGTTGATTATGAGGGAAGAAACTAAACATTGAGATTCCTCAAGGAAAAACCAAACCCCAGGAAACGAAAGGCAGGAATAGGTGAAATCCTCGAAGAATCATCTCCAAAGAGAAGAACACCTGGAATATTTGAATCTATCATCAATTTGGTTGTGCTGGTTACAAGGTGTTGTGGATTGAATCGCAGAGCAGGTATAAAAG
This sequence comes from Metschnikowia sp. JCM 33374, assembly GCA_005406065.1. Classification (NCBI taxonomy): domain Eukaryota; kingdom Fungi; phylum Ascomycota; class Pichiomycetes; order Serinales; family Metschnikowiaceae; genus Metschnikowia; species Metschnikowia sp. JCM 33374. Next base: position 110,647 of record BIMT01000004.1, on the reverse strand, counting down.
AAGGCATGTTACATCTTGATTCTTGCGAAAGGTTGAACCGCAGGGCAGACAAAGTCGGGATATTCCATAGAGCCGTCCTCTTCACCGTAACACTGGCAACAAGTTGAAATCTTCTGAATGCAAGGGGCCAGTGTGCACCACAAAAATCCCCACAATTGAGAAGACTCGCTTTGATAATGACAAAATGCACGATTATAAGACAAAAATTACCCTGAGAATGAACAATCTCCCTCTGAACTGGAAACATCTCTGAAACACTAAAATCAATTGGATGGAACAGCAATTCTTTACTAATTTTTGTGCGACGGCGGCGACAAAGAAAGAATCGGATATGGAAGATAATCCCACTATCTCCCGGTTGAGGAAAAAGGTCAATAAAGATGATGAAAACAAGAAGGCAAACCTCTCGAGACCCAAAAATTCACAATCGAAAAAACCAAAACCGACGAGATCCATGCTTCAGTTGAAGAAAAAAAAAAGGAACAGTCCAACGGAAGAAGCTTGCAGCAATTTGCCTACCAAATCCGGGGGGCGTGCCTTCCCTGAGACAGAACATTCGGGACAGTATTTTGTCTTCTAATTCGCAAGAATCGTCGCCTCATTTCGATACTGAAGAATATCCTTGGATCTGTCTCATCGTTCATTCTAACTCAATCAAGATCACTGGTATCTTGGTGATTGCTTCAATGAGAACTTACAAATGAAAAGTAGCATTTTCGCATTGACTGAATTCTCGACATCTAGGAAATGCAAGGGTATTGTCCTCTCGTTTTATCGGTTTTGGCCGAAACAGTAATCATGTGGCGAGCATTATTCCTTTAACTCAGGGTGAAACCCTCTATAGGACGCGTTCGGGGCCAAGCTTATTTTCGACCACCAGAATCTCACATAAAAGACCGTCACCTAGATTTCAGATATTGGGTTTGAAAATTCCGTGTTCCGTCCGTCCACATGCCTACCCAATAGTTAACCAGGGAAGCTTCAAAGTCTGGTACCGAGTGCAATTGAGTTTAGTATTGTCAAACTTATTCCAAAACAGAAAAAGAACAAACAAGCATGCATGGCTTTATTAATATTGGCACGATTGATGGAATTTGCTTCGAAGATCCTTGAAGTATATTATAAAACTTTGAACAAACGTCGCGCCGCTTTTCAAATTGGGTGCAAAAATAGTCCAAGTCCAATTGGGTTGGTAGACAATCGGTCGGGTAAAGTGAACACGATTTTAAAAGTGCCTCTAGGGTATTTGGATGAATCTTTTAAATCCGGAAGGTGTCAAAAGGTGTCAAACTGGGACTCATTGGGCTTCAAACGTTGTTTAATGCTTCTCAAGAAAAACATAATTGGTGCTGATTGGCTCAAATAACCATCTAGTCATGAGGTTGTCGCCGGGATTCGGCTGGATTAATAAATGTTCCAAGGTCTTGCCAGGTTCAGAACTGCCCAAACACATTCTTCAGCATGATCAAACGAATATGGTATACCCAAAGAGGCAATTTCTTATGCTTGATAAGCCTCACATTATGCCTTACCCCAATCTTCCTATTAAGCTCGATTTCAAATCCTCTTCATGACAGTATGTAATGGGCATGTAAAGGTGGAGTAAGTTGGAAGCAAGATGACATCTTCCTGTACTAAATTCATTGAGATTGCTGAGCAGAGTAAGGCGTTATCTTGTTGCGAAAACGTGCCACCATATTGAAGGCTTGTAGTTATAATTCTCATTTAGTAACCCTCTATCAACAAAATGATTTTTAAGTTGCTTTCGATCAAGTCTCCGTCATTTGCGAGAGTGGGTAAATCACCACATCTTCTTCTATTCCAAAGCAAATCATTTATAGAATCTTTCAAGCGTACACCTTAAGATCCACACGCCCACGCTCCTTGTTATTAGAATAGTCACTTTGGGTATTAATAAATCGTCATTAAAAAAGAAGTAATGAAACGTCACTTTTGCGAAGTAGCGGAATCTTCCGTGCACACGTTTTAGCAATGCTTGTGTTTTCAACAGCATCATCGCTTCATCGAGTTTATGTCCCCGCAAATGCCTTCTTTTTCCGAACCGTCAAGGTCCTTGCGATCATAGGAACTGTGTTGTAATTGAATTTCAACTTTGAGGCAAATCTCATCTAGGGCACGAGTCTCTTGTGATGTTGCGAGAATTTTCTTTATAAAAGTTGATTGTCTTAAACCACCCATCCTTCCTGACGATTTTGTACACCTTTTTTTTGCACTAAATTTTGAAACACCAAAGAAGCCTTTTGAATCGCCAATGAATACAGGGGCTAAATTTTGACAAACCACCATACGCAAACTAGCCAGCACATTTAATTTTTTTTTTTGGCCTGGATTAGCCGAAAGGAAAGAAGTAAAATATTCCTCCTCCTGCCCCGTTTACCTACCCCACCGGATTTAAAAACGCCGGATTTAAAAAGCCCGGCTTAAAAACACTAAAAAAAAGCAAAAGCGCCGTCTTGAAAAGCGGGTGCAAAAATCCCCGCCACTCAACCCTCGCACACACCCGTGCACCAGGACGGCGAGGCCACGATTTTTGCCCTCGTGACATGCATGATACTATATGACCCTCCAATACATTGTTCTTTAGAAGCACCCCATTCCAAGAAAAGGAACCCGTAAGCCCCCTTTCTGAAACTTCCACGCCAGAAAAACAAATCAAATTCCCCTTTCAAATACGATGGTGTTCAAAATTGTCGATGTGATCTCGCGTATCGCGGTCCCAGCGGGTGTTGCCATCACGCTTGCCCAATCTTCGCTCTACGATGTGGAGGGCGGCAAGAGAGCGGTGATTTTCGACCGTTTGAAGGGTGTGCAGCCCGGCGTGATTGGCGAGGGAACACACTTTGTGATTCCTTGGTTACAGAAACCGATTATTTACGATGTGCGCACCAAACCAAAGACAATTGCCACCACCACGGGATCGAAGGATTTGCAGAACGTGTCTTTGACGCTACGTGTGTTGCACAGGCCCGACGTGATGAACTTGCCTAAGATCTACCAAACCTTGGGCTTGGACTACGACGAACGTGTGTTGCCTGCCATTGGTAACGAGATTTTGAAGAGTATTGTGGCACAATTCGATGCGGCCGAGCTTATTACCCAAAGAGAGGTTGTGTCGGCACGGATCCGCCAGGAACTTTCCAGACGTGCCAACGAATTCAACATTCGCTTGGAGGACGTCTCGATCACCCACATGACTTTCGGAAAGGAGTTCACCAAGGCCGTGGAGCAAAAACAAATTGCCCAGCAAGATGCCGAGCGTGCGCGTTACTTGGTGGACCGTGCCGAGCAAGAGCGTAAGGCTTCGGTCATCCGTGCGGAGGGTGAAGCCGAGGCGGCAGAGACCGTTTCCAAGGCTTTGGCCAAGGCCGGTGATGGTTTGTTGATGATCAGAAGATTGGAGGCGTCCAAGGACATTGCTGCTACGTTGGCTGGGTCTCCAAACGTTTCGTACTTGCCATCGGGCAAGGCCGGCGATGACGGAAAGAACAGCTTGTTGTTGAATGTCAACCGCTAGGGATTGGCAGATGTTTGTTTTTGACCCTTCCTCTTATCTTATCCTGTGAATAGACGACTAATGAATATATTACATTGACGGGGTTGTAAAATGGTAGTGATCACGATCCATAGAACGTGATGTGGGTATTTTATAAATAATAATTCGTGGCCAGGTAGACTGAGAAGACAAAGTAGACACGCATTACTAGTCTCGAAACGTGGGCTGCCATTCCTTGATCTTTAATGCTCTTTGTTTGTTTTGTGAGTAAGAATAGTTTGGTATGACAAAGGATGTCGAGGTTGAGCCTTCTTTTTAGTATATGAAAAGAAATAGTATTTATTGGAAGTCTAGACTCCTTCCAAACCATCAATAGGAATGCGGTAGATCGTGAAATGTCTTTGACTTCGAGCAGAAGGGCCAACCTTTTAAACAGACACGTCAACCCTAGCCAGCGGTATACGATCTACGGCGAAGGCGATTATACACTTACCCACAGAAATAGTCCCAGTCACCCCAATTTTTACATAAACTTACTATGGAAAACGCACATTGAGAGTGTCGAAAGTGGCATTCACGAAAACTTAACACTGTATGAACAACGGACGAATCCAAACCATGAAATACAACGAGATTTCCTTTATGAGTACCCCTCTGACCGGAAACCTGTCTCGCCATACTCCTATCTTACAATATTCCAACAATGCAACGCCCCCAACACACAATCATAGGCCCTTAATGCCCATTTATAATGTATATCGTATCTCAGCCCCCATGTAAGGCCCATATTCACCCTACAATTCAATATCGACCGCCTCGTCATACGCCCCCGGCGTAGTCACCTTCCCCAGACGAACTAACGCTTCGATATCGGCAACTTCCTTCACACACACACTGGTCAAGTTGCGGGTATCGCTTTCGCTTTTGCCCACGGCAATATCGTCCTCCACACGAACACCAATGCCCTGGAAATGCTTAGGCCACTTGCCATTCTGAGGAATGTACAACCCCGGCTCAATAGTAATGACGTTTCCCTTGACCAAACGCGCCATGCGCGAAACACTCGGCACGTCATGCAAATCAAGACCCAAATGATGTCCGATATAATGGGGGAACAACTCCCTGGAAACCTCCGAGCGCGTGACGCTCGACATGCCCGGCAATTCACGCAATCCCTGGTGTAAGGTGGTGACGGAGAGTTCGTGGAGGCTCTGGAGAGAATGGCCCAAGTTCTCGTGGCATTGTGCAATGCACGCCTTGTTGGCTGCAAGCACCACATTGTATATGTCCTTTTGAGCGTCGGAGAAGCCCTTGGGAGAGTTGGGCCACGCCCGAGAGATGTCCGCACAGTAGCCTGCCAACTTGCCTCCCGCATCGATGAACACGGTTTCGTCTTTATAGAGCAAGTCGTCGTTACGTGTGTAGTGGAGCGTCAAGGCGTTTTCCCCACTGGCAACCACGGGAATATACGCCTGGCGGTCGCACCCGCCACGAACAAACGCATACTGCAAATACTGGGCGAGGACCTTTTCGGTGGCGAAGGGCGAGTCCGAGCCTACCTTGGCAATGGCGGTGTTGATGGCCCTACCTGAAATATACCCGGCCTTATGCATCACGCGCACCTCGGCCTCGGACTTGACCAGCCGGTGGTGCGCCAAAATGGGTTTTAGCGATCTTACCGGTTTTTTGGACGCCTCGAGCGTGGTAGTGATGGACGCCAGGCGTGGGTCGGAGCCGAGGTTGAAAAACAGAGAAAACCGCCCGGAAAGACCCCGTGCGCCACCGGGACCCTTACCCTTATTGTCGTAGTATATAAAGTCATTCCTTTTGATGATTTCCCGGAGATAAGCATCGACCTTGTTGACGTCTTGGACCTCATCTGCGTTGAAGTAGTCGTAGGCTCCTTCAAGTCCATTCTTGTCGCCTTCCCAAAGATCAGTGGCGGGATTTTTCGGTGGCACAAACATGTGCAATACCACGTCCTCGTCGGTGCCGTGGTCCGAGACTTTTTCCACCACCACAACAGAATCCGGACTGAGCCATCCGGTTAAGTAATATAGATCATTGTCCTGCTGGAACTCGTAAAATACACTTCCCGAGCTATGCTGCACCTGGTTGCCCACCAAAATCGCCGCAGATTTCACTGGCAACTCCTTTGCCAAAGCAAGTCGGCGGTTATAATATTCTAGAGCCGAGATTCCGGGGGTAAGTTGACCGGGTTGTGGAATCATATGTTTCCTGGTCTCATGCATGGGTTGCCCTGTTTTGTATGGTACATTGAGAGGCGGGCGAGTGGCCAAGTCTGACTTATAGCGGCGTAGAAGAAACGGCCGGACTCTGAACATGATGGCAATGATGCAATTTTGCTGCAACTAGTGTTGTCGGTGGATTTTTGTGGGTATTGAAAAAAAAGATAGCGTCATTTGAAAAAAAACGCCGGCTCGGATTATCTCTATGCATGCATGCATGTGGATCACTACAGTGCTTTGCTTCGCATCACTCATTCGCTGCGCTGCACACCCGCTGCACGTCATGATGCTTTTTGAGAATATCCCGCCCCTTGAGCCAGTGAGTGCAGCCACCCCAGGTCGTAAACATCGCCGCCGAACCTCGTAAACCCCGCCGCTTGCATGCTGTACATATTAGATCCGCATAAGGGCATATGCTTTAGCTCGGAAAAGCATAAACACTCCCTGCTTGTGTATTCGGATGGGCTCGATCAGTTCGACTGGCAGCTTGTGTTGCCCCACATCGACACACCGGACTCCACGTCACCTACAGACGAGGGAGTTGCAGATCAACCCAAAAAGAAAGGCAAGGATGCACGCAGAGAACGGAAGGAAATGAAAAAGCAAAAGAAGGCTGCACAATTGGCGGCGGTGGCACACGCGAAGTCGTCTCGTGCAGTGGGTTCTTCTTCATCGTCGTCGGGCGCGAGTGAGTTCAATCCATACGTCACCAAGAAGCGGATCATGGATCTACATATGCATCTATCTAGAGCCACCGAGGGCGACGAGAACACGAAGCTATTCAAGTTCGGTCTGGTGGATATTTACAAGGCCGACGTCAACTACCTTTTGCCCGGCGAATGGCTCAACGACAACAACATCTCCTTCGTTTATGAGATGATCCTAACTTATTTTTTAAAGGAACAGAGCTTTGGGTTTCACATCCAGCTTCTTTTCCCGGCACTTATCCAGCTATTTTTGCATTACCCGGTCGAGGAGGACCTCCAAGGCATCCTCCCCATGAAGGAGTTGGCCAAACTGAAATTGGTTTTCCTCCCCTTCAACTTCATCGATTCCGACGACTATGTTGATTTGGAGGACGCCAACAATGGGGACCACTGGGCCCTCTGTGTTCTCAGTATTCCAGAACGCAAGCTTTTCGTTTATGATTCCATGGGCTTCGACGGCGACGACGAAGACGATAGGCTTCTCCACAAGTTGGCACAGAGGCTCCAGAAGGCATTATTTAGACCGAAAGAGAAAATCGTCATCTTGAAGATGAAGTGTGACCAGCAGCAGAATTTCGATGACTGCGGGGTATTTTTGATCATGTTTTCATGCTACTTGATTGCACGGCTCCTTTCTGGCGAACCAACCGACCTCGGCATCGCTAATGTCAGGTTCAACCCGATGATGGGCCGGTTGAAGATATTAGAAATCGCTAGAACTCTTTCCGTGGCTGAAAAGGCGAGCTCACGTGAAGTACTTTCGGACCAATAGTGCCTTCATATGTGCGGCAGCCGCGTCGGCATTGGCGGCGTGATCGAGATCCTCGAGTTTATCCAGTAACATCAACTCCTGCGTCGCCTTATCAAGCGGAAGATTGTAGAACACGTCTTCGGTCTCATGATAGAAGATGTTTATCTCGCTTAGATTCAATACCGATAGCACCACCACCATCGAGTTGGAGACAGCAGCTCTGACCTGGTCAGACGCACCGTTATATCCCAATTTGTCAAGAATCTTGTCTCGGGAGATGCACTCGGAGATGGAAATGATCAACAAGAAGGCTTTGAGGTCGATAACCGAAAGAAGGTACTCCCAAAACGTGCCCTTTGTTTTTGCAGGTATAGCGTAGCCAATGGCCAGGTCCAAGCGGGCCAAAAACAGTGGGTGCCACAATTCCTTGACTTTGGCAAAGTGCGCCGTAGAAAGGTGTTTCATAACTTCGTATAGACTGGCCTCTATCGATGTGCTGGAGGTGTACAAATCAAGCATCTTCTCGTTCAGACAGAAATCCAACTCCTTGAAGGGGTTCGTTGCAATACACGCCACTCCGTAGCATATAATGGCCTCAGTTTCGAGATGGACAGACTTAAGGGTATGAATTTTGCTTTGAATGGCGTCAAAGCTCGCGCAGAACTCGGTGAATCTGCTTTCCTTGAATTTAGCAAAAGCACTGTACCATTTCACAAGAGTGTAGTAGGTCAACTCTGCGTTGACTTTTTCCACGACGTCAGGGTACATTTCGCCCAACTTCTCCAAAGAGTTGGCTGACTTTTTATGGTAACTATCGCATTTCTTCTCGATCTGGGCCCATTTTAGGGTGGGTGTAGCGTCGTCGTTTGTTGGTGACACTTCGTCCAGTTTGGAAAGCAGGGGAAACCATAGCAGCCCATACACCACCGCGACGATCTGATAAAAGAGAAACTCAAAGTATCTGTTCTCGTAAAACATCACAATATCCGTGCACTGGTTTAGAAACAGCACCAGAAGAGACACCTTATTGAGGAGGTTCTGAAGGTTGGCAAAGTCTCCCGCAATGAACAACCGGCAGAACTGGGGCACGAACTTCTCGAAAAGCCCAGTCTTTTCCGCCTGGCCTAGAAACTCGTCGCCCATGAAGAGCTCCTGGGTGCCCAACGCTTCGATGCCAGAGGCCCACGATCCCCCGTACTTCTGGGTGGCGGGATGGTTCTGCGCATTTAGCATCGAGTAGTATTGCTCGTAGTATGGATGTAGAGTCAGAAAGCGGTCCATTATTTCAAGAGCACTAAGGGCCACCAGAAGTTTATGCTCTTGGTCGTCCGAGGAGCTAAACTGATGTGCAAGGGCATGAATATGCACGAAATCGAGAGAGGACGTCATGTTTTTGATTTAGCGCGTAGGGCAGTTAAAGGCAGGATCAAGGAATATGAGTGGTTTTCTTTGCTGACGGATCCTTTCGGGTAAAAGAAATGGTTTGGGGATTCACCAAGTTTATCGCAGTAATGTGTCTGGCATGGTGTTGCGGATCATGATTAATGCGGGTTTTGGTGGTGCTATGTGCCAGACGCGACCAGAAAAGATGGTGCCATTGGGTGGGGCCTCTTCCAGACACGGATTTCCCCCATTTTTTCCTTTTTTGGGGGTTCTGATTGTTTTCAGAATGGAAGGGGGCTTGGAGGTTTTTTTGGGTTTCATGTTGGATATTCCATTGGTGGTTGGAGCAGTTCATGGCAAGCACCTCCATGTCAGGGTAACGGTTAACGGTTTTCGCGCAGCCCAGTATAGTTGTGCTGGTATTTCAAAGCGGTAAGAAAGGTTTTGGGGTATTTGCGTTTTGGAACAGCCCGATTCGGGTGCATTGAGGATGCTCTCTTCCATGCTTGTAGCTCAGATATACACCAAAGAAACAGTCTCAGGATCTCCAAGAAAAACATATAGGCCCGCGACGTGCCCGAAACCCAGCTGAACGTCTCCACTCGCATTGAAAATGCCCAATCGTGCGATAAATCTGTGGACATTGCAGATGGTGAATGGGTAGAAACGTTCTTTTCTGCGCCGGGAGGGAAGCAGTACTCGTACAATCTGGGCATTATTAGCTGATCGACTCCTTCTGCGGCGTTTCCACATCATTGTCGTCGATTGAAGCAAAAGGTTCGTATATGTGGAACTTCTCTTCGACGGGGAGCTTGATATTCTTAACTGCTTTAATCCTTTGAGAAGCGGACATTGAGCTGGAGTGTCTTGCACACGACAAGAAAGACCGGATGCATCTCACAATGGGGTCTGCGTACCTATTCTTTAGGGGCGAAAGAAATATTTGGAAGTCAAACGGACGGCGTGACTACTCGGTACCCTCACCACTCCCTTGCTGTATTCGACTAAAGAGTCTTTTCTGAGCGCATGTGAGCACAACGGATGTTTACAAAACCACCACCAGTGACAAACACAAGCGAGAGTGTGGATGTAATACCGGCAGCGGAGGTTGTTAAAATGGAGAAAATTCCAATCAACGCTCGTGGGCTTGCTGAAGGTGAAAACGCAGTATCATGCCGCTGTTTTGGTTCACATGCCATGCTTGCTTGTTTGATGGATTCTCCTTGACTTGGATATGGGGATAGCCCTGAAATCGTCACCCCTTTTTCAAATATGATATGATGTCAAGAGGGCCCCGAAAGCTTTTGGGGCTCGAAAAGCTTGTGAAGGGACCGTGATTGTGCGTATCTTCCATTCAGCAAGCGATTTTCCAGGTAAATGCATCTTCTAACCGATCTGAGGGCCGTTCAGAGCCCGACCGGGCGCAAAGAAGCTCGCTTTGCGTCCCCAAATTCCTTACCCACAATAAAATACGGACTATGGCGCCTGACTCACTCTACTGACCCACACATCCCAGTCTGTTTGTGACTACATCAGATCAACAACAGACTGGTGCTATAACTTGAACAGATATGATACAAGATCGCCACAAGCCCCCAACAAAAAGGCACCCACGTATTCATGGTCAAGGATCCCGCCCGGTATATCACCGACACCACCACTCCGATTACAGCGCCAATTATGAGGCCCTGCACTGCGCCTAGAAAGATATATGTCACCGCAACAAAGAGGGGCTTCAACCCCGCCACCATGCTAGTGGGCCCCGTGATTGTTCTCACGCGGGACCGCCAGAGCACCATGGAAAACGCTGCACCAAGCCCCACGAGGGTATATGCGGCAATGAAGAAGGTCATTACCCAGAAAACAGTGAAGGACCAGATGTCCTTGGAGTAGTAGAGATAGTTAGCCTTTTGGTCCAGGAGCGCCCAATAGAGTCCCGGAAAACGGGGCGCGTGGTATCCTAGAGGGACGTTGAGCGAAGAAATGAACACCTTCATGGGATAAAAATGGCTGTGGGGATGCAAAAGGCTATGGGGAAGATGGTTTACGGGAAGTATGGTTGGTGGTCACGTGCGCGGGGTGGTGATATCTCGCTCCGACTGGGTTGTTTACCCGGAGTGCAGAGAAGCACCTGGTTTGAATGTTTGGGGTGCGTTAAAAACAGGAAAAAAGAGGAGAAGTTTAGAGGGAGGGGTGAACAAGCTTCTGGGGGTTATTTGCTTATAAGGGCGTCGTTTTATGAACTTTCTTAGATGATACCGAAAGGTGGTCGACGGGGGGTTCGGTTGGGATCACGTGATGCGGGTCACGTGCCACCGTCACTAGAAAATGCATAATCTAAATTCACACCCTTTGTTTCTGGGAGAAAACAAGTGGTGATTTGATGTACTGGTGACTGTCATCTTAAAAACGCGATTGAATACTCTGTGAAGGAATAACATAACATCACCAATATGAACTGGATGCCATAGCTTGACTCTCCAAGCCCCCACTTCAAATGTATCACAGCATTGAAGAATGTTTTCAAGAACCAAGAAAATAAATGGGGTGATTATCTCCATGTTTAAAGGATCGACCCATGCACCCAGAATACAGCCTTCTGCGTTTCTACAACGTCACTTTTGCTCAATTAGCATCCCAAGGTTTCTGGCTTCATCCCAGAACTTAGGTCATTTTTGATATAATAATATTCGGGGGCGTTTGCATGTGTGGACGTGTGAAAATGATGAAAGCGTGCTCCCAGAAGTTTATCATATTCATGGGAACCCAGAACCTCGTAAATGTGAATCCAAGTAAAGGTGAAAACAAGCTGGTTTATTATAAGCTTCGGGATACTTCTCAGGGGGCCAGAATGGATCTTGGTTAACGAATAGTAGATTTCGAAAACAATGTTTAGTCATCAACCAGCTTAATGGGGGTTAGTAAATTACCCCTGCTTCTTTTCTTGAGTAAATGAAAACATAGGGAGTGTTTCGAAGAAGTATACGTGGGCATGCAAATAGGCCGTGGGGCCGTTGTATAGGAGAACCACCTTCAGAAGACCATATACAAACTTCCGCCCAAGGAGTATAAAATAACAAATCATACCACTTGGAATCCATATATAATTATACAATAACTTGATAAATTTGGTGTTTGGCACATGCTGGTGGTTTTTTGGGTGTACGGTCATGTGATTTGCAGCCACCCATCTAGGCTGCTTGCTCTGTTGTTCATTATCGTATGGGGTTTCGGGGAAGATTAACATTTCTGAAACCTCGGGTGCTTTGCTATTGGTTACGGTCTGGTTCTGGGAATTTGATGGCGTTAAAGGGCAAATTAGTATGAGCTTCGAAATTAGGCCGTGGTCACGTGACACGCTCTTTCGATAAGGCCGGGCGATACTTTTGTATGCTTCTCACAGGGTGACATTGCCTAAAGCTTGAAGAGCGAAAACATCATCAAAAGCAAGTGTCTATACTCTGTCATATCCGTGGTGTGGGGTGCAAAATTTCACAGTGTGGGCTGAACGGTGCTTCACATCTTGATAATGATACTACACACACCAAAACATTGGGCCTCTACCCCCGTACCTAGTAAATAATGCTGTTCATCATCCCTAAGATAAAAGTGAGCGCACATTAATGCAAAAGTTGATCAAATCCAAGCCCAGTTTGGCAGTGTAATTCACCCTTCGGTCTCTAACCACGAACAGAGAGGGAAAACATAAACAATGCCCGCAATTGACCAAATGATACCAAAAGCGTTTACAAAACAAAAAAACTCAGAACGAATTCAATGTGGCTGATTTCCTGTTTATAACCCCATTATGCCAAAAAAGGCCCAATTACCATACCAGGTGGTTCTCATCATCACATATGAGCCTGGTCACGTGCGCGGCCCAACCATACAAAACACCCTACACCCCTAACCCACAAAAACGACATTTTTTCCAGAAATGTCACTTTATGGATAACCCAAACATACCTCACTACACCGCCTTGCTCTATGTCCACACTTCCCCCGAATTTGACCACTTTCCGAACCCTGCTGACCTGGGACCTTCGCGTCACGTGACTGCGTGCGCTCGCCACCTCGCCCCGGTCTTTCTTCAGTCTCCCCACCAACTCCACCACCAGTAACACCATCGTAAAACCACAACATGTCGAGAAGATACGACTCCAGAACAACGATTTTCTCGCCCGAGGGCAGACTCTACCAGGTGGAGTACGCGCAAGAAGCCATTGCCAATGCCGGCACCGCCATTGGCATTTTAGCCGCCGACGGGGTGGTTTTGGCGTGTGAGAAAAAGGTCACGTCCAAGTTGCTCGACAACGACGGATCGGCGGAGAAATTGTACCACCTAAACGACCAGATGATGTGTGCTGTTGCCGGTATGACCGCTGATGCGTCGATCTTGGTCAACAATGCTCGGGTCACGGCGCAACGGTACTTGAAAACTTACAACGAGGAGATTCCTTGTGAGCTCCTTATAAAGAACTTGTGTGACGTCAAACAGGGCTACACGCAGCACGGAGGCTTGCGTCCGTTTGGTGTGAGTTTCATCTACGCGGGCCACGACGACCGCAACTCTTTCCAGTTGTTTACTTCCAACCCATCGGGAAATTATAGCGGGTGGAAGGCCACGGCCATTGGAGCCAATAATGCGGCAGCGCAGACGTTGCTCAAGAAGGATTACAAGGACGAAATCTCCCTCAAGGAGGCGTGCGAGTTGGCCATCAAGGTGCTTTCCAAGACCGTAGACAGTAGCAACTTGAATAGCGAGAAGTTGGAGTTTGCCACGTTGAGCGTGCGTGAAGACGGCAGTGTGGTGAGAAAGATCTGGCCAGACACCGACGTCAACCTGTTGATCAAGACGACCGGTGTGTTGGAGAAGGCTGACGAGGAGTAAGTGGAGTGTGCCACGTGGGAGAAGGAGATTTTGAATTCCCCCATGCCGTGGGTAACACAAGTTTAGAATCTAGTCACTGATACAATGGGTTCTTGATCTTTTGGAAGGGGTGTGTGTTCACTTGAGACTTGTAATTGGCGGTTTGGGATGTGTTGAAGGACCGCGGCGGAAGTGACCTAGGTAGAAGTGACCTAAGTGAAGCACGTACACTTCTACTTCGTTTGGGCAGTTTGGGCGTTTTCCTTGGGCAGTCTGGGCGTGTTTCCGGGGCCTCATGGTATTCCTTCGTGAGACAACACCACCGAGCAAAGTCAAGCTGCATCCCAGAATCCAGAAAATACATACGACAAAATATAAAGAAAAACAGAAAGCACAAGAGGTGGGCTCCAGGTCTGGCAGTGCCATCTGCCAGTGCGCCCACTAGAAGATATTCGCCCTGTTTGGGCTTTTTCCAAAGGGAAGATTTACTTCTTTATAGTGATACTCTCCATATGAGCCCTTTTCTGTTTAAACGAGTAAATACCTATCTTCTGGGTTAATCCGTAAGAGAACAAAAGCCATGGATTTCCAATCACTCAATTGGGTATTTGCACCCCTAATACCGCCAAAAAGTCCTTACTTCCTCCACAAACACGGGGAATTCGATTGCCAAAGTGATCTTTGGATTTAGGAAAATGTGATTGTATGGCTATTTATAAAATTGCTGGAAAACTTGCTGATCTTCTGTCATAACCCCATAAAAGCCAGGAAAAGTCCGTAACGGCCATAGTAAATACATATAAAGAGTATCTTAACTTGGGTGACGGGATACTGGAAAAATGACTCGAGGTTTGGCCAATTCCGATGTTTTTAGTAGTCACCAATTAAGTTTTGCAGCGCACTAATCACCCTTGATCAAGGGCGTCCAACGGAGCCAACAGAATCCGAAATAAGGGTCTTGAAGGGAATTTGAATTAGCAAAATTGGTTTTTGATACCATAATGGTATGTTTTGGCAAATAAAGCGCCAGAAAATGTATATGGAGTGTGGAATTACGCATGCAAAAGAATGTTATTGGAATACAGAGGTTAATCCTTTGGTGGTTGTTGCACAGGAAGGTATTCTTCGGAAAATCTACATTTTAGTATCTTATTGCAAGTGAAAGTATTTGAACGATCTTCCAAGAAAGAAAAATACACACTGACTCTATAATAACGCGTGTAGGGCATATTCGTTGGTGTATCATTTTGGGCATCAGCACTGGGGTTATATAGTGGAACATACTAAGCAACCAGGACGTCGAAACCACATTTGCATACGATTTTCACGCTGGGTGTGTTTAATCCGAAGATTAATTGATCCGTGTTTCACATTATCACCCATGAATTTTATTTATATAGAAAATTTTGAATTTTTCAAGAGCAAACAACCCCCTGTACTGTTTAAATTGAAATATATTATGCGTAATATTCCAATTATGGTAAAACTACGAAAATGTAAAAACAATCCTGGCAAAAATGTCACCAAGTCCCCAAATCCCATCAGAAACATTCAGCCAGCAAAGTTTGCTCCACGCTGTATAAATAACGAATAACGGTTCCACATTGCAAGCACCCCAACCCGTTTAATCGTTATAACGCTTGAGACCCACCGCAATATTCTTATAACAAGGTGCAACTATGGCTCCGCTAACTTCTTGCCCAGACGGGGTATTCCACCCCCAAAAAAAGCCAAACCAATGTTTCAGCCCCGATAAACCCAAAATCGTACACACAATTCCATAATTCGCCCTCCCACTGCAATTCCTCGTGCATTGTTTCATTTGGTCGCATCTCGCCCGAACTTCGCACAGCAACCATGTAGTAGCACACCTGCGAAGTAGTCACCATTAAAACCAGGGTCTCCCAAAAAGCACCCGGAAAGAAGGAAAAAATAGACATTTTCAACTAGCACCACAACCAATTTGCGGAGTTCTGATTTCTGTCCCCACAATCCCCAATTCTTTGCCTCCACCATGGACTTACTAAAGCCCGGACTCCCGAAAACCGTGCTTCGCCAGGCCCGGTCCACCAACACAATTTCTTTCCGATTGTTGGAGCAAATCCAGCAATTGCACGAAAAAACAAATGTGTTTCTCGCCACCCTGGGCACAAACCCGGAAATGCCCCAGAACGGCGGCTGTGCAGAGACCGTGGCGGACATTTTCACCGACTTCTACTACCACCTCAACATCAGTAATGTGAAGGTCACGAGTGTCCCGGAGATTTCGTTGCAATCTTTACGTGTGTACCAACAGCGGGTTGCCAAAGCACCGCCTGTTTCGGACTTTGAACACGCACTTGTGTCGCTTATTGACGAGTACAGCGTGATTGTGGCGCTCCACCATTTGGCCAACTCAATCTTATATAAGACCATTATTGCCAAGGCCCACGTATCTTACTGGCTGAACATCAAGCTGTCCTCATGGAGCAAAACCATCTATGGGATCCAAACGGCGCCCGAAAGAGCATACCACATGGCTTGTTTCGGGGTCAGATATGGGTTTCGGGCCGGGTACAATTCGGCTGTAGCGATTTCCGACGACACCACCAATAAAACACTGGCCGAGCGAGTGTTTGGACCTCTCTGGGCATCCTTGCGAAACACCTGCCACATTATTTGGCAGAAGTCGTGGCAGAATCTCAACGTCAACTTCATTCTCAAACAGTCGCGTCTCCTGATGTTGAAAATCCCCCTCAATTTTCTTGACGACGAGATCAAATGTAAACTTTCCACTTTAGCCGCCCACTTGGACTCCCATTACCAGATCCTCGGGGTGTTCTTGAATAATGTACCCGTTTCTACAAACACGCTTGCCCAGATCTTACCTGACATGGCTGCGGATGTTGGAACCAATGTTTCGAAACAGCTTGAGGTCATTGAACGGTTCATTGCTGAAGAAAATACTCCTCCGCTGACGACCCCGCCAAATGCGCTTGTCCGGTATTGGCCGCTTTTGCTCCTCACGGTGAATTATGCGCCCTCGTTCACGATAAACTTGTGGCAGAACCGGGCGGCTATTGCCGAGTGGATCAAACTCAATTTCGTCGACACCGCGGTAGGGTTCTGGCGCAATTGGATTATCCGCCCCATTGGAGATATGTTGAGTATCCTCCGAAACGACGAAACCATGACCATTGCACTGAAGGAGTCTTTGAAGTCGGATCTCGACTCGCTTGAGCGAATGGTGGCCGATTACTTGGCTGATACCAACGTCAACGTGGACGTTGCAGATATACGCGCGGCCGTCAAACAAGGCGACTTGACCATGGTGATGTCTCAATACGAAGACGAGCTCCGCACGCCCTACAAGTCCATTCTCCGGGGCCTGTTGATCCGGTCCATCTTGATCCAGGTTCAGAAAACTAAGGTGGACGGGGACTTGGCCATCAATGGCATCGACAAGCTTCTCAAGCTGCAACAGCTTTTGTTTGGTGTGTTGTCCATCCTGCCTTCGCTCTTCATTCTTTACCAAGCGAATAGAGCACTCCGTAGAGACGCGTCACTCACCCAGACCATTCTTGACCGCCGTATTGATTGCCTCAGGAGTATGAACCACATCAATAAGTTGGTAAGCAGGGAAGTCCCAGAAGACAAGTTTATTTCGGATGGCAAGCTTTTCGTGGAGGTGGTGAACCTCAATTTGCTCTCGCAGAAAATAATTCCAAAGGCTCTACGTGGCGAGTTTCTACAGGACTTGAACCAACTAGCACTTGCTAGCTCGGGCGATCTGAGTGAAGTCAAAACAGCGGTCAACCGCATCTGGAATATGTACTCACCGTTCTTCCGGAGGGGACTTACCTAGGATACCACGTGGTACTGAAACAGGGGATCCTAGCTATTAGAGTCCCGCAGAAAAGTGGAGCAAAGAAGAAGGCTATCAGGAAAGAAGAAGCATAGGAAAGAAGAACCAAACCAGAAGAACCGAAGGAGAAGAATCAAAGGAGAAGAACCAAACGAGAAGACCAAACGAGAAGAATCAAAGGAGAAGAATCAAAGGAGAAGAATCAAAGGAGAAGAATCAAAGGAGAAGAACCAAAGGAAATAAGACCCACAGGAAAGATCCCCAAAGGAAAGATCCCCAAAGGAAAGA
This sequence comes from Metschnikowia sp. JCM 33374, assembly GCA_005406065.1. NCBI lineage: Eukaryota > Fungi > Ascomycota > Pichiomycetes > Serinales > Metschnikowiaceae > Metschnikowia > Metschnikowia sp. JCM 33374. The sequence continues at coordinate 93,041 of BIMT01000004.1, read as the reverse complement.
TCCCCAAAGGAAAGACACCACAGCAAACAAAGAATACTTAGTATTAGATGCATGCTGTGGAATTTCTACGTGAAGCACAACAAGGACCTTGGACACTAGCGCATATCATCTCCACAATGGGTGTTGGATGGCCGCCAAAAGACTCACGAAGAAATGTGCTTTTGTTTTGGTTTATTCTCCAGTTTTCAGGAATTCTCATCTTGGTAACGTCCTCGAACTCCCATCTTTTAAGCTTTGGTCCCGTCCAACCAGATGCTTGGCTGGCGAAGCTAGCTGTCTCGGAGTTTTCTCGGACTTAAACTATGCACGGATCCGCACACCTCTGATCTGGTATTTCACACTGCCGCAGCCTGACATCACCCCTCGGAACCCCTCCGATTCCCCCCACTGGTTCACGTATACAGTCTATCAAGAAACACCCCTTTCTTGTTTCCTTTCTTGTTTCCTTTCTTTTTTCCTTTGTTTTTTTCCTTCCTTTTTTCCTTTGTTTTTTCCATGTCCTTTCTTTTTTTTTGTACGTTTTCTAATTTTTTTTTTTTTTTTCACACAGATGGTTCATTTTTTCATTTTTCACCCCTCAAACCCCGATCTAATGTCGAATATGGTGGCTTGGATTGGCTTGACCTGATTTGATTGGCTTGGCTTGGCTTGGCTTGGCTGTTTTTTTATTTTGCTCAATTGCTCAGATCGAAATCTGCCGAAGAAATAAAATTACTCTTTTGTCCCCACCCTCGGCAAACCTGCTTGACACAGTCGTCCCCAGCTTCCCCATTTTGCTCAAGCTTGCTTATTCTCATGCTGGTCGCTGCCGGTCGGCTGAGCCCGAGCCCCGAGTGCCTGGCGTCCTTGTCGAGTCTTTGTCACCTGCGGCCGCACGCCTAGATGCCGGAAATGGACGCCACTTGGTTCTGCCGCTCTCAATTTCCCCTCCTCCGCCCCGCCACAAAGCACCCTGGCTTCAATTAAAGATTGCGGGGAACAATGAATTGCCTGCAAACTTGCACCCATGCGAAGTGGGTGACTACATTTAAATTTTGTCACTTCACATAATACGTCTCCATATCACATTTCACAAATTCCGTTCCGAATTTCATAAATCACACTACATTACCTCATATCACTTGACTTCACATCACGTCGGACATCTCACATCTTGGTTGAACATCGCTGACGGTCCATAAAACGATATCTGTCGTATATAAGTATAAATTGCGCCCCAATTCCGAGCCACATTTTTAGATTTGTTTGTACCATAAGAAAATCTTTTTCTGGATTATTATTGCTTCTTGCTTCTTATATTTTGGTTTATCTTTGGTTTGGTCTTATCTTAGGGTTTTGCTAATCGCCAAGGGTATTGATATTATTTGTCCCCTTTTTTGCTCTGCTCGTCTATCCTAACCAGATCTGGAAAACCCTTCCGAAATTCCACCTGCCTTTTTTGCACCTATTTCATCCGATATACTGAAAAAGTGGATTCTCTTAAAGTGGATTCTCTTTTGTTTTCCTTATAAACATGGTTGATTTCATGCCACAGGCCAAAGAGTTGTATTTCGTCAACGGGATCAACGACCCGGGAAAGTTTGGAACCAAAACTCCCACCGGAAACGCCCGCCTCTACAACTGCAAGCAGTGCAAGCGGGCCTTCACCAGATATGAGCATTTGAGCAGGCACATAATGCTGACACACAACAAGTTGAAGCCATTTGCATGTGGAATATGTTCCCGGGCTTTTTCCAGGCGCGATTTACTCTTACGCCATGCAAAAAACCTCCACGAAGGCTCGGAATTGGCTGTTGCAAGAATCCGCAAGCAACTAAAGAAACCCTCTCTTGAGGCCAAATTGGAGCAATATCGGCTAGATGATTTGGTAGATGGAAATAAGCTGGATGAGGGGAAATCGGATGAAAATGAATACAAACTGGATGGGGATAAACTGGACGACGAAAAGCTGGGCGAAAATCTGCCTGTGTCTCTGCCCCGTACCAAGAGATTGAAACTCTCGGTAGACATGTTGGTGAGCTGAAATGAAAACTACGTGCTAATGATTAAAGACCCATTTATGAAGAAGAACATGCTTGTAGTGTACACCGCTGGGTGTGATAGTCATTTTTTTCAAGCCAATGTTGTTTTACATTGATTCTACAATTTTTCTCATTTCATTTCTTTTCACTTTAAGTGTGAATGTCATTTCTTGGGGTAGAAACCTTGGTCTTTTCTTATGCAATTTCCTTGCCATATGGAGCTTCGGTCTCTGATAGTTGCTCGTATTTGAGCCATGATCCTGTGGCTGAAACAATATTCCTGTACACATCTCGCATTGTGTATTCTCTCACAGCCCCGTTAAAACGGGGAAGAGAAAGAGTGGGGGCACGCCGGACCTCCATTGTGGAGATCCACTCTTTCCTGCAGGACATCCCCTCGTTACATGTTTCTTTTAAAAAAAATAACCGGGGGATATCGAAACACGTGTCACTGATCCATTCCGCCCACATTTTCTCCTCATTTGGATACCCCCAAACAAAAATTACGCCACTGCTTTGAATGTCAAGGACTCATCGATGATAACAGTCGTCGTGCGAGCGTGAGAGATGGCGAACCAAAACCAAAAGTCCGCGTCCTGCAGACAACGCACGGCCGCGCAACTCTTGGTATGGAGAAGTTGATGTTCCGGAGATGACTGTGAACAACTATTGGCGTCTTACTTTGGAACCAATCAATAATGGTTAAGCCTCTTTTCACGTATGCCGTGAAAGACACACCATGGTATGTCGTAGTGGCCAAAGGCGCAAGCCACTTCTATTTTGATTCAGAAACTGGCACGTCTGTATGGCAACTATCGGATACTGATATCGATGATTTTGCCAGTAAAGTCAACTTTGACGAGCTAGGGATCCTCTTTGCCAAGGCAAATGGGTTGCGTATTGGACCGGCAGAGCATGTACGCAAGAAAAGAAGGCTTTCTGGCTCACGTGAACATGTTACGCAACCAGAAGTTGGTGATGATGTGTATGATATAGTGTCCGATTTACCTGAGGTCCGCAGTTCGCCAAAGCGCGAACATTCCCAAGAAGAAACAAGTTTGCTCTCCAGGAAAGAAGGGGCGGATTCTTCTCCCGCCGAAAAGAGTATAGAGGATGCCCCAATTGGCTCAGAAGAGGCCGAGCAAGATGATGAAGTGTCTGATATAGATGCAAGACCCGATGTATTAAAGCTGACACCAGCAGGTCTCGATCTTGGCTACTCCTCGTCAGAAGAAGATGAAGATCTCTCTGAAGAACACAAAGAAGCGGCAGATTCCGGGTCAGATGGTCATGCTGATTCCCCACAGTCCGAGCACCTGTTCGACAACGAAGACAGCGGTTCCGAGCAAGACGTCAACAGTGGGCTCGACCTAGGGTTCGAATCCGACGGCGACGAGCCTGGGCAAGACCCTAATGACACCGCCCGACATGAATTCGAAGCACTCTTAGACGAACACAAGGCCGAAATTTCCACCTATGACCCGTGGTTTCTCGTGGAGGAGGAACTCTTACCCAAGTTCTCGCAAAACCCGGCATTTTATGCCGTTCCGGATGCCGTGACGAGAGAAAAGATCTTTGACGAATGGGTGGTATCTCGGACCAATGCCCACAGTAAAAGCCAGCAATCGGCCAAAAGTTGTGGCAAATATCCCACGCCCAAACTTCTTCTCCTCCGCTATTTGCAAGAATACAAGCCAGAGGTGAAGAAAATGTACTACGGGGAATTCTACAAGAAACATGCTGCTGGGATCGATGCCATCACGGAATTGGCGCCAACCATCAACCCAGAAAATGTATATCGAGAATTGCGTGTCACCTTGAACGACTACGCGGCGTATGAACGGTCCGCAAAAAAACACAATGTTGCAGGCAACTTGAAGGTGGCACATGTGGAGGCCTATCTCCGACAGAAGCTTACACAATACTCGGGTAAACTAGGGGACGCTGCGGTGGCGGCACATGAAGAAACGTCGTTTTTTGACCGCTGGATGCACCTCTGCAACGAGCTTTCCTTGCCTGAAGCGGTGGTTTGTGATGCCACCAATTTCATCCTTGGGGACGAAAAGCGGTTCGCGGGTTATCTCCGCGTATTGGGTCCGGCGGACCAGGTGTAGGGTAGAAGCCGTGCGGATATAGCGCGAACCGCTTCGGGTACCGGGAGCGCGGGACCGGGGTCACGGAAACCGGGGACTTCCGGGAAACCACTTGCCGTTGTATGTGCCGGATCGTATAAATGCTTCATTGATTACGTTAATATGATAGATAATGCGAGAAGGAAGAGCATTTGTCGATAATGTTGGCTTCACTAAACCGGCACTTTTTTATCCTTACATGGATTGTGGTTGCGCTATGTGCGTTTTGGAAGGGCTTTTTAAAGGGCCTTTTGGAAGAGCACCTCACAAGGTGTGGCAGATACTCATATCCATAGTTTAATGGAAGTGTAGGGAAATGTACGATGTGTAGAGCCTCAGCAGAGTTTAACTGTGGTAAATTTAACTTTGGGAACCTTATTAACGTGATTTAGAAAAAAATACATGGTAGGAATCAGAAAAGATTCCATCATCGGTATATACATGGAATTCAACAACCGTGGGTGTTCAAACGACAGATCCCGCTTTAGACGAACATCCCAATGATTCACATAACATAGAAATCACATGATGAACGAATCCTTCTCGGCAGATAACAAACCATCAAAGACCGTGATGAATTCAAAGTCAAACGCCCCTTCACAATAAACTAGGTGAACGTCCCCTGGTGTTGCGACTGTATACATCGCAGTGTGCCAACCACTTTACCTTAATTAGGTCACACTGTCATGTGTACAGTCTTTAACCATCGACTTTTTGTTGCTGTTGCTTATCAAATATTAGAATTTCAGCATGGGCTCAAACAAGGTAAGAGAAAGGCAACGAACCCTCCGACTAGCAGAATTGGACAGTATTGTGGTTTAAGGGCTGCTTAGTCAGACAGTCGCCTTCGTAATGTCGCCTTTGTAATGCGACTGGCCGTATACAGAAAAAGTGCTCTGGTGGTTGCCACTATTACTAAGGCAAACAAGTCACGCAATAATCACATTCACAGAAAAGACTCCTCCAGACATCCACACTTCCGTTCCACGTGTAGTCAGAACATTTCTGTAGTAGCAAGCAGCAAATTAGCAAAGTCTTATTTGGCAAAGAGATAATTAGCAAAGAGGAAAGTAAATATTATCCGTGCGGCAATAAATGCAGATTGTCATTGCATAATCCAGGAACATACCGAAGGCAAAAAAAAAAAAAAAAAAAAAAAAAAAAAAAAAAAAAAAAAAAAAAAAAACACGAGTACTCGTATACAACCACGGGCTCGGAGACGGAACCAAGAGAGCAAGATGCCGACGCGCGAAAATCCCACCGAGAATCCCCGAAGCGAATTTCCAAGTACTTGCGCATTCCCATGAGATATCGACGTTGCACCTGGGAAATCTCCTGCCCGTTTTCCCCCAAAAATGGCCAGTTTTTTCCTTTTTTTTTCTTTCCCATTTCTTTTCGGCTCTTTTCAATTCCTCCTTTCTGTTTCAAATCAATTAACCCACCCCACGTCCATCGCCACACGTGACGGTATCATAAAGCAACCGTCAACTCAAACACCTGGCCATCGGGGTTCCAAACCTAGCTCGGGCCATGTGCAGGCATGGCCGTGCCAAGCAAACTTTGACGGCAAATACCAGCAAGCCGGTTGCAATGTAAGCAGAAAAAAGCCTTGAGTATGCGAGCGGCTCACGTAAGTTTTTGACTTCTCTTCGGCATTTTTTCTCCTTGTGCCGCACTCGCCCCGTCCGCTCCGTCCCGAGACCCTTCGACTCGTCATCCTGGTGCATGTGCATTGCACATGGCGATATGTCGATGCCACTCAAATGGCCACTCAAGGTGAATATATATAATACGCGTAGATCCGGGCAATGTAGTGAAATACAACCAAATTTGAAACACATCAACAATAGAGTTTTTTTCATGCAGGCCAAGCCAGCAAATAATTCTTGGAACCCTAGTTTTTTTCGAACCCATATACTGTGTTCTTATTAGGAGTGTTGTTACTCGGTGCCCATAATCACCTCCCACTTCCATGGCTCTTCATACCATGTTTCCAGGTCTTAGTTTCCTAGGGAAGAGAAAATCCCTGTCAAGTATCACCACGGTTAGTTCAAGTGAGCAGACTGCCGCCCTGAAGTCCAAGGCGCCCAGAAAACGGGGATGTTCCGGTCTGAAGGAACCGACCGTGAGTGTGATGAACAGATCTCAAGCCAAACATGGCAGTTTTTCTTCTGGCGGAAGCCGATGAGCTCTTTGGGATGCTCTTGAAATTGGCTATGCGATTGGCTATGCGATTGGCTGTGCCATTGGTCTCCGTGGTTTTCTTGGGATTTTTTCTTCTTCACATCTGCCTTCCATTGTTCATTTTGGAGTTGCCCACTATTTCTTCTTGATCACCCCTGTGTTTCCAATGGCTTGCGAGTCTTGACAAAACAGCCCCACTGGGTATCGGATTCCCTTATTTATGACTAATGAACTAATGTAATACATTTTCAGTCCTGTAGTTCTCTATACCCCATATTTCCTGTCATTGTCGGATGTCACTTGCCTCACCAATTTTGTTTTCCTATTATTGTTGCTGGTTAGTACACATACGTCACTAGGCCGTGTTGTCAGCTCAAACTGGTGGTAATGCGGTACGACAAACCGGACATTGTAATTTGTAGATCATCCAGTCTTCCAAGCATTCCGTGTGGAACGAATGGTAACAAGGGGTGATCATCACATCTTTCATTAGATGCTCGTACGACTTCTTGTTGGCAGATTCCTTCATCAAAACCGGGAACTTCAACGTCGACATGCAAATGGCACAATCACTTTCGTACATGGAAACCTCTTGATCCGGCACCGTCTTCAAGTTTGCTATGATATCACGCGAGAAGCCCTTCTCCAAGTCCTTGATGCTAATCACTGGATGATAGTTATACTGTTCAGGTAGCCATTTGCTATTAAGCCAGAATCTGGCTCCGAGCACGCTTTGCAAGTACAACAAAAAGATTTGTGTCACTATCCAGCTGAATACTATCACCAACAATAATGGGTTCCGAGGGTGTCTGAAGGGATTGGATTGGGCTAAGCAAAGGTACATCAATGGCACCAATCTGACCATCGACGTGCCAAACACAAATTCCCATCGTATGGATTGCAGCCTGTTCTTCAAGGTGTTGCGGAGAAACTGTGGAATCCAATACGAGTTAATAAGCAAGAGGAACCAGTATTCAAACACGCGCATGGCCTGAACACTCCAAGAAGCTGCGTTCAAAATTATCATGGCTATTCCAAACGACAAAAAAAGGCTGAAAATAAAGTATGACCCTACATTTCCGGATGAGGGGCCACTAACTGTCGCGGTGGGGTTCGCCGGTGGTGCCGGTGTGGCGGGAGTACCCGTCGCTGGTTCTCCGGGTGCTACGGGGGTGGCATTGGGGGTGACATTAGCGTCGGGTTGTGCACGTGTAGTTGGCTCGTCCGCGTTGGTCCGAGCGCCTCTGAGAATCTGCCACCAAGAGATCCCTCTCTCATTAGACTGCGACGCCTCGATGGTGGCGAAGTAGCGAAGCTCGAAAACGTAGAAAAGTAAGATGCTCAACACCGTGTTGCATGCGCAAATAAGGTATAGGTCAGACACCCACATGATCAGCATCATAAGCACACCCACAACCAGGTCGTAGCCGCTGAGAAGCCCTATGCAAAGCTTGGAGATGTTAGACAATTCACTAGGCGTGCGTGTCGCTTTGGCCTGGCGCATGAATAAGCCAAGTTCTACTAGCGTCAAGAGGAAAACACCCAACAAGGTGCGGCGCAACTGCGCGAGCTTGACTTCGGCACGGATACCCCCAAAGGGCACATCGGGCTTTTTCTCAAACACAACTCCACAGTCCGGGGAGTATAAAAGCGCATTTGCAACCTCCACCTTGGGGAGGGGCTTCGGAAGCGGCAAGCCCTGACGGAGTTTGAGTTCATCGTCGATGAAGGTCAACTCTGCTTTTGTGTACGAGGTTTTCAGAAGCTGCAAAAACACCGCCAATTCACACCGAGACTGGGCGCGCTCTACGGAAGTGGTCACGTCGTCTAGAGTAACGTCCTTATCGACATCAGCCACATTCAATAGCCGCGTCAAAAGCGTTTGCGACCGGTTGAAGTTCGTCTCCGACATGGCAAAGTGGGGCAACGCCTGGGTGCCCATGAATTTGGCCAGGCGTGTGGCGCCCACGAGCGACCCGGTATCCTGGAAATACACCGCGAACAAGCCAAAGTCATTGCGGTCCGTTTTGGGGGTATCAGCGATCTCTACGTTTACATAGACAAGGGTGGCGTCGTCGTAGACGTCGAGGCCGTGGCGCACCACTTGGAGGTCTGGGTACACCTCTTGGAGCGGCTGGATGCGCACCGTCAACGCGCCCAGATTGTATGTTGTGATGTTGCCGGCCTTGTGCAAGTCTGCCGGGATCTCTTGCGGCGGCAGGTTGTTTTCCGGGTCCTGTTCGTAGCGCTGTTTTTCTTCCTCGTACCGGGCCTGCCGGTAACTGTTGTAGTACTCGTTTAGGTACGGGGGGAGAGGCATGGAAACCGGCGTGAGCCGCCTCAGGTCCGCGGGAATGTCAAACTGCCCGTACAAATCACTCAGGATGTTGAGCATATACGCGGACCCGGCTTGTGTGGCGCGGTCCGTGGCCCAGAACCGCCGGACCTTATTGCTAACGTAATCTGGGAAAAGCGAGTGCTGCTGCGTTTCAGTCCATGGCGTCTCGGGGGTATACTCCCGGAAAGGCCACTGCAGTACGTTGCGCTGGTGGACGCTGTCGTCGTAGGAGAGCTGGAGGCCCGTCAAATTGCCGTATCCCAGATAATATTTGCCATGGGCGAGTTCGGACCGGGCCTGTTTGAGGGAGGCCTTATATTGCGCAAGGACGAGGTTATTTTTCTCCAGGGACTCGTCGACGCCGCCACGAGGGAGTTGGAGAAACACTATGAAGAGAAGAAGAAAGAGGAACGTCTGTCTGTTCATGGTGTTTGTTTTTGTTTTTGGGGGTTTTGGGGGTTTTTGGTGGTTTTTGGTGCGTTTTTTGATCTTGATTAGTTGGTGGTGCGCCGCCTGATGCGTATCTGGGTGGGGTGCACTGCGCACACGTAGTGCGGCAGTGGCGAGACTGATAGTGTACCTGGTTATAATGGTAGGTGAGATTCTGGGGGAAGCACTTTCCTGGTGGCGTCGGACATTTTTTGAGTTGGGTGGTTATTTTTATTTGGTGGGGAGAACTGGATGTCAAATTCTGGGAACGGTGATGGCTGCACTTTGGCTTTTGGCAATTACTCGCCGGTTGGAATTATTAGGGGAAAGTCACGTGACTGATGGTTGCAATTCAACGATAGCCCATCCATGGGGAGCTGGCAATAGAGAAATATTTTTCAGCAGCAAATCATTGGCGTAAATTTGACACTGCGGATTTGTGGCTGATAGGCCTCGAAAAGTGGCAATTAGCCCCAAATATTTGCATTTGGCTCCTCAGTGCATCTGCGAGCATCGAAAGTTATGTTTTGGTGTAATCGCCATTCACTTCTTACATTACCCATACTGGCCGGGCTGGCCTGGTGCTTTTACTAAGTCAGTTCACGAAAAAGATATTCCAAAAGTGGGCCTGTGGCGGTGCTTCTTGGATCACCACATTTTCCTCGGCAAAAGAAATAGAGTACCCGCTATCATCATCACGATTTCACGATCTTGAAGACTCGCAGACACCCGTCGAGGTGGATATTCTTGACGGGGTCTCGACGTGGAAATTGGGGGAGGGGGCTCAAAAACTCGGAAGAGGATGTCCTTTCATGATGTATATATACCCTAGAGGCTAGAACCTTGAATGATGACGGGTCCCGAAATTAGCTATGTGGCTTGTCTGACGGACCGGTTAGTTATTGATGTTTTTTAAACAAGAATTAAACAAAGTATACAGACTCTGCTAGACTGACCCTGAAGAATGTATTAAAGAGAGTCTTTCCACTTTTTTGACGGTCAGATTTTCAAAACCTCTGTTTTCAACAAATAATTCCAAAAACTGTTCAATACGCTATTACGTATTTTCACAGCGGTACGCACGCATTACGCTTACGTGGAATTGAAAAAGAAAAAAAAAAATTACGCATTTTGTTTCGATTACGAAATCGAGTGTTTTCGTTCCCCACGTAAAAAAGCCCCTACGTGCGCCACTGCCTAAAGAGCGGGAGATGGTAGTTCACGTGATACGTCTCTATAATCCAACAAATCTACTATCCATCCTGGCGTCTGTTCCACGCAAAACAACGGGTGCAAACTTAACTATGCATTAACAGACATAGAGGGTATATGGCTATCCCATAAAAAGACTGGTGGGTAAAGGAACGTGCATAGGGGTGAATTACTTGGTCATTGTAAGTGACACGCCGCTAACCGAATCCAGACCTATTTGGGGTTACAAGGTGTCCAAATTTGGACAGAGTCATACCTTTACCGGCCATGTGACCGAAAGGCTTCAAACCATGGCAAGTCGAGGTGGCCACAGGGCAAGGAAATCATGCTACAGACACTTCCCAAACACCCTAAACAAGAAAAACCCCAGCGTTTTCAAGCACCGGATATCCTAAACAGTCAAGCCGTATTGGTGGAAGTCCAATTTGGGGTCCCCACCGTCCATCTTCGACTTTTCGCACCCATTTCTAGCAAATGGACGAAGCATATATACAAGAAGCGACCCATTACCTCACCAGTCTAATCGCCAAGTAAAAACAGACACCAATCACTCCACAATTATATCACCACCCCATCCACCTCAAAACCAAAAAGTATAAAACAGGAATTAGCCCATACAAAGCCCTTTTCAAAACGCCCAAACCTACACCAACCGCCTGGTTATATACAGTCGTACCCACCCTATCTGCACACCCACCATATCCCAAACATTTGTCCATTGGAGTAAACAGCATCTACCTGGCCAATTGCCTAAGCCATGACAACTCTGCAAGTCATGGGACACAATGGCGGTAACACTTTAACCCCAGATACGCCATATGAACTGGGCGAGTCCCCGCTTGCAAGGTATGGACCTGCCGTGCAGCATGGGTTTTTCAAGCATCTTTTCGATCTCGGTGAACTCACCATCGACCATATCGATCCCACACAAGACATTGCCGAGCTTGCTGATTCTATCATATATGCGTTTGAGGAGTTCATCATAGATGCAGAACTGGCGGGTGGTTCTGCTGAAACTCAATTATGTAGTTTTATCGCCGAAGAGTTGAAAAATTGCATCATCTTTAAATCATTTGTGGTGGCTTCCGACATGTCTCTATTCCGAAGATACTTCCCTGACATGACCAAATACCACTCGAGGTTCAAGCGTGGTAATCAAACTATTGCCCATGCCCTTGTACAGGGCATTTTCCCGGGGTTGGCGGAGAAAACCAACTTGAATGCACGCCAAAGACGGGATTTGGGTCATGTTTTAGCCGCGGTGTTTTCCCTCGCCAAAATGGCCAATACTGGCGGAGATTTAAGCGCTGGCGTGCCATGCGATGAGCCCATAACGCTGGCAAGCAATCCTACTGAATATTCACAGAAAGAGACTGCTCCTTTGGAGAACACCAGCCCGCCAACTACCGCACCTGAAAAGGCCTCTGTGGTATTGATCGATGGCATCAAATACAAAGTCGACGAGGGGATGGACACTTCCTTTATACCTCTGGACTGTGCTCTTTCCACAAGCGCAAGCGTGACAGTGACAAATAAAAAGGAGTATCTTACGGATCGTCAAGAATTTTCCGGTGTTTTTTTCTCTGACGACGAAGGAAACAGGTATTTTTCCCAGTGCAAAGGCAAGCTTGTCTTCGGAAAGTATACCTTGACTTGCTACTGGGTCCCCACGTATCCTGGCAGTGTCGTTAGTATGAATGACCTCGCACAGATCTCCAATCACGCTTTCATTGCCTATAAGGGCAGTGTGTACATCAGGGACGCCAAGCTCGAAACGTTCAAGGAAATCGGACCAACCACAGATGTGGGGCTCGTTCAAATGGATGTCAAGGTCCTGCCAAATCAGCCAGATACACGCGAGAATGTCGGTCGCCAGGACCAAGACGAAGGCCCTTCTAGTTTCAAAATCGGGAAGGATGCTGCCAACCTGGAGTCATCCTCTAACGGCATACGCACCGTCCCAGATGGACCAGCTACTTGTATTTTGGAACGCTTTACATTGGACATGGCTCAGTTGATCGACGGATGGTACAGTTCTTATTCCAAGGATGTATTCTCAACGTATATTTGGACCGGGTACATGGAAACTCTAGACACAACAAGTAACACCAACCAAAACTCTTACTTACAGCGTCTGGACATGTCTCTGCTCAGGCAATATCTTTCTAATGTGACCAAACCCGTACCGAGTATAATTCAGACGGAATCGGTCGCAGATACAGGGAAATTTATGGAAAATACCCACACCCCAATACAAAACAGTACACGGACATGGTTTCTTATGTTCGGGAAAGCTCTTGAACTACTCGCCAGTGCCACTGTGAATACTACTATAGAGAGAATTTTACAAACGATTGCCATACGACACGCAGTGTTACTCCACAACTGTACTCCGGACTCGAAGGGTCGTACCCCAAGAATGTTATTGACCGGACGCAAGTCGCCGCTTGCCGAAAGCTTCCCCCTTTTCGGGAGTGATGCAGTGGTCAAAGTCACGGATGAAACGTACTTGAAAGATCTACAATTAAAGGAGCCTGAATTGAGGGGTATCTACGTGGGAACCCACCCAGCAAACACTTCAGTGCACCTTATTTGGATCAACTATGAGCAGCCGGCTGAAAAAATTCGCATCGTACAAACCGATAGCGTGCGCTTCACTCATCGGTTCACGCATATGCGTGAAGCAGAAAAAATAATGACTGCGGTGGAATCTGTCATAAAGGCCCAAACGCCTTTTGATTCTCCAGCTCCTTCACCATACAGTAACTTAAAGGTACCTCCCCTGAAACAAGTTGGATCTTTCAAAACTGGCGAGTCACGTAAAATCATGCCAATTAGTGCTATGCCTGATATTGTCGCTACAATCTTGAGTCCTGAACTACTTGATACGTTGGCGAAGCAGTACAGTGATTATACAAGACTTAAGGCCAAGGTTGCTGGTTTAAAGAGCATATATCCAAGTGAAATGAAAACCCTAATGGCGCGGACACATATCATGGTCGACGACACAGAGCCGACTTTAACTTCAGGCAACTTTGCTCACATGGACGATACCAATACCCGGTTGTGGGAACTAGAAGCCGAGGTTTTCGGTTTCCAAGCGTGTGCCGCGTCACTAATCACCATACCAGAGCTTATTGAAAGACAGGGGCTACCACCGAAAGAGCTACTTGAGCGTATCCAAAACCTCGAAAGCCAGATTGTACTTCCAAAGATCCACAAGCCACTCCTTCCGACAAATGTTGAAGCTGATGGACCAACTGCTTTATGGAATAATGGCAAACCAGCCATAAGTGTTCTCAGACAAGCCCTTGAAAGATATATCCAAGAACTGGAAATGAGTGCCGAACGCGTAACGCCTGATCTGAAAAAAAAGACCGAGAAACCAGCACAAGAAGAGGGTTCACGCAAGAATACCAAATTGGAGGAGCTTTCACCCGGCAATTATACGCGTCCATCGCAGGCTGGACACTTAAACAAGGCATGGGAAGTGCATCACAGCAAGATCGTGTATATTCATTGCTTACAGCGTGCCTTTCTCGAGCCAGACTATTTCGACCAGACCATAGGTAAAGCCACTGAAACATCAACGGCTGAAAAATCCCTAGTGGTCGTGAAATCTACCAGGAAAAATCTGGTGCCAAGAACAAAGATTTGGGAAAACGCCGTGGTTTCAACTACCAGAACTCGCTTTTTTCATTCTGATGTTATAACCGCCCGAGAAACACTCTTGGAACACACCTTTTTGGGACCTCTTGTCGTGCAAGCAGAGGTTGACGAGATTGCCCGATTGAAAGAAATGGACATCTTTGAGGAAATCGATTTCGACCAAGTGCCAAAGTCAGTACCGATAATCAACTCAACATACGTGCACAATCTCGATGACTCTGATCAATACACAAAACTCAAAGTACAGGCCCGGTGTGTGGTGCATCATTATACGCGAGCCACACTTCCAGGAGACTCATTTTCTGCGGTTGTTCTTCCTGAAAGCGTCCGAGCATTCATTATGACAGCAGTGTCGAGGAAAATGGTGATCCATCAGTTAGATATTGGCCTAGCATACTTCTACCAGCCTTTGGATCAACCTGTGTATGTACGGCCGCCTAAGGGAGTGCCCGGTGTGAGCGCAACTAAGGTATGGAAGTGCAAGAAAGCATTATATGGGCTTAGAAACGATGACAAGTCTTGCTATAATACCATCAGGTCTAAGCTTGAAGCTTATGGGTTCAAACAGACAGTTTCGCATGGAATCTTTACCAAGACCACTGCCAGAGGAACAGATATACATGCTGCCCTCTACATTGATGATTTATTGGTCAGTGTTCAAGACGAGGAGGACTATGTGGATTTCAGAAAATACATGGCACTTACTGCGGAAATACCAGTCAGAGACCTTGGTCATATACAAGAGTTCTGTGGTGTACAGTTCGACTCTGATATCGGAGGATATTATATGCATCAGAAGGACTTTGTCGAGGAGTTGCTCCAAAAGCATGAAAAGTTTTTACTTCCAAGAATACAACGATGCCCAATCCAAAATTATGATGTGCACAAGGATAAGTCGGTCTTGAATGAACCTGAACAACTGATCTATCAAGAACTACTTGGATGTTATCATTGGCTTGCGGGCATAACCAGGCCAGATATAGCCTCGGAAGTAAGTGAGTTTTTCTCGTTGAGGAGCAATGCGTCAAAAGCAGATTTAAGACAATTAAAGGGGATGTTGATGTATCTCAGACATACCAAGGATTTCGTGATCGACATAAATGAAGAGTTTTATCCCAATCAGAAGATAAAACTCCTCACTATCCTTGACGATCATTGGCAAAAGGACGGCTGGGCTACGTTCAAGCGTGGGTATATCTTACCCACGAACGCAACTGCCACAGTGAAGTCGAACAAAGAAGGGGAACCTGTCCAAATCTTGTATGCCGCTTTGTGCATCGCCGAAAACGATGTATTGTGGACGAAGGCGCTATTCCATGAATTGGGTGCCCATATTGAGCACCGCCCACATCTGTATGATGATTTCGGGAAAGAACAGATTCCGCGCAATGATAAAAACGACCAGACTCCGAAAATTGAGGAAAAACAGGAAACAAAATCCGGGCCACCGTCTGCAACGGAGGCTCTACCAATTGGTCTGGCCGATGAATTGAAGTATTCTACCTGTACTGGACAACCGGATTATTTTGGTTTCGGTAACAGATACAATATCCGGTCCATAAGTGTTAAATCCCATTCGGAGTATTGACAAAGAAATTGACAAAACATGGGCCAAAACGAAGGGATATTAACCATTGTGATGCTTCTGTATCTATCTTCACGACTGAGATACCAGCGTTGGAGCTGATTTATTGCTATAAGGCCTTCCAATTACTCCAGTACCAAAATTCCTTGTAATTTGGCCTCAGGTATTCTTGCATTGGGTACTCAATTGCAGAGCGGTTTATCAACGAAGCTTCGGCCTTGCGTGAGTATTATCGGAATTTTATTGATACCAGTCACAATAAAAGACCATCGGGCCAAGAGGTAATATGATTAGCAGTCGTCGGTGTAAATGATCAGGCCATTTGGAAGATTTCCATCCCGCTAGCATAAATTCATATAATGCATTATCTTCCCGACTTGTTCCTTTTATGCCAGAATATCCGTCACTTTTATGGAAATCCATGCGACCCAGTGCCCGCAAAACAGGGTCATTGCTACGTCATTCCGGCATAAATCGACTTTTTCAATTCGAGTGAAACTCTCTCCAGAAGGTGGTTTAAAAGATTGGGTATCTTTTCCTGGAGGTAATCGGGTTAATTAACGAATAAAATTTGTAGTTACCTTTTCGCCTGGTGGTCTTTTTAATTTTTTTCCATTGGTGGTCGCTTTTTTGTTTCCCCAACTTGGCTTTTAGTTGATTGACAGTAAGACGTCCAGACTTTGATTCCATCAAATTCGTCGATTCCGGCTCAGCCAATTCATCGATCCCCAGGTAGGTCCGATCAAGTGGATACATCCTATGCAAGTCACCAAATGTAAATGGGTGTCATGTATCTTTTAAGCACGCATAATAAATCCTTTTTCCCCATTTTCCTTGCCGAAATTCTTCTATCAGGCACCCGAAACGATAACCTCGATGTTGGTTTTTTTTTTTGAGGTTATCATACGTAAATACCCTATATCTGGTATAGAGATATGGCTCAATTACACGTTTCTTTTCTGGTTTTAGAAATCTTTCCTGGGATCAAGAAAACAAACGTGAAATATCTCTTACAAAAAAAAAACCACCACCAACGAGCAGGACCAAAATATCTCAGACCGGATTCCATATGCTGGACATGTTTTCTCGTAGATTCTTCTCCTGTGATCGACGAATCACACTTCAACCTTTGTTACCCTTATTTTTTCTCGTGTGACTTTACTGCCCTCGGAAGTATACGTTTTTGAGCAAAGTCGCACATGTGACATTCCTCACAAAGCCGTCTCTTAGTGTGGCTTCTGATATATCCTTTCTAAATCACGTTTTTCTGCCCAAGTATTCTCACAGAAAGTGCACTTCTAAGGCTTCTTTCGAGAGTGGGCTCTCGTGTGGACTTTCAAGTTACCCCGATGAGAAAATACCTTCTCACACAAAGTACACTTGTATGGTTTTTCTCCTGTGTGGACTCTCCCATGGATCTTCAAGCTACCTAGATGAGAAAATGCCTTTTCACATAGAGTACATTTGTATGGCTTTTCTCCTGTATGGGTTCTCATATGGACATTCAAAGCACTCAGACCATGAAATTCCTTCTCACATAAAGTACACTTGTATGCCTTTTCTCCCGTGTGGATTCTCATATGGAAATTCAAATCTTTTTTTTGCGAATACACCTTTTCACATAGAGTACACTTGTATGGCTTTTCTCCTGTATGGCTTCTGATGTGGATCTTCAAACCACCCAGATCACAAAATGCCTTCTCACATAAAGTACACTTGTATGGTTTTTCTCCTGTATGGATTCTGATGTGAGTCTTCAAACCAGACAGCTGATAAAATGCCTTCTCACAAAAAGTACACTTGTATGGTTTTTCTCCTGTGTGGACTCTCACATGGCTCGTCACACCACTTCGTTTGGAAAACGCCTTCTCACAGAATGTACACTTGTATGGTTTTTCTCCTGTGTGGACTCTCACATGGCTCGTCACATTACTTCGTTTAGAAAACGCCTTCTCACAGAAAGTACACTTGTATGGTTTTTCTCCTGTGTGGATTCTTAAGTGCATATTTAAGTTTGAAGCACTTCCGAATTCTTTAAAACAATGATTGCACGTGAGGTTTGGGGTTCTCTTTTTCTGGATGAAAGATGAAACTTCGAAGACAGTTCCCTCATCATGAATTTCCTCTGACACGTTCAAAAGACCATGATTGTCCTCACCCGATTCGTGTTCGTAATAAGACTCCGAGTCAGAACAGTCCCTAGTGCCAGACCTAGATGCTGAATAATTTTCATGGACTCTGTTTTCCAGAGAAAAAAGAGCATCATCACATTTCGATTCTTCACATACGACTTTATTCTCCAGCAGATTATCTGAGAGACCCCTTCGCCTTGGCTGTATCTCTTGTGAGTTTAGCTGGCGTCGTGGTACTGACTGTGGAGTATCCCTAGTGAAATTCTGAGTCATCGGCGCTTCTTCCAATACTATATTTTCATCAGATTCTGAATCTATTTTCTGTTCCTCTCTTTCGGTATTAAAATCGGGCAACATTCTTTGCAGCATATAAGATGGAATATGATCCCACATATTCTTTCTAAGGGATGGTGTAAACACCGAAGTGGGCAAGCAAACCATGGCATGCTTTCTTCCGTTGGAATTTTTCTTTTCCTCCATCAACTCTAGCATAGATTTGGGCAATTTCGAATTTTTGTGGTGTGGCTTTTTGGATCTCGGAGGTTTGCCTTTTTTTTTCTTACGATTGGGGGCACTATTATCGTCAAATCCGCATTCTTCCTTGGCAGCAGTAGTATCGTACGGATTGGTGAATGCTTTCTCGATTTCCTTGGGATAATTAACAATCTCGTGTTCTTTCTTGACAGTAGGTGTGCACAAATAGCTGGAAGATTCCGTCATCTCCTCTGAAACCGGTACATGTGGAGAATGTTCATATTTAGGGGAGTTTTGCCATGGAGATAGAGCATTTTCAATCTCACCTTGCAATGCGTCATTCTCTGGGCTGTTTTGTTCCATTTTGAGGAATCTTATGGTTGAGCTGAGCCCTGGACTTTCGGGCGCTTGTCGGTTTCCAATATCCGAATAGTGATTGGAATCTCTGCACCCTGGTGAAGACTCAAATTCCCTAGCTTCGCTTTCAAGGATGTCGCCAATACCACTATTTTCCAAGTTTTCTTCCTTTATAGATATTCTGTCGTTGCATCCATGCAACCATGGTTCCAGAACCACCGAATTAATCATAGATTCAAATATTCCAGGAGACTTTCTCTTCGGCGCTAATTGGGCGGGTGTTTCTTCTATGCCCGGTTTTCTTTTTCGATGATTATTTTTCGCCATCGATCCATATATGCTATTGCTATTTAACAGGCCGAGGTCTTCTTGTGGATAACCACCACGTTTAATTTTTTTCGTCATGTCCAAAACAAAATACTTGCAGCCTAATGTTACTGTCTTTTTTTGTATTGCAACGGGCAGCAGCATAAGCGCGCTAAAATGTGGGGTGCGTGATTTGTTTCTCTTAATTTATGCGATCCACACCGCACGTAGTTTTTTGAGCAATTGGCCAAATAGAAAGAGTCTTGGAAAATGAAGACGAAAAAAAAAAAAAAAAAGGACAAATTGTTGCAAAAGGCGTGCTGGTATCGTCCTGCGAGCAACAGCCAATGGATCACCATGCATGTAAATAACATTTGATGGAATTCACTAAAACAGCTGTCAAAATCATATTAATAGGTTGGTCGTGTCTAGCCGAGGATATATTTCAACCTGGCAGGTTAGTTCGGTGTCCGTTGGAATGGAACGAGTTTCCCTGGAATTGCAACCTGGCTGAAATGGTGTGGCCGGATCTGCCGCATGGATTGTCAATGGTTAGTTTTATTACTGCTTTTCAGTTTTACTTCATATAGTGACACCGTGTTTTTTCTTTGCTTGTTCAATCGGAGTGATATAATTACGAAGAAAGTAACGTTTTAGTGTCTCCAGTCTGGGCTGTTCGCGTTTCTAGCCAATCCTTAGATGCTGATAATTCCGAAAAACAGTTGAGTTTGCACCTTGAACTTCTTCGTGAAATATTCAAGAATCAGTAGTATTTCTCAAATCTTATTCTAAACTAAATCATGATTACAGTACACCATTTTTGTACAATCAGATTCGAGAATGTATATCGTTCTATGTCTTTATCGCTATAATCACTATCGTTAAAAACGTCTACCGTTATTTTACGTTCCGGTATAAATTCGCACCCATTTTGCAACCTACCGCACCTCAGCCAAAAACCACCCATAGAAGGACCATCCATAGAAGTACACCCTCGGATGTCTATAAACATAATCTTCTTACAAGAAAAGTTAAGAATCGGTCATTACTATGGGGAATAAATTATTTATCCCAGTATACAGTACTTGTGCATGTTGTGATCAGACAGGCACGCTGGTTTATGTGCACAACTATGCTGTGACCCATACTCGAACGTTTCAGAAGTTTAAGGATAAACTTCTCGTATACTTTTATGTGATAGAGTTGGTGGGATATTCACTTTGTTGGGCTTATGAAGCCAGTGAGCATCTCTGTTCCCTTTGTTTAACCTCTTCCTTCATCTATGTATATATTAGGGAAGTTTCAAAGCCTTGAGAAATTATTCGAGAAAGAATTCGGGAAAGTATTCGGGAAAGTATTCGGGAAAGTATTCCAATAAGCATTTTTTCAAGAAAGCATTCCAAAGTATCCAATTTGTTCTGATTGATACGAAGATACATTATCCAATTATTTTTGTCACACTCTTCATTTTTTTATGGTGAATACAAGAATTAACCCTGTTACACCAAGTACCAATGTTGCTGTTATTAAGAAAACAAGCGTAATGAGAAACGTATCAATTCTGTGTTAAATTGATTCAGTTAATCAAGTTCTTTTGTTGAACAAATTTTGATGCTATGTCTGCAAACGAGGTGCATATCGTTGGTGTGCAGATTATACCTCACAAAAGTGCATACCTTGGGAAACGTACATTCAATGCTTTTGGAGTGTCTCAGTCCAAAGCTTTTTGCTCTGAGTGACCAAGAAGGCCTGTAATGTGGGTCAAAGCTTCCGCATGTTGAATATTTAGGTCCATTCTCTGCAAATGGCCAGGTGAATCGCTCTTCAACAATTTCCTTCAAAATTTTCATCTTGGTGTGCACTCGTGCCATCGCCAAGTCATTCAAAGTCGTCCTCCTATTCATCAAGAAAGTGATTCACAGCAACCACCCCGTTAAAAAGCTTTCTCCCATGAAAAATACTGGTTCATTCAGAAAGAGTACGTGTTGAAGTTTTTTCTGAAATACCAGGGGTATCCATCGTGTCATTTTCAGAATCCACGTTGGGTCCTGCGATGGTTTCGACTTCTGTGGGTCTCAACCCAGCTTTATGCCAATAATTGATAAGGATCTGTCGAGCGTCTTCTTCCCGAGCGCTATTGCACTAGATGAAGGCCTGATTATTGCTGATTCCATTCAAGGGCTCATAATTAATTCGCAATCCATTTGAATAATAACTATTCCCATTCCCCCTGTTATTTTCACATTCTTGGAATATTCTCATTACTGTTCTACAGGAGGTGAAGGGTATAGATGCCAAAAGGTAGTTACACATCCCATGCCCCTGGTGTGGGATTGAACACCTTACTGTCATCATCCAAAAGATCCACACGAGGTTGTTCTTCGGTGTCCTCCCCCACCTCATTCCAACTTTTTTCTGTTACCAGGCGCACCAATGATTTGCGGTACGCAAGAAATTCTTCAAATAGTGATGGTTATATTAGCACCGACTTCCTGGGTCTTTTCAACAAGTCACCTGACTTGGGCCAGCTTGTCGGATGTAGTTACTTCACTTACAAAATCCCCACCATTGCCACTCGAGGCGAGGTGAAGGTAATGAGTTCCACGGCCAGTAAGTCAAGGGTGCTGTATGTGGGCTTTCATGTGGGCCCTCGTGTGGGCTTTCAAGTTACCCAGATGAGAAAATACCTTCTCACATCAAGTACACATGTATGCCTTTTCTCCCGTGTGGATTCTCATATGGACATTCAATTTTTTTTTTTGCGAATACACCTTTTCACATAGAGTACACTTGTATGGCTTTTCTCCTGTATGGCTTCTGATGTGGATCTTCAAACCACCCAGATGACAAAAAACCTTCTCACATAAAGTACACTTGTATGGCTTCTCTCCCGTGTGGATTCTCATATGGACATTCAAAGCATTCAGACGATGAAATTCCTTCTCACATAAAGCACACTTGTATGGCTTTTCTCCTGTATGGATTTTCCCATGGGTCTTCAAAGCACACAGCTGAGAAAATGCCTTCTCACACAAAGTACACTTGTATGGTTTTTCTCCTGTGTGGACTCTCCCATGGATCTTCAAGTTACCTAGATGAGAAAATGCCTTTTCACATAGAGTACACTTGTATGGCTTTTCTCCTGTATGGATTCTCCCATGGGCTTTCAAGATACCCAGATGAGAAAATACCTTCTCACATAAAGTACACTTGTATGGTTTTTCTCCTGTATGGGTTCTGATGTGGGTCTTCAAAGCAACCAGATGACAAAATGGCTTCTCACATAAAGTACACTTGTATGGTTTTTCTCCTGTATGGGTTCTCATGTGGGTCTTCAAAGTACTCAGACTACGAAATGGCTTCTCACATAAAGCACACTTGTATGGCTTTTCTCCTGTATGGATTCTCCCATGGGTCTTCAAACCACTCAGACGAGCAAATGCCTTCTCACATAAAGTACACTTGTATGGTTTTTCTCCTGTGTGGATTCTTAAGTGCATATTTAAGTTTGAAGCACTTCCGAATTCTTTAAAACAATGATTGCACGTGAGGTTTGGGGTTCTCTTTTTCTGGATCAAAGATGAAGCTTCGAAGACAGTTCCTTCGTCATGAATTTCCTCTGACACTTTCAAAAGACCATGATTGTCCTCACCCGATTCGTGTTCGTAATAAGACTCCGAGTCAGAACAGTCCCTAGTGCCAGACCTAGATGCTGAATAATTTTCATGGACTCTGTTTTCCAGAGAAAAAAGAGCATCATCACATTTCGATTCTTCACATACGACTTTATTCTCCTGAAAGAGATTCGTGTATTTTGACCCTTCCCTTGGCTGTATCTCTTGTGAGTTTAGCTGGCGTCGTGGTACTGACTGTGGAGTATCCTTAGTGAAATTCTGAGTCATCGGCGCTTCTTCCAATACTATATTTTCATCAATTCTGAATCTATTTTCTGTTCCTCTCTTTCGGTATTAAAATCGGGCAACATTTTTTTGCAGCATATAAGATGGAATATGATCCCACATATTCTTTCTAAGGGATGGTGTAAACACCGAAGTGGGCAAGCAAACCATGGCATGCTTTCTTCCGTTGGAATTTTTCTTTTCCTCCATCAACTCTAGCATAGATTTGGGCAATTTCGAATTTTTGTGGTGTGGCTTTTTGGATCTCGAGGTTTTGGCCTTTTTTTTCTTACGATTGGGGGCACTATTATTGCTCATTCTGGGTTCTTTCTTAACCGTAGTAGCATTACCAAGATTAATAAAGGATTGCAAGATTTCCTCAGGGGGTTCGGTGGTCTCGGGTTCTTTCTTGACGACAATATAGGTATATGGCTTGTTATCCTTGTTATTGACCGAACCTAATGCTGGTCCATATGAATATTCCTCGTATTTCACCAAGGTTTCCAGTTCCGGCGGAGTTTCTTTGTTGTGGTGCATTGCTTCATTCTCAGAGTGATCTTTTTCAATTTTGGGAATTTTTCTGGTGGTCCTGTCCTCTTTACCTTCAGGAGCACCTAATGTGGTTGCTTCTACCAAGAATTCCTGGGCATCTGGCAACCCTGAAGCGACCCTATTTTCCTTAGCCGCCGCCACAAAGTTGTCATCAAAATCAGCCCCCTGTTCATCCTTCATAGATATTCTACCTTTGAGTAATCTTGTATCCAGTACAATAGAACTGATCATAGATTCAAATATGCCAGGTGACTTTCTCTTCGGCGCTGACTCTATGGGTGCTTCATCTAGCCCTGGTTTTCTTTTTCGATCGTGATACTTTTCCGCATTACGCTTTTCCGCCGTTAAACCATACATACTACCCTTATTAAACAGGTGGCCACTTCCGGTGTGGAGAAAATCCTCATATTTAATTTGTTTCGTCATTTCCAAAATCCTTGCAGCTTAATAATTTTATTACCCGGTTTTGGTACAAATTGCAAAACAAAGAAGGATTAAGCGCGCTGTGGAATGTGGGGTGCGGTGAATATTCGCTTAAAACGGTGCTTGAAATCGAGCCACCTGCGTACGCACCAGTGGAACGGGAATATCCAAGTAAAAAGAATATTAGTAGGGTAGAATAAAAATCACTGAGTTTTCAGTTTAACAAAATATTTCCGCCTTAATGAAAGTAAATGAGATCTCAAGGAAGCGTTAAAGCCCACCTCGACGAAAATATATGGTGGAGGGTATTTCCCGGTTTCCTGTGTCTATCACAATCTTGCGGTTCGGTGTAGTGGGTTACTTTTTAAGTGTATTCAATTTTTTTTAAAGAATATTAACGTATTGACATTTTATTTCGGGCCATTTCAACAAATCTGAGCCTTTTTTAGAGGGATTCTTCTGAAAGATTCCTAAAAAATCAACTCCCATTTTCTTCCATGTTTTCTTATTGTATTACAGGAAGCCGCTATAAAACGACACAAAAACTATACGAAGATAGATAAAAACCTGAAAACGCAACTGGATAGAATTAACTGATACTAGCAACATATAACAAACGTTGGACCTCGGAAAAAGGTATCACTTTTTTCTGTAAATTTTATTTCTTTGCTTAACACATCTATTTTTGGGCAATTCTTTGATGCGTCTATCTCATAAGGTAAAATTGATTTTGAAAATTTTGAAAATTGACGATCCTGCGCCATATCTGGAAAATAGCCAAAATTCAAAACCCCAACTCTCACATCCCGCCATAGCTTCCTAAGTAATCCAACTGCTTCACTAGCTCAGTTGGCAGAGCGTCAGTCTCATAAGCAATCTTGTGAAATCTGAAGGTCGACAGTTCGAACCTGCCGTGGAGCAGCTATTTTTTTCATCTGGTGGAATCCTTCACTTTTTCTTGATCCACCAATTTTTTTCCCTTATTTTTGAGGTTTGGAAAATTAAAATTATGGCCTCTTAATTTACAACCTTTTGTTGTTCGCACCAGAAACCATCCCTCATCCGAAGAAAGATACCCCCAAAGAAAGATACCCAAAGAAGGATACCCAAGAAGGATACCCAAAGAAGGACTATACGCGAAAAAAAACCACTATTAGCAGGAACTAGAGTAATGGGTTCCCATCTAGGACAATGTTTCTATAAAATATATAAAAAAGCGTTTCTTTTTTTTTTTATCCCCACCCATTTATACTGTCCACTCCTGTTCAGTTCAATTTTATACCCCAAGTGTGCCTTTGAAGTGCTTTTTAAGCTTACTAGAGTTCTTCAGTTCTACCCCA
Source organism: Metschnikowia sp. JCM 33374 (assembly GCA_005406065.1). NCBI lineage: Eukaryota > Fungi > Ascomycota > Pichiomycetes > Serinales > Metschnikowiaceae > Metschnikowia > Metschnikowia sp. JCM 33374. The sequence goes on along the minus strand of BIMT01000004.1, from coordinate 67,988 downwards.
TTTCTATACAAAAGTGGGGGTTATTGAGAACTCAGCTATTAAATTTAGGAATCTGGTTTTCTTAACTCGATTCATTGATTTTTTGGCCACTTCTGTGAAGTATGGTAGATGTTCCAAGATAAAAGTGGCCAGAAGATACTATACACCATGGCTTGCTATGTCTGAGTGTAGCCTTTTTCGGAAGGTAACAAGCTAAACTAATTAGATACAGAAACACCAATCAAATTTATACACGCTGCAGTTTTGGCTTCCTTGAAAAGAGTGATGTGCCATTGGTCATTTCCAATCATCACGTTTCGTCATGGACCATAGAACGAAATCTATAATGGATACGTTAAATTTTGTATATGTTGTACTTTTCGTAATATCGTATTTTTGCACATTTTCGTCTAGAATCAATCGAACCGAACGATCCCCCTTTTTGTGATAGGATAATTTTCCATTGTCCTGAGCTATCAATCAAACATACCATTCACAATAAAGTATGTGCTAATCGTAGCTCGATATTTTGATGACTTGCTCATTACGCGTAAGGACTCGACAATTGCTAGAGTCAAAATTGACTTACGGAATAGGTCTCAAATGGAAGAGCTTGGACAGGCTAGAAAATTTTTAGGGACTAACGATTTCAAGCCAAAGTACCTTGAAAAATACAGGGGGCACCGTTTCCTTGCAATCCCTTCCACTTGGGTATATTCTTTCACTACTAGTCTAACTTTTTAAAGGCCATTGCCTTTTATAGTACATAGCCAGCGATAACTAATTGGCTGTATGCCTTCCTGTAAAAGAGCAAGAATAGTGCCATTTTGGAGATGTGCTTCCATTTCGTCACATGTCTCTGCCACTCGTCCACTGTGGCGATTTATTGCTAGTTTATGATAAGGGAGTATCCTCATTGAGCTCGGTTTTATCAGTACCACGATTTGACGATATCACTTTGAAATGTCCACAGTTTCGGTCTAATCGTGCTGAGTTTTGTTCGGATCAACTCACCGCTTTGTCTCATTCCTGCTAGCGAGAAAAGCTCTGAAGCTCACTCAAATTGTCTGTAATGAACGAGCAAATTTCAATAGGGGCACCCCCTTGAGGTAAGAACCGGCGAATTCAGCACAAACATCTACGACGACAAACAGCAATAAGCAGTAATTGTATCTGCAGAAGTTTTGTGCAGATCACATCATCCTTCCAGTCTGACAGGACGATTGGTTGGATTATAGTCTTTTGCAACCGAGATGATATATCGTCTTGAGATACATCATACCAAGACAAATCGCGGTCTTGTGTTTTTTTTAAAAAAAAATGACTGAAGATGGCAATGACTGGGCAGCTCGGTTTTCGTCATATCCACAACAAAGTTCGCTAGTCTGATAAATCCTCTCCGAAGGCCAAATTACTGCTTCACGCGTTTGGAAGTGTGGCGTGATTCGCAACACCAACAAAACGCATGAGGGGCCCACGTTATGGATATTGAACAATACAAAAAAGAAAAAGAAAAAGAAAAGAAAAGAAAAGAAAAGAAAAGAAAAGAAAAGAAAAGAAAAAAACACACCTAGATGTGTCTTTCTGAAACCCTCCTAAACGTTTCAGCTGGTGCTTTCCAGAACCTTTATCATTTTTATGTTCATATTGTCTTCCAACCCTGCTTCTCATTTGGCGAAATTAATTAATAAACTAAATGCTATACAATTCGTCAAGTACAAAAACTTCCGCCATAAACCACAAAACCAACACAGAACCCCAAAAATTCCCATTGACACCCCAAGCCTATAGAGATAAACCGGGAAATGTGCCACTGCAACCGTCACCCACGCCAACCCCCGAAACCACCAAACCAAACCAAACATCACTGCAAATCACGTGACCCTCGCTTCCCTCTTGACTTCACCAAGCTGGCCCAATCCGTCACCTCCTACCCTCCCTTCCCTAATGAGACCTTCTCTTATCCGCCTCGTGCGCCAGCGGAGGCCAGATCGAAACACAGAGCCGCTCCTCCCACCTCTTGTCCTCTACCGGTCGATTCTCCGTGCCCATATCCATAAGCTTCCCGTAGAGCTCAGGTACTTGGGAGACGAATATGTAAAGGCGGAATTCAAGGCACACAAGTCCACCGATAACCCCCTTTATATCGTGGGGTTCTTAACACAATGGCAGGATTATCTCCGGAGCCTTGACGGCGGAAAATGGGCCGAGGGAAAACTTACGCTGCAGCAGTTGGAGAACATGTCTCCGGAGCAAGTCGGCCAGCTCTACGAGCTTATGCAAGAAACTCAAAGGCTTGGTAGTGGTCAGTAATAGAAGGGTTACTTTTAGAGTATGGTGGACCATTGGATATTGGTATAGTAATACATTTAGAGGAAATATATGTGCGTACAGTGTGCTCGGGGGAGCCGATCTAATGTTATGGAGGTATCTTGGACCCTGGAGACACCTTGGGGCCCCTTGGGTCCCCTTAAAACACTTAAACAAACACGTTGATTAAATTTACCAACGCCCACAGGTTCCATTGGCAACGTATATACCAGGGTGAAAAAGTCAAAGGGTTCCACCTTTTTTCTTGGTTTGACAGGGAAACAACGGTCTATCCACTGCAAAACAGTAAGCATATTAACGACATGTCATAGCTATCAGCCTCAGCCTCAGCACCCAGTTCCCTTTCTCGCCTCTATTTTATTAATACCGTCTACAAGCCCTTGCCGTAGTTTCCCTGGGCAAAGAAAGCAATGATGATAGCAACAATGTCCTCCAAGGCCTTCAACCACTTCTCCAACTCAACAGCAACCTTGGCCTGGTCACTGCCCAACTTCTCAAAGAAATCCTTTCTGTATGGACATGCCTTCATGGCCAACTTGAAGATAGGCTTCACCAACATACCGTGGTACTTGGACAAGGTCTTCGAGTACGCGTCAGTGAAGGTCACAGTCAACTCCTTGGATGGGTTGTTGACCGTCTCACGCATGGCCTGGGCCGTGAACTCCAAGCCTCTGGTCAACCACAAGAGTCCTTGCGTGGCCTTCTTGGACTTGGTGTCTGCCTCAGACAAAATCAAGCCCTGCAACGTGGACGAGTTGGCTGGGTCCTCCAAAAGCTTAGCACGCACCTTCTCGATGTTCCCCGTCATGTCCTTTTGCACGACGCTGAAGGCAGAAGAACCCAACAAGTCGAAAAGCTTGACCAACGCCTCGGACGCCTCGAGGAAGTCAGCGGTGCTGATCTTGGACTCAGTCACAGGCACGGCAGCAAACGATTTTTTTCCGTCAAAGAATGTGGTCATGGTGTATAAAATTTTTTCTATTTCCTTTGGGTTGGAGTATTTGGTGGATTATCCAGATTCACTCTATAAATAATACCCGTGAGTTGTCCACGCCCGATCTGGACAGGTGCGCGGTGTCGTGTCGCGGGGAGGCTTATAGGAGTCTTTGTTTGGCCCGGGCATTTTGAATTTCTGGGGCTGCGCCGGTGCGTGGTTGCGCCGCTCCGACACCGCGGCGGTGAGGGCGAGGCTGAAGCAGAATAATGTTGCATTCTGGTGAGACCCACATGCGCTAACGTGCACACCGGCCATTAAAGAAATCGATAATATTGGAAGGTGGTTCGATTATGTTGGAGTGTAATCCCACCTGGATATTAAACCTTACTAATATGACCACCCGATTGTTTGAGGCAGTCTTCGAGAACCTACTTGCTCAGTTTCTGTCAATTTTGCTCCCATGGCGGGCCCGTCGAACAAGGTCGTGTCTCTACTAAAAGACTCCAGTTCAACTTGAGAGTCCCTAATTCTCAACAAAGAAGAACATTTAGAAAGAAAAAATGTCGCGCCACACAAGAAAAACTGAAGAATCTGAAAAAATTGCTTGCGAAGCAGGCACGGCACTAGGTGCCAGAAACACAGCAGGATAAAAAGCAAGAGAATTTTCAGAAAGAAAAATGGATGAGAGCTTTTTCTTTCTTTTGATAAACTCGCACCTGTGGGGTTTTCCCTAGGGGTTCTTTTCCCTAGGGGTTCTTTTCCATAAGGGTTCTTTTCCATAGGTTTCTTTTTCCCTAGGGGTTCTGGCTGCGATCATTTTGGAGTGGCGTGGGATAACGGCTAATTGAATTATTGTGATTTATGGGCTGGTTTATTTTTATTTATGAGGGCGGTATTTCCATACCTTGTATTGGGGAATCTATGCATTCACATCTATCTCCTGTTTTGTATCGATTCACCGGTATAGTACTTCCAGTGGATCGATTATCAAAAATGGCCAAAGTGAGCCCTTTGGGGTAGTCACTTTTCTGACAGTCCACATGTATTTCGGAGACTTGGAGGAATTACGAAACGCTATAACTGAGCCCGGTCACGTGACCACACTAAGCTCTTCACACCCAATACTTCGAAAGAAGCCCTGGATATCCATATTGTTTTCCGTTTAAGCTAATACAGCGAGAAGGGAGCAATAATTTACCTTGTGCACAGTCCTAGAACTATTATAACGCTTAATCATGTTTTTTTGCTACTTACTACATCACACCATTTTATCATAGACGGTTTAAATCCTCTTAGTCTTAGAACAAATTAAACTGAATCACGTTTGAAATGAAGGGAGTTGATTCAATGCCCTGGTACTGATAACTCACTCCGGTTATATCCAAACCTGAATAAGTAATCGACAGAATACTTCAATAGGATCGAGTTTGATCCTTCTTTTTACCCCCATACTTAATGGGGTCCCCCGTTGAAAATGCTCCTCGCCATATTTATCTCACCAAGACTAGCCAATTAGCCGGCTTATAAATAATACTAAAAATACCCGGAGTAAATCTGAAACGCCACAAATATGCTCGCCACAGATGTGACTCCAGCCTCAACATCGAGCTCTTCCCTTCTGAATGTTGGTCTCTGTCGGACTCTTATTGTTAGCATTATGTATGATAGCTTCTACCTCGTGAAACGCTCGATTATAATAGCTATTATCCTAAACGCATTAAACATCACTGTGAAATATTTATTGATTCCTAATTTGGACCAGGGCCGCCAGGAACACCCATATACAAGAAAATACCAACCAATACCCATTCGTGTACCGTTCACTTGGTGGGTGGTATCACTGCAATATGGTAAAAGAATATGACCAAGTTTCCGCTGTCAAAAACAGCCCTCTTGGAAAATAAGTGGGCAAAAAACCTTCTTTCACATGAAACTTACTCCCAATGGAATTACACCCGAAGCTTACAGAACCCCCTTTGCAGGGTAAAATCACCTCAAACGGAATTACAGAATACCAAGCCCCCGTCACTGTATACATCCACACAAAGGTAAACCAATGTCAAGAAGGTAATTCACAAAAAGCAATAAATGGCCCGATTCCTATAGGCCATCAAACCGTTTCGGAAACCTCCGCAGCCGCGTGCATTATGTCGGTGTATGAGTGGGGGAGATTGCTTTGTTCTTTTAGGTTGTTGGTCCGTTTTGGGGGTGAAATTGCCCATTGTGTCCATTGTCGATTGTATGTACGATTTGAAGAGAAATATTAAGCACGTGCACGTTTTCACAAAATGCACTATAGCTTTATGCACATAGAGTATTGTTTTACCCGAGTATCCTGAAACACTTTAGGTGTTATTGTTATGCAGATCTAGTAAAACACAGGTTCTTATTGGTGGCTCTTATTGGCAGCTTAAGTCTATTGTGTAGAAACCTCGAGAAACAATATCCATTGTGTACAAACCTTGAGAAACAGTATCCATTGTTTTAAATCAAGAGTATCAGTAAGCTAGAATTATTTCGATATAATTTGTCGGTTTCTGTGCCATTCTTGAATATATAAACCCAGGAGATTCTCTTCTAGGAACACCAGAAACACCAGAAACACCAGACCCGCCCAAAAATCTGCTCCTAATGAAGCTTTACAGTTTGGTTGTCCTTGCGGCCGCAATTTCTTCAGTCCACGCAGCCGCAATTTCTTCAGTCCACGAAAATGAAATCACCCAAGAAGACCCGCAGGAGTTGAACAAGCGTGGACTCATTAAAAACCTTTGCTGTTTTGGTGCAAAAGGAAAAACAAAAACAAAAGGCAACACCACCAACACCTACTGGGAACAGAACACCGAGAGTGTGGAGTTTCCCAATTTTTGCACCAAAGATTTCGACTCCGTCTTGACTGACGTCAAGGCAGAGGTGATAAGTTCGGGAAATGACGCTGCCTACGAGTCCATGAGAGATAAGTTAATCATGATTCTCAGCAATTTGAAAACCGTGCAATCGCAGATCGGAGACCCCGATGATATCCAGCTGCTTACACCGGACGGACGGGTGCTGCTTCTTCACAGCGCGGCGTCGGCTTTCCTCAAATGCAAAGAGCATTTTGAGGCGTTTGCCGCCGACGACTGGGACTGGTTTTTCCGAAAGGCCCTGTCGAAACACAGTATTTTGAAGCAGCATCATCTCAAGGTGTTCCAGTGCCATTTCAACCTAGTGAGGCTTAGTCTTAGAAACTGCTCAGAATATTATGGGGTGTCGGGGTTGGGGCTTGAGTAGAGGGGAGGTCACCAGGGCACGTGAACGCTATAAATGTTTGAAAGAGCTTCATACTTTGAGATGTTAGAAGGGAAGTAGTGAATTTACTTAGTGTTGGGTATTTTCCATATACATGTGTTTGATATTTTCCATAGACTTGTGCTTGGTCTGTAGTCATGTGATATAGATATGAAATCCCCCGCCATTTGGGAACTTTTAGCTGACTTAATAACAGGCTGGTGAAGACTGCACGAATTTTCAGAAGGAAATTTATACGGAGACATCTTCTCTGAGTCACACAGCATAATTTATGACCAGCACAAGCCCCATTTAATCAAGCCCGGATATCTTTCAAGAAAACCTATTGGCATTTGATTATCCAAAACGTTTACATGAAACCATTTCGGTGGCTTAGAATTAGTTTACCTGATATCTTTCATGGGCTCGCATTTGTCATGTATTCGTACACTGATGAATTGTGTATTGAATCACCAACACAGGGCTATTAAAGGTATATATTGTCGCCTAAAGGGACGTAAAAAAGACGATTGGTGGGGGTTTGGCCGTGTTTTATTTTGGGAAATAGTTGGATCTTTTTCAAAATTGCCAGCGAGCCAAATAAATTTAGTAAGGGCTACTCTGTGGAGGGAAGAATATGTGTGGTGCATTAATCACTGGTTTCCACCCAAAGGTTCCAGCGAAATCCAAACCCGGAGAATTGCCATGCCTTTCCATAAAATTCATAAACCGCTCTTCTTTGAAGATGTTGCCGAATATTATAATGTAATCATCGTGAACAAAGCATCCGGAAACTGGACAAGGAGGTCACGTGACTGGAACAACCTCCAGTTCTCCCCGTAGCCCCAAAGCCAATGTGATACTTCCAAAACCTGGGAAATCCAAAATGTAGTCTTAAAAAGTACTCATCCGACTTAAACCATGTTTACCGCCAAAATAGCCATGAAATCGCGTGCTAAAAGAGGCGCAATTACACCGTCCATTTGACCGACACTCACCGATACTGATCACAACAAATGGAAAGGATAATGGGCATTTTTTCCTTAACATTGGCATTCCATAATCTCTGGTTTTATCAGTGGGGCCTGGGAATAGCACGTGCAAGACTAGGCTGAAAAGGGCAGCCTGGATGTGAATATAAAACGATATGCCTCCTCGAGGTGCACCATACGGGGGAGCTTCATCGTCATTGTCTTTTATAGAGAATGGGTAATATTAGGCCCAAGCAGAGGGTTAAAAATGATTCGAAAAAAGTAGAAAAACTTCCAAGAAAGCTTTTCTTGAACAGATGTCTCAAGCAGTGTCTTGTACACGAACGTTGTTAACACCATATTAGATATTTCAAAATAGAACCAGGAAAGGCATTGATATTGACTATAATGGTTTCGTTAGGGGTATAGCCACAGGTCATATGTCTACACATTCGGGCTTCTTTTATATATTATGTAGAAAAAACTTGAAATATGCCCCTCCTTAATTCCCAAAGATGAATGGGTGTCATGGAGGGAAATGGCGTCTTTATTTCTTTATTTTTCATAGCTTTTTTTTTTTTTTATTTTTTGAAGCAAATTCAATTACTGTCTTTATACAGACCAAAATCATCGTTTATACTTTTTCATCACCACTTTTGATGTCGAATTTACTGCGCCATTACAATTTTGCAGCCGTTTGGTGCATGTTAACGGGGGTGCGTCTAGTGAGGGTTATTGTATTGATGTAGCCCAAACAATGGCAAGGAGGAGATTTCCCTGTGTGAATATTCTTTGTTTATTTTCTGCTCACAGTTATTCCTCCACGGTTTTCCAAACAAACGCGATTCTTTAAGCAATGCTTTTTTCAGTTCCCTAAATAGTGGTGACATAAGATCCATCCAGTGCTGGGTACCCAATAAGCTCCATTTGGATGGTCGACGACAAACCTCCAAAACGCTCCATGGGGTTTCATCATCCCAAAAAACGCCCGAAGATGCTCCATCCGAATCACCCCGTACAACGCAAACTGTGACAACAGCTCTCTTTTACAACACCGTAGTCTACCAATTGAGGTGAACTTCACACATCAACCCCATCCCAATCCACAGTATCACGTTCAAAATTGAAGGTTCCTACCGGGGGCACCCCATAAACCATGCCCCATGACGGTCTACTTCAAACGTTACTATTTCCCCCCACATTACCCAAACAATGTCCTTTCAAACACCGCCAAAATGGTTCCCTGAACTTCCATATACTAAATAATAAAAAGACCTAAATTCCCCCGCCAATGTTTATGTTACGGCATGCACATTTGTTTCTATTTCGCTGCTCACCACTCAAGCTGATCGGCCCACCGGACCTGCTTTGCAGAATCCTGCAACACCGGCACTGCCGAGTCCTGGAACACGGGGATTGCCGAGTCCTGGAGCTTCACCACCTCCGGCTTGTTGGCGGCTTTCTTATCGTCAAATTCTCGCCGTGAATAGAAGCCCTTATGTTCGTTCTTACCCCCTCGGGAGGCATATTTCCCCAACCGGGCCTTGATGATGGCCATCTTCTGTGCTTTGGCCCCGTCCGCCGTGTCGTTGGTGGGGATTTGAACCACCTCGTTGACGTTATCTGGCATGGGGAACCCCTCGCAGTTTGACGAGTTGAGCTCGGTGCCAAAGTGAGTTGCATCGGCCACTGATCCCGTCAGTGAGTCGATCAAGAAGATCCGGAGGTTTTTCCTCCGTTTAAGGTTGGGCTTTCCGGGCAGACTGACTGCTTTTGGCACACATACGCGGTTTGGCGACGAGGCCCCATCGCCGACATCACCAAAGCCCCGGACGTCGCCGAAGCCCCGGATATCGCCGAAGCCATGCACATCACCCAAATCGTATTGTGGTAGACTCACCAGGGCGAGCCTGGAGTTGGGGTCGGCAGAGGTTGACAGGAGCAACGGTATGGAGCCATAGCTCTTGGACTTTTTGAGTGGCGGTCTGCGTGACGAGTCGCTAAGTTTACGTTTGGAAGGTTCAAGCACGGGCCCTTCGTTTTCCTTGTTTTCGTTATTAAGGTTATTGAAGCCGCCGTGTTTCTCTCCGTTGGGCCCGTTCTTGAGAGGCTTGCGTCTGGGCGAGCCTGGCCGGCTAGGGTCGGACTCCCGGAGGTACGAGTCGAGGTGGATGTCAAAAGAATCTAAAGGGGTGTTTCGAGACGCCCGGGCCTTGAACACACGCGTGCGGAGCTGGTCATCCAATTCAAAGTCGCTATTTTCCCCCTGCATCAGCTGGAGAATCTTGTGGATCTTGTCGTTGCGAAGACTTTGCCCCTGGCGAAGATGGTGTGTGACCTGGAAAAGCCCATTGGACGGCAGCTGGAACAGACACGGCAATTCGGGGAGCGACATATTGGAGAGGCTCTGGAATGGCAGTTTCGGGGCCGCGGGGTGTTGTTTTTTGACCGGGCTGTGATGAAGAAAGTCGTCGTCTGCCAGAAGCAAGTCGGTGGTATCTAGCTGGTGGTCTTCTAGTAGCGCAGTGGCGTTGAAGGAGAGATCGAAAGACGAGTCCATGATTAATATGTCTTGTTAGGTTGCGAAATAATTTTCCGGTATTTTTCCGATGTTGCGGTTTCTTTTTTCGGTGGGTTTTTTTCCGGGGGGATGCTAGCTTAAGGAGTAAAGTCTCTATGATGGATGGGGCGTGACTATTTGGGGATAACGTGAACGGGAAAAGCAATGACAAACAAGCGTTAGGTTCAAGCTGCGGCAGAAGGTGTTTTGGTAGAAAAGACAAATGTCATGTAGACAAAGGCATGATATTTTGGATGGAGCGGGTGTTTACAAAACGGACGCATTAGGAAATGATATCTTGCGGGGTGCACGGGTGTGTGATATAGACGCCGCACATGCACCTCACCGGTCAAGCTTCTTGGGTGTGATGGGCCTGATGCGATGTCGTAGATATGATGTCGCATGTCGCGGATAAACGTCTCAAGACGAATCCGGGGGCTTTATTAGCTAAACCATGCTTGGTCATAGTATTGTAAGTTACCGAGAATTCTAGGAAATCGAAAAGATTTTTGTGGTGATTTTATTAGTTATCTCAATTGGTAGTCACACTCAAGCTTTTATTTATTTTTACCACAGCAGATTCAATTGTATGTCTTTGGTTGGGTATTTTTGTATATTATGGGAATTTGCTGTCAAGCTTTGGAAATATTGAATGATAGAAAAATGCAAAGGGCTGTTTATTTGCTAATTAGAAACTTCTTTTTGGATCTGGTAGTTTCTGGGGTCAAAAAAGGCAAAACACCAGTAATAGTTTCACCCCAGTGTTGTAATAACCAAGTGGAATGTCGCGAAGTCATGGGTGGCACACAATCTACATCAACCACCGCCTCTTTACCCAATTATGATCAAGAATTTCGAGCAGTATTTGTCCAATTAATACTGGTGGGGGTTTTTAACCAACACTGGGATTATGAATGGAAGAATTGGGTAGAGCTTGATGTTTTTGGGCTACACATGTGGTGTGGAAAAGTCAGGCCGAACTTCATGTACAGTTCTTTTGAAGAATGTTAGACCATGTAGTAGACAGCGATTTCGGGAAAATTCGGGCAATTTCGGGCAAATCTTCTGAATTTGAGCACCGCGATAAGACACTTGAAAATTGGGCAGAAGATGATTTATGCTTGCCAAAGAAGAACCCACCACCATTTGAAAAACATCGAAGCAAATTGAGTTGAAATATGGCTGTGAAAATAACACTGTAGCCGAATTGGCGCATGCCAATGATCCAAGTCTAGCACGTGAAGAAGTGTTTCCAAGGATCGAGTATCCCATCAACTACAAGGTTTGCAGTGTTTATATGACCCAGACCCTCTCCAGTTCTCCAAGAGAAGCGAAGGCCGAATACAGGTGTACCTCAGATTTGAACAATCTGTGATCAACGACGCGAAAGTTTGTTCTTTTCTTTTTGTTTGGACTGCTTTGGAATATACTACCAAGTCAGCCCATTTTTGGAAGGTCTGTGACGTAAGAACAATCCGACTTTTGACCAATTTAAGAAGCTATCATTGAGTCCACCATAGGCTTGCAGCTAGCTAAACCAAAACCTCTACAATGTCTGGGACTAGAGGGTTAATATCTTGCCAAACACACACTTCTCGCAACTGCACACATATTTCCATGCTATCATCTTCTGAAGTCTGAACTGCACTTCTGGGCTTTACACATGGCCCTTGTTTTTGAGGAGAGCCAATCGACATAATTTGAGTGGTGAGTTCATCTTTTGGAATAAAGATCTGGACAAGAGCTGAGGTTCAAGGGGTTCAGGGCCGAGGAAGCACTGTATTAACAAGTTTAACTGTATGGAACCAAAAGGACAACAGACCACCAGCCTTGCATTCTTTACTTGGATGTTTTTGAAATTCTTAAACCCCAGATATTTCTTGTAGAGAAATTTGCAGTCACCAAATAATAGTTTTCCAGTTGCTATGGTGGATAATCATAGCAACTTACCACAAGCAGTGCATTGGTTTTTCACCCAGTATGGGCTCTCAAAGGGATATCAAAATATCGGATTGTGAGCATATATGCTCGCAAAAAGTGCACTTAAATGGCTTTTCTCCAGTGTGGACTCTGGTATAGATCCTTACGCTAGTTTCATAGCAGTAAGCACAATTGAATTGCTTCTTGGCCTTGTGACGTCTCAAATGAACATATCGTGATTCAAAGCGGAATGTGAGTTTTCCTTTTCCCTTTGGCTTTTTCTGGATTCATCTTCAAAGATGCTCACCTCTTTAGAAACACGATAGGGTGAATCGGAAGATTACGGCGAGCATTATCCGGCCCAGAGCTAGAGCCAGAGCCAGATATTGTCGCATTTGCATCGAGCGGATCGTCAAGAGGAGCAAACAAATCATCAAGTTCCGGCTCGTGACTCTCAACCTGATCGCTCAGCTGATTCTTTACAAAGCCAAATCTTCGGTGAGTATCTATCAAAGATTCAGGTAGGCTGACACTTTGGCTGGCTTGTTTTCACTGATTCTAAGTGGAGCTTGCGGCAAATAGTCCAAGGTGACTGCAGCAGAAGTTTGAGTAGATACTGCTTCTTCGGCGATCAAATTTTGACCAAGCAGTATACTTATCCTCTGGCACTCTGTTTCAGTATTGGAATCTGGCAGCGTTGCTTGAGATTTAAAAGATGGAAGATAGTCAAAAATATTATGGTTCAGGGATGTGGAAAACATCGAATTTGGTAAGCAAAACATGCTCCTACCTTTGGGATGGTTCGTTTCCTGCATCAGCCCAAACATAGACGTGGGTAGCTCCGACTCTTTGGGGTGTAAAATGTCGTTGTTCTGTTTTGTCCCGATTTTGGTCTTGCATGTGGGAGGCATAACGTGGAATCCTGGGTGTTTCTCCACTGTAGTAGCATCACTACGAGTAAAGGATCGGTCGAGTTCCTCTGGAAAATTGAACATATCTGGTTCAGTCTTTACCACTGGATCTGTACAAAAAAGGATGCCAAGTACTGAATCTTCGTGGCTGAGAGAGGTTTGTAACTTAGAGGAAGTTTCTTCATTTTCAAAGTGCATTTGTTCAATTTTGAGGGCTTTTCTGAAGGAACCCAGCCTTGTAATTGGGCTCACCGAATCTGCAATTGGGTGTCCAATAGCCGAATATCCATTGAAATCTTGGCTGCCTGGTGAAATCCCACTTTCCTGATCCGCCTCCCAACGTGTTCCTCAGTGTCAAAGGTGTTCCCTATTTTCGTCATCTATAGGCGTATTATCTTTGTAATTATTCAGGAGAACATTATCCATCATCGATTGAAAAATAATCGCCTTGTTTCTCTTGGAGTTAGACCCTTGTGGTATTTCGTCCAGCCGTGGTCTTTTGCCGGCAGTTAATCCTTCACCAGTAGACTCCACAGCTGGACAACCTGTGGTGTCTATATGTGACCGACCACCATTATCCTGGAAAAAATAGCGATAATCAGATTTGTTCGTCATGCTGAAAGTGCTTCAAACCTTATTCCATACTCACATATCCCCGGTTTTGTGTAGCTTTCAAAGTGTGAAGGGGTATTCTGCACAAGCGCACTGATTGAGGACCCATTTTCATGACGAGTAATCCGACGCACGTGCTTCACACACAGACCCCACCACTAGGTCTCTTCATTGAGAAACCATCAGGAGGTCGTGGCTTCCAAAAGTAGAACTGGAGTGCGGATACCGCCCCATGGCATGTCCCCCTAATCAAAAGATTTTGAGAGGGGGGCTATCATGTGTATTATTAGCCATAGCGCTAGAAGACGTGTTAGAAGGTGTGTTAGAAGACGCGTATGGGAAGGATAAAATCCAGAAAAGAAGACAGGTATGATGTAAACAGAATTCCAAGGTTAGTTACGTGATTCGGTCGATGGTACCATAAGACTGCGACAGAACTTTCCCTCTCAAACAGAGAACGTCCTGAAACACGTTATCCTTAAACCGGCATGAAAATAGAAAGCCTCAGGCCTCTTCGGAGTGTTGAGAGAAAGTTCCATTGTGAACGTCCACGAGTCTCGAACCCTGTGGAATGAGTTTGATGGCGTTTTCTCTGAAGCCACACCTGCAATATTGGTGTAATAAGGATGGGGTCTTTTAAGAAACCCGAACTTAAATGTTAGACCTGGAATCATCATCGGCAATGTTTTCCTTCCTCGGGTTTGCTTTGTGACTCGTTCAAGTTTTCTTGAACTTACCGGGAGAGCAATATCAAGGAACAGATGGAATTGTTAGGGCCATACGGGTTTGTGATTGTGCCAGAAGTTTGCCCTCAGATAGTACCACGGGCGTCCATAAAAACACCACGCATTTCTGTACGGCTGAAATCATATTAATGGTTTCGAACAGTGGTTTCAGACTTTTTCTGACCGACTGCAAGAAACTGGTTCATACACTGTCATACTGGCAAATCATCCAGGGCTAACCCTACTTGTTAACAAAAAAATATCAAAAAACATGGGGTATTTGGTTTGAAGCTCCGGAAAGCAGAATTCAGTTTCGATTTGACTTGCTCGTGGAATATTCTATAGTAGAGCTCCGAAAAATGCCCTGTGACACGTCAATCCATCTGACCAAATCAATGATTTCTTCTCAAGAATTGCTCCTGTGGGTCATCTTATAACTTGTGCTTTGCGCGTCTCACAATTCACATCAGTGATCCACTCCATCTAGGGATGTGGTCAGTTTCAGCCGTCCTCCCCCATGGGTAGATTTGTCTTCGATGCGAGGGAAGCAACAGAGAGGCTTAGAGACAAATCTCAATACCAACAAATCCTTACCTTTTTTTCTCTTTTGACTCTGAGTGTGGGGTCTAAGGTTTGTGGCAAGCAAGTCACTGATCGTATGAGTTATCATATATCTGCTCCAAGAAGTAAATTATAAGAACTTTTTCTTACAAAAATAACACTTGCGTGGCGTTGATACAACATGGGTTCTCAAATGGACATACCAAGAGCCCAAAGACACATTTAATTCTCACAGAAACTGCATTTGCATGGCCTTTCTCTTGTATGGACTCGCATATGGAGACTCACCATGCTTCTTTGCGCGTATGATTCATCACATGAAGTGAAGATTTATTTCTTGTCTCCTGTGTGGATTCTTGAGTGAACAGTCAATTCAGAGATTGGAACATGTAATCAGCATCAATTAATATTCTTTCATACCCACTAAAGGGGTATATCGAAAGAGCCCGCTTGGACCGAGCAGAGTCATATTGAGACCCTAAGCCAGATATCTAACAACATATGTCGGTTTGCCTATTTGGAGGAGAAAAAACACCACATTCCTGTTCATCACAGCCTGTAATATCCCTAACTTCTTCATAGAAAGATTCAGTATATGAGGATATATTTGCCAGTGATTTCTGTAATGGGGCACGTCCGACAGTGTGTGTGACCAGAGGACTAATTGTGGTTTGCATTGATATGTATGGGATGGCCCCAGTGGAATGACGACTAAATGTGGCTTCCTCCAAGATCAAACTTGGTTCAATCTCTGTGTTGACTCTTTGAAATTTTTTGTTAGTATTGAAGCCAGAAACGGGGGTTTGGAGCTTATCACATTGAGTATTGTTGTAACTGTTGTGTTTCTGGAGTGCTAAATGCACCAAATGAGGTAAAAAGACCCGAAAAAGCCTGTTTTGGCTGAAAGTTTCCACGTCATGCACTAGATAGAGAGATTCGGGCTGTTTTGATTACATGGGGTTTGGAGATTTGGGGTTTGGAGATTTGGGGATTGGGGATTTGGGGATTGTGTTTTTAGTCATTTTCTTGCAGCAAAGAGTATCGAAAAACTCCGGCACATTCGAGGCAATACTATTTTCACATAAATTTGGTGAAGATCCCTCGTTTTCTTCACTCAACAATGATGTTTCATGTGATGGAGTCTCGCGTCCGAGAGAGTTTCCCCCAGAGGGAGCTTTTTTTTTGGCAAAGTTTATTCTTTGCAATTAGGGGATGTTATATCTTCACAAGGCGCGAAAGGGTTTCCAATATCCCGGTTTTTTTTGAGATCTCTTCTCGTCGGTGACTCCACGCAGTTATTAATCGTTCCGTGAACGTTTCCTACAACATGAATACCTTCCCTGCATTCCTCCATCATCGATTCAAAAATGTTGGTTTGGGATTTTTTTGGGATTGATTCTTCCGGTATTTCATCCACTTCTGCGTTTCTCTTTATGCTTGGGGTTTCCGCATTACTGTGTACCATAATAGAGCCGTACATACTATGCCTCCGTGGCAACCTGGGATACGGGGACCAGGAGAATTACATAAACCGGGGTTCGTGAACATTGTAAGGCAAGAATAAACTTAGGCGGGGTAAAATATGGTGTGCGGTTATTCCATGGGCTTGACAAGATTTCTGAAATAGACGTCGCACATGGCCCTCAAAGAAGTCACAAAATAGCGATTATCAAGATAGAAGAAGTGCAGTAAGTAGATTTCAAGCCATAGTCAGGATAAAGTTCGTAAGTATGCCGGACATTTGTGACGGGAGACCCACAGTTTTGAATCATTAGCATGAAGGATGAAATATTAGAAGCTGATGTTCGATATATTGCTATTTATTTTCATCAGAAAACATACTCGTGATGTATGGAGGATCGTGTATGCGGAAAACACATATGACACCGACTAACAAAGTATAAAAGGTAAAACTCAATTGAAAAGGGGTTCTACAGCATGTAATTGAACTCTCGTGAGTCGAGCCACGTGACTTAAACTCGGTATGTAAATTGCGCATGCTGAAAATTACTTACAATTTACACCGTTCACACTGTTCCGCAGAAGCCCGTGAAACCCAACGCACGCTTCTTGGGTGCCGTGAACTGGTGCAACCACAATTTGCGGCTCTCCAAGCTTCCTTAGAAGAATGAGATATAAGAGCTGATATATTGTGATTTGCATAGGCTAGAATCTGATACTCGGATACGGCCATGGTCTAGGCATTCGACAGGTGTATTGTAGTTACCCCATTCGTTTTTACAGCGATAATATTTGCCGCCGCCCACAGACACTGATTCAAGAGCATAGACAAACGAGAAGATTTCCGCCAACTTACAACGTAGCGCTGGAATTAAATCTGCCAGAGATTTACGAAAAATGGGATAGATCACCAAGTTCTTTGCCGAAACTGATTTACTTCTCCGTGGAAGCACACCCGAGGTCCAAAAATCGCCTTCAATGACATGCCTTGCAGCGTCAAAAGAGGAGAAATTGTGTTTGAATTCAGAAGTAGGCACCACTGTGTGCATGGTGTCACAACCCGCCCGTTTACCTTGAATTTATTCGATTAATACACCGGACAGGGTTGATATTGGCAAAGGGATTACTTTTACGTCTTCCTTTCTTGGTACAGTCGTGCCTTGAATCCTGACAACTTGTCCTGTTTTACTCAAAAGACTTGAATTCACAAACATTCTAAAATCATATCAATTATTCTTTCAAAGGTACTCTCAAGAAATGATGTTACATCGTTAACTCAGATCGGCTGCCAGTTTCAATCATACGCAACATTTCAAAATATAAATGAGCAGATACCGAGGTCAAGCCCCACATCCATTAAAAGTCCTCAAGCATTTGCACACCTACACACCTGACAACCAGTGATCGTCTCCAGTCTCAAATTCCCCATTGCTCAAAATCTTATCTGAAGAAGTCCCCACCAAGACTTTGTATGCCCCTTTTTCCGAAAACCATCGGTTCTTGTAACTATCCCAGTAGGAAGTCACATCGAGTTTGGGAAGCTTCACTGTCACTAACTTGCTCTGATGCGGAATCAAGTGAACCTTGGCAAAATCTCTAAGTTCTTTCGTGGGGCGGACGATCTTCGACGATTCAGGCTCAACATAGAACTGGATAACTTCGTGGCCAGCCTTTTCCCCGGTATTGGTGACTTCAACAGAAACATAAACAAAATCATCATCGGTGGAGATATCCGGCACACCCACGTCAAAAGTCGTGTATGAAAGGCCATGGCCAAAAGCAAACAACGGTTTGATGTCAATCTTCTCATAATACTTGTATCCAACAAAGACATCCTCTCCGTAAAGAACCCTGCCGTGGGTGGACCCGAAATTCAAGTATGATGGGTTATCTTCCAACCTTTTGGGGAAAGTCATCGATAACTTCCCACTGGGGTTAACGTCTCCAAAGAGTACATCAGCGATGGCATTTCCCAACTCATTTCCTCCATACCACGCTTGAACAACACCTTTGACGTCATCAATCCAAGGCATTGTGACCGGGGACCCCGATTGGTTGACCACCACCACGTTGGGGTTCGCTTTGGCCACCTCGGCTATCATCTGATCTGTCCATCCAGGCACGTCCATGTGAGGGCGATCAAACCCCTCGGACTCGTACTCTTTCGATAACCCCGTCACCAAAACAACCTTGTCTGCCCTTTTGGCCAATTCCACCGCCTGATCCAAGGCTTGTTGATCAGTGGCCACGGGGTCCATGCCAAAAAACACTCCGCCCACTTCTTGGTACTCATTTACAAGCTTGGAGGTTGGTCTGGTTCCAAACTCGACCTTTAGGTGATACCGAGACCCCTTCTTCAAATTCACACACGTACGCTCTTCCCTAGTTCCCATTCCTAAGAAAAACGCGTCTCCGGCCACTTGTGATGTCTTGTTGTCTACAACAAGTTCTCCGTCCAAGAACATCTGGGCAGTACCCAAACACGAGCACCCCAACCAGTACTGGGAAGTTTCTTCCGCCACAAAGTAGCCCTCGAAATCAACATAGAACAACTGCAGCCCCGCAGGCAACTGGTCCGACTTATAGTCAGAAAGAAAGATCCGGGACGAGTCTGTGTGGATCTCTTCAATCAATCGGCGGTTGGGGGTTCCAGGGGCATCGGCATAAAACCGAGCACACATTCCTTTTTGGTCTTTTTCCGTGTACATGATAGAGCCCATGTCGGAAAGAGTCTTATCCAAAAATGCACCGAGTGCATATTCCAAAACCACCAGTTTTTGACCATTTTTTGCGGCGTTCTCTTGCACTTTGTTTGTGATGCCTTGCCAAGGGGTAACCGTGTACCGTGCACGCAAGGAAGCCGAGCCACCACCAGAATTTCTCTCTGCCTTAACGTTTGGTCCAATCACCGCAATGATTTGATTGCCCTCAGACAGAGTAGCACTCAATGGGAGAAGGTTTTCGTCATTTTTCAACAACACAATGGACTCACCCGCGATCTTCCTCAAAAGCTCAGAAGCCGCCGGGTCGGTATTTTCAGACTCCTCTTGACCCACGGGGATATCAGCCTCAAGACAATCATTAATAAACTGAAGCACGTGTCTCACATTGGTATCGATGGTGTCCATGTGGATCTCATTACACACCACCGCATGAGATGTCTGGACAAGTTCCCTAAACCGAGTAGGACCGGGCATTTCTAAGCTGAGACCAGCATCAAGTGATTCCTTCATGGAGTAAACGCCAAACCAGTCAGACATGACCATGCCAGACCAGTTCCATTCGGTCCTCAAGACATCTTGGAGCAATTTCTTCGATTGCGAAGCGTGCACTCCGTTGACTCTATTATAAGCAGTCATAATGGACTTCGGCGCGGAGTCCCGCACTGCAATTTGGAACGGTTTCAAGTACACCTCACGCAACGCTCTTTCGGTGACAATGGTGTCCACTCCCTTCCGCTCGTCCTCTTGGTCGTTGCATACAAAGTGTTTTAAACATGCAACAACGTGGTGTTTTTGTATGCCGTTTACTACGGCCGAAGCAATGTGGCCCGATAAATAAGGGTCCTCCGAATAGGACTCAAACGCTCTGCCACCCAAAGGGCCGCGGGCAATGTTACACGTGGGCCCCAAAACACAATGGCAGGCCTTCATTTTGGCTTCCATGGCCATCAATTCTCCTGCTTTAACAAGCAAGTCTTTGTTGAAAGTTGCAGCCATTCCAGTTCCGCAAGGGAAACAATTTGAAGGCACCGCGTCCAAGAAACGGGTCCCGCGAATGCCATTCGGACCATCTGAAACCGTAACAGAAGGGATGCCTAAGCGTTCGATGGGGACAGTGGACCAAGAGTCCAAACCTGCCAAAAGGGAGATTTTCTCAGTAAGAGTAAGGTTTTGGAGAAGGTTGTCGATGTCTAAATGAGGCATGGTCAGATATTATGGTGGAGGATAAATACAGAGTTGGGTTAAGTAAGAGTATTCCATGGTATTTATATCTTTGAGTTAGTATGTTGCAAATATGTTGGTATATTTTCGGTTTTCCTGCAAGAAGCTCGTATTGTATTGCGGGGAAATGCAGCTTTGCGATTCCGAAAGCGGTAGTGCTCCCTTATGCGATTTGTGCATGCTGCAAAAGCGCCGCGGCAAATGTCAGGCCGAACGCCGGACGCCGAACCCTGAACACAGCAACAGAATGTGGGGGATCTATAATTACACTATTTGGATGGTCTTAATGCCGAACTTTTGGGTGTACCGTCATTTTGAATATGGTTTGTTTGTACCGAGAGAAATTTTGGCGAGTAATACGAAAAGATGTGGTAGTGTACTCCAGTTTCAGTACCCTGGGGTAATTCTGGGGGGTTTTGCGCTTAATGCATCAGATATAGATCCAGAAATGAAGAATATAGGGCATTTTTCAAGTTATTTTGGGCTTTTAAGATTTCAATGGAGTTTTGGCTATACTGAATAGTATCGGGCAATGTACTTGCCATGTCGGTTCGAATTTGTGGGTAAATATTGGACTATAGACAAGACCGTCATGGTAAATACCAGCATAGGTTGATGAAGGAAGTTGTATCATCAAAACTGATCGCGTGTAATAATGAACTGAGTACGACTCTGCGATATCTTTTTTCCCACTTCAAATATATCTTTTCCTTTTCGGGAAACCCAATTCATCGGTATACTATTGATTACCAGTAGTCCATTGAGAAACTCTAAAGCTTTGAAACTTTGAAGGGAAATACTTCAAGAACGATTTCTCAGATGCGCCAAGTCGATAAAATATATAACCTTGCCATAATTCTTGCTAAATACGTATGATACGAATCTCGACTAGACTTATGGTATGGAGCTACAATTATAGAACTCCTCGCGTACACGAAAATGCTGGCCTGGGGGTTTGTATGTGGAATATCTTCATATCTTCTAGGTTCTGGACGATCATAAATCATTCAGTGAAAGGACCACAACGGATTTAGCGATACCACTATTAGTTGGTACTCTATGGTTTTGTACGTTATTGCTCTATGGCTTTAGACATCCATTGGAGATCTTCCACCACCATGAATATCAGATTGGCCAAGAGAAATCGCAGGTTTATGTGTGCAATAAAAGTCTTTAAAGATACAGATAACGAGAAGAATCGTCATCCTTAGACCAGGCAAAACCCCTGGTATTTCCAGATATCTTTATTTTACCAAGTAGGGGTTTTCCGCTCTGAATTTTACGCTGTCTTTGGTCACTTAATACGTTCATACCTTTTATTCTGTAATAATCTTTTGAATTTGAAACACAAGACATCGTATTTTGGCGAGAAGGAAAGATGTGACTATATGTTCCAACATTGCATCTCCATAAGCTTCCATAAATTTACATATTTACACATTACATAATCATGGACTTGTCATATATTCGACATGGCCGTTTTTTGTATCCCCGTAGCACACTTACACTAAAATCAATGAATTTAACCACTTGAAAACTACTGCACCACACCTTGACGGGAAATTTACCAAACCTACCAGTAAACAAAAATCCACAGAAGATAGCATCTACATCTCCTCATGAACACTCCGAGTCTTAAAACATGCGACAGAATTCACGAAATCGTCTCCAAATTCATAGTTTGACCAACCATCACCTCAAAATACTTATCAAGAAAACACCAAAATAGCCCTCCCCAAATCAATAATCTCTCAAGTACTCATTAAGCTCATCACGCTTAATGCAATTCTCAAACTTGAAACACCCCGCCAACTCGTCCAATTCTTCAAAGGTCAACTCAGCATACAACTCAGCATACTCCTCCTGTGCATACTGGGAAAACAACATGTCCCTGGCAACACGTGAAATATAGTCCTTCATGGTCCAAGTGCTAGGATACAAAGCCTTATGATACTTTTCGGGGACATTTTCTTGGAAGTGCTCCAACAAATCACCATAAAGCTTGCCGTGCTTGGGGTCAATGTCATTGCCCCATCTATCCAAGCCCAAAGCTCGCTTTTTGTGCAACCAATCACCAAAAATAGCATAGAACTTGGACTTTGGGTCCACGTGCAACATGCCCTGGTATCCGATATCTTTCCACAACCAAATGGACCAGGAAATGGGCGACCCGTCTCCCGAGGGGTCCCCGTGCTTGTATATTTCCAATTGATCCTTCAAAACACGGTAGCGCACCTTATTGGTAGCTTCGGGGTCGGCATCGCCACGGAAATGGGACGCATACACCGGCCCAAACTCACCGTTCCATACCGGAACGTTGTATTTCTTCATGTACTCGATTTTGCGTTGGTACGAGGCCTCCAACTTGGAAAACTGCTCCGGGTGCCCTTCGTATGGTGCTCCGGTTCCGGGAAACCCGAAAAGAGTGTAGTCGTGGATGGAATATACCGTGTTTGGCCATACCGGAGGAGGGAACTGCCTAAAGTCCGCAGCATAAGTGTTTCCATCCAAGAAAAGAATATGGTTTGAGTCAACCGCCCTGATGGTGTGTTCTAACTTGTCATAATACGCCACAAGCTTGGCGTGGTCACCCACTGCCGGCTCATTTAACGGGTTGTATCCAGCAACCCATTCGTTGTCCTTGTAGTGCTTGGCAAGCTCGGTCCACAAGTTGAGAACGATGTCCTGGAGAATTTTAAAGTCCCAGAAAAGCGCCTTGTGGATCCCCGAGTCCGAATGCCAGTCCTGATTGTGTCCTCCGGGCGTGGTATGGAGGTCCAAGATGGTGTAGATGCCATGGCGAGCACAAGAGTCTACGATACGGTCCACAAGCTGGAATCCTTTGGGGTTGATCTTGAACATATCACCGGAATCATCAATGAAGTGCCTGTAGTTGAAGGGGATCCGCAAACAGTTGAGGTTCAACTCTTCGGCGAAGAACTTGGCGTCGCTGTCGGTCCAGAAATACTCATAGAATTTGTCGAAGTAGTAGTCAAACTTGGCCTGTCCTATTCTGGCCTTTAGCACCTGCTTATGCTCGGTTTCGTGCCCGGGATAACCGGTGATGAAGTTTTCCATGTTTAAATGGCCGCCGGTGGCGGTACCTTTCAACACAACGGGGGCGTTGTTGGAATCGACGATTTTAGTTCCTGATACTTGTAAGAATCCCATTGTTAAGGTGTTACTGATTTAAGGTTATACAAAAAGAGAAGACTACGGTTGTTTTATATAGAAGAATTAGGGAGATGCACTTGATATTAGGTCTTGGGTTTGGTGGTGTGTTTGTGTTATGGTGTTGTGTTATGGTGTTGTGTTTTGTATTGGTGGTTCAAGAGGCTTTTAGAAGTGTGGGGAAAGGAACCATTGCCGTAACGGGAAATCTTTCGCAGCGAGGAATTGCCGGAAAAGGAAGCACCCGAACGTTTCTGTGGGCTTTTTGATTGGTTCAAAATTGTGGGGGTTTCAAAACTTTGTAATTCTTTCTAGTTTTCAATCACAAAGGATTTGGGTTCTTTAGGTACTTGCATGAATGTTGAACAAATGTAAGTGGTTATATTACTACAGTTTGTGGGAGTGGCGCTCACCACCTAAAGACTAAAATACGAAATGAATAGTGTATCCATACTTTTGGGCAACGGGTTTGTTGCGTTATTACCGTTTCATTGAATCAAGCGATAAAAAAAAAATAAAAACAATTTTACTTAATTAGTTAAAAAAATCGTAATCCAACTGAATCTCCGTGCAGTAAGAAATTCGCGTTGGTGCTGTTCCAATCTGAAGAACACGAATTATGTTTATAAGTCCTTCAAGGCACCACGGGGCCAAGGCGTGCCACCAGAATCAGTGGCGTAGGAGAATATAACGATATTATATTTTCTTATACTAGAATCGGGATTTTATTGGATTTTATTGGGAGTTTGTAAACTGAGAATTATCCCAAATAAGAGAATACATGAAAACTGGCCCAATGTAGGTGCAACGCAATGTCCATTTTTCAGTTTTCGCCGCAGCCTCGGGATACCAAAACACACAAAAAGGCAAAAGTACAAAAACAGAATCACAGTCACAATCACAATCACAAAAAAAGAAACAACGAACTAAATAAAAAATTCAGACCGCAGCTGGTTGGGATGCCGCTGCAAAATCGCCCAACCGAGGCCCGGAGCCTCACGCCTACTGAGTGCCCAGAGTCTCCACGCAGTTTCCAAAAGCCAAGAAATTCTCTCAAACGAATCTCCACCAAATACAAAGCCCTATTCCCCATACCCGAGCCTACTGCTACGTTTTCGAAATTCTCGCGGGTACTTCGCTCCTCCACCTAGAATGCACATCCGCTTAGCTGTCCGACGTGCGGGTGTCCTTGGGCCCTGGGGCATTTACGAGTCGGGCGCGGGCCCTGGCATGGGGGCGGAATTTTTTGAGTTTTCGGAATTTACTCCACCAGTTAATCCATCGGTATACCTAAGGGTGCTGGGCTCTATTGAGAAAACGTTTCTATGTGACGATAATTCAACCTAACTAAAATCATAATAATAAATAATAATAATAAACCCTTCTGTATCCTCAAAGTAATGTCTGTTGTGCTCCTCCCGTTCTCAGATCCGGCCTAGAACCTACGGCCTACGGCCTATGGCCTAGCACCTAGCACCCGCGACGACTTCCGCATTCGGGTGTGGAGCCAACCTTGCAACTCTAATAAAGTCACACTACACCAGTTTCTGCACACCGGTTATTCCCCCAGGAACCGCCTGGGGCTTTTTGCGGAGTGCCTCCGACTTCTCCGAACATTCACCCGATCATCAACCCGAGCTGCTTGGTCAGTTGGAAACTCCGCATGCCCCGCATCTCGGCCTCCCATTAATGGATTGAGTTCTATGCTACTCCCCACAAACCACCGTAGGTCGTCTCGTATCAGTTGTACCCAAGAAAACATCAACTATATATATAGCGCAATCCTCTCAAGACTTCTGTTTGATCACCATTCAAGTCTTTTTATTCTTCTTCTCTTCACATCTCTCCTCGACTACCCATGCGGAACAGCACCGACACCGTCAACAAAACCGACACCCAACTCTTCACTGCCGAGGTCCCCGTCACAGTCAATGACTACATTGCTGAGGAACGGCCATGGTACCGAGTCCCCCACTTACGTCACTTGGCCTGGTGTGTATTTATCATCACCCTCACCTCTACTAACAACGGCTATGATGGTTCCATGTTGAAATGGCCTACAGGCATTGGATATCTGGCAAAGGGACTTGGGGTTCCCCGAAGGACAGAAACTAGGTGCCTTGGCCAACGGAACCTTGTTTGGAAACCTCGCGGCGGTTCCATTTGCCTCGTATTTCTGTGACCGGTTTGGCCGCAGACCCATGATTATCTTTGGCCAGATCTTGGCTATCGTGGGTGCGGTCTTGCAAGGATTATCCAACAGTTACGGCTTCTTTTTGGGCTCGAGAATTGTTTTGGGGTTCGGGGTGTTTATGGCAACCATCCCCTCGCCAACTTTGATCTCGGAGATTGCCTACCCTACCCATAGAGAAACATCTACTTTTGCATACAACATTTGCTGGTATTTGGGTGCCATAATTGCCTCCTGGGTGACGTATGGTACACGCAATATCCAAGGCAAAGCCTGCTGGTCGATTCCCTCGTACCTCCAGGGAGCTTTGCCATTTTTCCAAGTCTGTATGATCTGGATGGTTCCGGAATCTCCGAGATATCTTATTGCCAAGGGTAAGATCGACCAAGCCCGGGCCGTTTTGACGAAGTTCCATACTGGCAACTCCACCGATCCACGGGATGTGGCCTTGGTGGACTTCGAGTTGCATGAAATCGCCAGTGCGTTAGAGATGGAGAAACTCGCCACGAAATCCTCCTATTTCGACTTCTTCACCAAGAAAAATTTCCGCAAAAGAGGCTTTTTGTGCGTCGTGGTGGGCGTGGCCATGCAGCTTTCGGGTAACGGCTTGGTGTCGTACTACCTTTCCAAAGTGTTGGACTCCATTGGCATCACTGAAACAAAGAGGCAGCTCGAAATAAATGGGTGTTTGATGATATACAACTTTGTCATTTGCTTTTGCTTGATGAGCATATGTCGGATGTTCAAAAGACGCACTTTATTCGTCACATGCTTTTCAGGAATGTTGGTGTGCTACTGTATCTGGACAGTGTTGTCTGCTATTAATGAGCAGAGACATTTCACGGATAAGTCGTTGGCCAACGGTGTTTTGGCGATGATCTTCTTTTACTACCTCTTCTATAATGTTGGGGTCAACGGGTTGCCGTTCTTGTACATCACCGAGATCTTGCCGTACTCGCATAGGGCCAAGGGTCTCAATGTGTTTCAATTTTCGCAATTCATTGCCCAGATCTATAACGGGTATGTCAACCCCATTGCCATGGATGCCATCAGCTGGAAATACTATATTGTGTATTGTTGTATCATCGCAGTGGAGCTTTTGATTGTGTTTTTCACGTTTCCCGAAACATCAGGCTACACTTTGGAGGAGGTGGCGCAAGTGTTTGGCGACGAGGCTCCATCGCTTCAAAATAGGGAGTTAGATGTGGACAAATCGTCGGTTGAGCATGTGGAGAAGGTCTGAGGGAATGATGAATTGTCAAGGATGGGGGTTTTTAGATTTAGAGATGGTGTATTCCAATAAATTGTGTGTTCAAGCAGGCGATGGTGTTATAGAAGTATATTTAGCCTATGCTTCATTGTGATATTTTTAGAGCCCCAAAGAATTCTTTAATTTCCATAGAGATGCGACTTAACGACTTTTCCGATGAAGTTTTGTCAACAAAGAGACCTTGTCATTTTGCAAAACGTTACTCACTGGTGGATTTTATTCACCAAATGTTGTGTTAATATTCGAGTATCATTTGCATGAGTAGTATTCAGACCGATACTTTTGGTGTTGTAATGTTTCCTTTGCTATAGTCCTCAATCAGCGAGGGGCATAAGGTGGTGCTTAAATCTGGAAGAAATATGCCCGGACCAGAAAGTCACTTGGTTCACTATTCTGAATATTTGAATGAGCCTACAGGAAACCTAGTCCATCAAAATTGGGATGCGGAAGAGAATGGTGGGTTTCTCAAAACAGTATGACAAAGAAGGCATTGGGGAATTGGTAAGATGGACGAGATTTCCTCCATTAACACTCCATCCCCTCGATTCAGACACTCCATCCGCTAGATTTGAATAAGATAAACACATGGTTAAACCGTCCGTCGAATCGTCCAACTGCACACATCTATACAAGAGATACAAAACTTTGGTAAGATATAAGACCTGGCAGATCTAGTGCACAAATAATTTATTTGAAAGAGTCTATTAAACTCCACTTGGACCGAATAAGAAGATACTGTACTCTTTACAAGTGAACCATCATCTTTCTGCACCCTCAGCATAATTATGACCACCACAGGCCAAAGCCTGTAAACACCCTTGTCAGGAACTGCCGCTAACTGTTTGAGTTCCAAATTGACAAACCATTGGAGACGCCAAAAGACCCACTCCCGAGTGTAGACCTGCAATTGTATAACCTAATTGGCGTATCCTATGTGCGTATCTATATTCCCATATTAGTGGTCCAGAGCACACTTAAACTCCCGAGAAAACTCATATTTCACGATAACAAATCTTATTTTTGCTTTTGCAGGGGATACGAAGTTATTAGCCAAACTTATAACCTATGCATTAAAAAAGCCAGAATATATTTAAATGGACCTTCACTAACACCACTCTTTAGACCGATTATGAAGCGTATGCTCGCCAAACATGGCATTCGCACCTGTTGAATTTCTAATACAATTACGGTGGAATCGTCGTAGCAAACGGCCCGTGTCGATAAAGATCCATTAACTCGATTTTCCTTCCTGATAATTTCCACGAACACCTATGTGTTTTTGCCTGGAAAACCCAACCGATCACTTACCCAGATGCGACATCCGGGAAGACTTCCGCATTGGGATGTGGAGCGCATGTCCGGAAAAAGGTCACACCATAAAAGTGTCTGCACAAGGGCCAATTTCGCCCGCCAGTGGTCCTGTTTCGGCAATCTCCCACGTAATCCGAACGCACGTTGGACTCTAGACTGCATCACCATCCCAAACACAGTCCGCCTTTGGTAGAATGTGCATGACCCCGCATTTTAGTCTTCCATCAATATGCTGCGTTGAATGTTGCTCCCCACTGAAGCCCGAGATATGTGAGTTTTATTCAAGCCTTCGACATATATAAATGCCGTTTCTCCTTCGTCTTTTCGTCTTCTCTTCTATTTTCTCCTCTAATATCTCTTTAAATCACTTCTCTACTGATAATGCGAAACAGCAACGCAACGCTCGATAAACACTACACCCTGCTCTTTGGCTCAGACCCTGTCACGGTCAATGACTACATCTCGGAAGAGCGGCCTTGGTACAAAGTGCCTCATTTGCGTCGATTATCTTGGTGCATATTTATACTCACCCTCACTGCTACTAACAACGGTTACGACGGTTCCATGTTGAACGGTTTACAGGCGTTGGATATCTGGCAAGAGGACTTGGGATTCCCCGCCGGACAGAAATTGGGCGCGTTGGCCAACGGGACGTTGTTTGGAAACATTGCTGCCATTCCGTTTGCACCCTTTTTCTGTGATCGGTTTGGCCGCCGTCCCGTGATCTTCTTTGGGCTGACCTTGACCATAGTGGGTGCGGTCTTGCAAGGATTATCCAACAGTTACGGCTTCTTTTTGGGCTCGAGAATTGTCTTGGGGTTTGGTGTGTGCTTGGCAACTATTCCGTCCCCCACTTTGATCTCGGAGATTGCATACCCTACCACATAGAGAAACATCTACTTTTGCATACAACATTTGCTGGTATTTGGGTGCCATAGTCGCGTCCTGGGTGACGTACGGTACCCGGAATATTGCAGGAAAGGCGTGCTGGTCGATTCCCTCGTACCTCCAGGGAGCCATGCCATTCTTCCAAGTTTGCATGATATGGATGGTTCCGGAATCTCCCCGGTATCTTGTATCCAAGGAAAGGTTGATGAAGCCCGGGCGACTTTGACGAAATTCCACACGGGCAACTCCACCGACCCACGGGATGTGGCCTTGGTGGATTTCGAGTTGCATGAAATCGAAAGTGCCTTAGAGATGGAAAAAACCGCCGCCAAGTCCTCATATTTTGACTTTGTCACCAAGCGAAACTTCAGAAAAAGAGGCTTTTTATGTGTCATGGTGGGCGTGGCCATGCAGCTTTCGGGTAACGGGTTGGTTTCGTACTACCTTTCCAAAGTGTTAGACTCCATTGGCATCACTGAAACAAAGAGGCAGCTTGAAATCAACGGGTGTTTGATGATCTACAACTTTGTCATTTGTTTTTGCTTGATGAGCATATGCCGTATATTCAAAAGACGCACACTCTTTCTTACTTGTTTTGTTGGAATGTTAACTTGTTACTGTATCTGGACGATTTTATCTGCACTTAACGAAGAGCGACACTTTGCTGATAAGTCGTTGGCCAACGGCGTTTTGGCGATGATTTTTTTCTACTACTTCTTCTATAATGTGGGGGTCAATGGCTTGCCGTTCTTGTATATCACCGAGATCTTGCCGTACTCACATCGCGCCAAGGGTCTCAATTTGTTTCAGTTTTCGCAGTATGTGTTCCAGGTGTATAATGGGTATGTGAATCCCATTGCCATGGATGCCATCAGCTGGAAGTATTACATTGTGTACTGCTGTATTATAGCGGCCGAGCTTTTGATTGTGTTTTTCACGTTTCCCGAAACGTCAGGGTATACTTTGGAGGAGGTGGCGCAGGTGTTTTGGCGACGAGGCTCCATCGCTTCAAAACAGGCAGTTAGATGTGGAAAAGGCATCTGTGGCGCATGTGGAAAAGGTGTAGTGTGGTTGGATCAGCTTTAAGGATTGGAATATTCAAAATTACATAAAATTTATTCCAATTATTTTTGTCAAACTCCCCCTTCTCTTATCTTATTTCTGGCACCCCCATCAGAATTGGAATATATATGTAAGAAAAAAATATACTGGCAGAAAAAAACACAGCTGATAAATTCATATAAAAATGGTGAAGTAGCTGACATTTCACCCTTAGAAGAGAGCTCGTAGAAGACCGTTAAACCAACTCACATCTGAATCATTTCAAGCTAACGACTTGGTGCAAACAAGGAGGCTTCAAACTCTGCAAAAGAAAAAGATTCACAATCACTTTCTACAGAATATGCGATTGATGACTAAGTTGAATGCGCCAGCTTCTATTCATCTGGAGTCAATTGCTGCTCTCGAAGTAGTGGTGAAATATGTCAAGATACACGGTGGGCTAAAAACAGTTAATTTATCCAAACAAGATTCTTACTTGAGAAAAAGAAAGGCCAAAACCCCTTCTGTTCAACCAAAGATCTTGGGTCTTCTTTAGACGCTCATAATTGAAATACTTTATTTTAGAATATCCAGCAAGCTTTGTTTCTAGAATAACTCCTCGTTCCTTGTTGTATTCTGGCCGGGGCCTTAGAGTAAACTTTATCACTATAAACAGGTGTGCCTGTAGGTGGTATTTACACCACAACAATCTCCATTGAAATCGTCCAATCTGTACTTCTGTTTGTTTTTGATCAAAACTTTATGGGTTATGGTCCGATTGCGGGATTTGCCAGAATAATGGTAGAAGCTGGCGTCTTTTTTTTTTCCCTATTTAGTTTTTCAAAGAAATCTTTAATATCCCCACACGGTAAACATATTAGTAACAAGCATTGGAGGTAGCCCAATTCCCGCCATTATAAATACTCAAAGTGTGAGTATTCAGATTGAAAAATTAAATATTAATAGTTTTCAACGACGTGTCAATTAAAGAGTGCTACTATTAAGTACAAAACTCGACCACGTGTCAACTTACAACCGAGAACAAGAAGAAAAGTGTTGAATTCCTTCACCTAGAAAAGGCGTCGTAATGCTGTATTGGAAAATGTTACATCACGAATCATCTACGATATCCGTTTATATCTTAGGCGCTTCATATTTCCCACTGAGATTGCTTAGCTCTCACTGTAAGAACGAATATCCCCAGTAAGAATACTCACCAACAAAAAGAAGCAAGTCTTACACTTCCCAGAAACAATGTATTCTATAAATTGCTTGATTCTCCTGTAATTGCTTATATAACTGGGATTGAGGTATAAGAAATGCTGGCGCTCATGATAATAAAGAAATGCTGAACTGTATGATTTCACTGGCTGATTTCTCCCAAACAAATATACTGTACAGCACCAAAAGTAAACACATTGAAACCCACCACAGTCCCGGATTTCGAATAAGCAGCATTTCACGCAGACTCCGTGTAGGCCAACCCAACGATTACCAATCAATGTTTGTCTTGAAAACCCCCCCTCAGACGATTTACTACACACTCACGTATATCCATTTCGGTCTACCAACTCCTTTGCATGAGATGGTACTATTTGGGTGACGATACCATGTGCCACCAGCCACGTGATGAATCCTATTACGACAAGTCCTTCTAAGGCATCTCACATAATTATATACTACAATATGGCAAATAAAACAGATATATGCAATCTTATCTAGTGCCAAAGAATTTGAATAATGTAGAGTCGCCATGACGCCCACCTATAATATCTCTCTGTTGCAAATCAATCAAATCCCTAGGTTACGAAATTGTAAACAATTTTTTTCCCAACAAGAAACACTGGTATACCTCACAACATGTTCACGGCGCGGGAAATAGGCCCCAGGTTGGTAATTTTATCCATGTACATGTACAGCTAAGAGGATAGCGCTTGAGAAGCCATCTTATTTAATTTTTCAACAATTATTTCTCTTTAGAGTATGCCCTCCCAGCGATCCTGGTGGTCTAAGACTTGTCGTGAAAACCCCTTGTAGCAATTTTTGTACTTATCTTTTCACACAAATGCCCCAAACCCTTTTTTTAGAAAGAAATTGGCATAAGTTCAAGCGCAGCTGAACTGACATTAAAAAATTTTGACCGTTTGCACGGTGGCACGGATTTGGCGCCTGTCGACCGGTGATCAAGTCTAATTAAACTTTGCGGTTTATCGTGAAAGATTATAACACCT
This sequence comes from Metschnikowia sp. JCM 33374, assembly GCA_005406065.1. Classification (NCBI taxonomy): domain Eukaryota; kingdom Fungi; phylum Ascomycota; class Pichiomycetes; order Serinales; family Metschnikowiaceae; genus Metschnikowia; species Metschnikowia sp. JCM 33374. The sequence goes on along the minus strand of BIMT01000004.1, from coordinate 35,706 downwards.
ACTTTTGAAGATACGGGCGTTGTAAAACACAGGTCTTATGAAAGACTAGATTTCACCTTGCGCTAAGTTGCTACAGCTGGGCACTAGGAAACCATATTGACACAGGAAAAATCGCCAGCAACCGCGTTACAGCTAAGTTGTGGCCATATACTCAAGCCGAAACACGAAAGCTTGCGGGGTACATTTGGGTTTCTGATATTCAAGCACATATTGGCCAAGTGCACTTGTATCGCACCATCCAATCTTTCAACTTTTCAAGAATTACCATACTGAATGTGTCAGGAGTATCTGTATATAGAGTGTCTGCACTGTTTGTTATGCGAGTTGTCTCTTTCCAGAAGGTTCCACCAAACTGGTTCACATCTTGCCACGTTCGTTCCGGAATATAAAGAAACGAACGAACGACTACTTGGTTTCAAGGATTTTTGAAACCAGCCAAGTTTTATCCCAAGAACCTTCCTGCTCAGTTTTAAATTGGCACATGTATATCTTTAATTCACGCCATTATTGTTATCTTTATCAGGCTTGTCGCCATATTTAGCTGACAGAATGTTTTTAATTTAATAAATTCTTATTTATTAAATTGTAGTGACTATAAAAGCTTTCAAAAGAATCAAATGACTCAAATAGAAGCAATGTTTAAACTTCACATATCTATACAGCCATTTCCTAGTTCTCGCATTGAATAACTCAATACATCCACTAGTCCCTAACCCAAAGATCGAACTTCAAATAAAAGACACATTACTTTTCGAAAGTATGGTTACACCGATGTGGTCATCAATACAATTAGACAACTGGCTATCGGTAGACGCACATCCATTAGGCCTGCTCGTAATTTCCACTGGTCCTCTTCAAGAGACATTGTCCATTTGGCATCTGAAACAACTGTTCTTTATGTCCACGCATTTGTTCTATTCCACCGGCTTTGGCACAAGTATCCACATCTCTGAGAGCTCCCTTGAAATCAACCGAATAGACGATGTATTTAGGTGTCATTTTGTATTGGGCTGAAATCACGATTTTTGTTCCGGGCATGTTCGATATAGTCGACACCAGTAGTGCTGCTAAAGGTTCCGGGAGGTCGTAGGTGAGCCACAGATTGCCGTGGTCCAACGAGTAATGGAACTGATTCACCGGATCCTCATATCCAGGTATTGGAATAGCAACAATGATGTTACCTTGATCGGCACGAGTCACCCTAGATGCGCACAGAAAAGCAAATTTCCACGAAGCGCCCCCATCACGTGAAATATATGTATTTTCATCCAGTAACTGATTGTAAACCCCACTGTAATCCTTACTGTAAACCTTTCCATTGATTCCCAGGGCAATAAGAAGTCCTGGCTGTATGAGGGTGGGCCACCGTCCATCAAAATGAAGCGAACACCCCTCCTCCACCTTGCAGAAATTGTCATGTATAATCTCGAGGGACTTCCAAGTCCGACCGTCGTCAACAGAGTATTTTGTGACATGTTCGCGTTCAGAAACGCGGAAGTTCTCAAACGTTACTCCGTTATGACTTACCGATTGGCTAAACGGGTCTTTTTTCTCCAGTCTCGTGAATTTCAACCCAGTGGGGTCGGAAATGAGCGCCGCCTTCTCGTGTTCAAAATGAGGAGGCCGCCATGTCAACGACAATCTTAAAGACAACGGCGTGGACTTGAGAACCAGAATTCCGCCATCGTCGCAGTCGATTTCGGCCTTTTGGAAGTTTGCAGCATCTTTCGATACAAGCACGGACGGGTTGGAAAGAATCACCACTATAAATGCCGATTCTACTTGAAGACTGATGGTCTCGCTGTCCTTCAAGGACTCGTGCTGGATATACTCAAAACTCAGAAAGAAGTCGGTGGTCTTGATCAAATTGGACTGCCCCCCCTCGCCGGCCGGGTGTTTTGGCATTGTTTTCAACGTACATATGATGGTTTCGGGGCTCACCAGCGAGTCGAAGTCCGGGGTTGACCGGGCAAAAACACAGGTATCAACATCAAGTTCCACAAGCTTAGCATCGGTTCGAAAGCCATCTTTTGTGTAGTACACTTTCTTTTCGGCCCCCAAGGAAGAAGAAGGGTTTGGCAGACGGTCAATATTAAGTATGATGAGGTCTTTTTGCACCGCATTGAAGCTTACATCCACGCTGTCCCATAACCCGATGGGCGTGGGCTGAATTTGGAATTTCTGCCACGTTTTGCCTTCGTCGGTGGTGAAAAAATGCTGTGTACCGCTCATGAAGACAAACGCACGTTGCGGATAGTAGGGGTCTCTTTCCAAGAAAAGTGGCTCATAGTCTTTGAATTCCGCCACCTTGTTCCACGATACGCCAAAGTCATACGAAATAGTTGCGTCTGCATCAGAGAGCCCAAGAATACAGGAGGAATCTCTGAAGATGGTTTTTTGACCAACAAAATTATCCAAAATAGTCATTTTCACCTGTGGGCTGAAATCTTCCGCAATGGATAAACCGCCGAGAGTGAGCATGATGACTAGCGAAGTAACCCAAGATAGTATCATATATTTTCCTTACTATTATTTTATATGTCTGATTTTCCTTCTATTCACCGATTAGTTGTATATAGCTTTTGTTTCTTCCTTGGTCAATTAATTGAAGAATCAATGCGCACTAAAAATAAGATCAAAAATACCCCAGCTGGGCGTGGAGGAGGCTTTTTATCCTGGAACCCCGGCGTATGTGAAGGAATCGTATGTCTATACACACCAGAATTTTTCAGCCTGCACATTAGCAGGAGATTCGGAATCGTGCAGTCTTCCCGCTGCAGATTCACTTTATCTGAGTCATAAGATCAAGTGAGTAATATCAAGTGAGTAATATCAAGTGAGTCATTTCTTTGAGATGGCCCTTGCTAAAGTGAGGAAAGTTCCCCACTGATTCTTTCCACCCTAGTTCCTCAGACACTTTTGACATGGCTGACTTACCAGATTAATGGTTATCTGGGAAAAGCTACGACTGTATGCAGATACTTTATTATGGCCATTCAACACACAATACTGCTACTTCGGGCACTAATATACATGTCTGCTAGTGTTTCAACTACCAGGGCTGACACTCTTACTTTGTAAATTAAAGGTAAAGAGGCAACCTTTGAGTTAAGTCACGGGAAGATCAAACTCCATGTATCTGGTCCACAAATCATAACTACAATTTATGTGCACGATTAATTCCTTTCAACATCGACATGGTCTGGACAATGACTCCTCGGAACCTCCTGTTCAGGTGTGCTCTGTATATATTAGAGCAGGTACGCTTCTTTTAAGTTGCATAATGGTCTATAATTAATGGGGGTAGTGAGTCCCTTGTATCTCGCATAATAGTGGATATTCGACGGAAGCAATAAAAGCTCTGCTTCATATCTGAGCATCCACTAGCTGTAGTAGTGACTCAACAATATTTAAATAAAACATGTAGTCCAAACAGAATTACACTGGTTAACAAGAAAGAAATGTTCTTCTGGCTAAATTGATTGTTTCAGTTATATGGCCACAGCTGGTGATTCACCTGAAGAGAAATTAAACGTCTCCCTCAAGGTGTGTCTATAAGATATACTTCTAAACGCCCGCAGAAGATAACAAGTTTGAGGGGAAATAAAGTGATAATTATCAGGTGTAGATATTTTACGAGGGGATTCTTGTACACACTTACAACGAAGAAGAAAACCAGATGGGGAAATCGATCAAATAGCCCGCCTTTTTTTTTTTTGAAGCCCCAAGGATTAAATATCCCATATGTATGTGGCATTGCTGAATTTTAGTCAGACAACCAGTCAGATGCGCTAACATGAACACATGAGCTCACATAAATCAATAGTCGTGGAGGATGGTCCCGTTGTGTTCGACTGTAACCTCTTCCGCCTGAATATCCTATTCTATCTGACTGATTTGTCCCGTTTGTTTCTAATAGGGGGGAAACACCCGCCTTTCTCTTCGTATGTACAATTTTACTCCCACGGCGACCAGCGAGCATGGTCCTTTCTTTCCAAAAAGGCAATTTTCGAACTAGAGAGACCCCAATTCACAACAGAAATTTGGTCTATTGACTGTGGGAAGTAGGGCACGAGTCTGTCACGTGACCGGCAACCGAACGTTGGTTGCGGTGGCAAAATCTACTCCGTGGACTTCAAGTTGAACCCGCGTTAGAGGTTTAGTCACGTGAATCGACCAATTTCCGACCCTCGATAGGAAGTAACTACAATGATAGATGTAATCTATAATACCATTCAATTTTACATACCAACCAATGTGGTGCAATTCGAAGCCGATTATTCTATATTATCTTCTGAAGCGTCCTTGTTATGCCTTTTATTTTCTTGTATATATCTTTTTAAAGAATCATCATATTACTGGGCGATATCGTCAAATAATGTACTCGCACATACGATGCATAATGCAATTAGCGTACGGCAGTACGATCATTTCGTAATAACGATTCTTGTGCTATAGAGAGTTCGAGATTTTTTCCATGGCTTATCGTATCTGATTTATGGGCAAATGTCTGGAAATCGTTTTGGGCTTACGGCCGGTTCTTTCTCGGGGTTCTTACCCAACGATCGGAATGTGTCCATCCCTTTAGCTTCGGAATCGGTTATAGTAACGCTTTGAAGCGCTCTTATTCTGACTAGATGGTCAAGATAAGGCTTAACTTCGGGATCACTGAGTACCTGACTTTCTCCCTGTTGTATGTCTTAGATGCACTCTTCAATGTGAAGTTACGGATTCACAAAAAAGGTGGATACTGTCCGTCTTATTAGCAGCGCGTGAAATTGTGTAAACGTGGTCTTAATCCCTGAAGTACCTTTCCTCGCGCAACTAGGTGATCATATATCAACAAGCGCTGATTTCCGGGTTTCCTGGTTACTTGCACTGATGCGATAGGCCGCATACCAACACCATACCCATACCCTAAAAATTATAGATGGTACACTTGTATTCTAAGAAACCCTACTACCGGGTATCAATGGATGTTTCTCGTCTGCTTATATTTTATCTGTGGCTCCACAAAAAGGTAACATATATTATTGAGGGGTTCCCGGAATGCCCGTGATTAGTAAGGAAATCCTGCATGTACACTTAAGGTTTTAATTCAAAACACTTAAAAACATTCGTACCCAATGCGGCACCAGTTTTCTATAAAAAATCAATAGTGGTCGTACCACAGAGCAGGCGGTTATTATCCCCTCTATCGTGGGCTTTTTCCAGGTTGGCTTGAGAAATTTCGTGATTTTGTCTCTTTATTCTTTGTTCTTTCCATTACTAAATAAAGGGACTATATGAATAATACAACGCTTATGCAATATGCAGTATCAGGTGTGCATAAAGGTCACCAAAGAGAATGAAAATCAAATGATCTTTTTTTCAAAAAAAAACACCCCCTTACCTTCCTTACATTCCTGGGGTAATACCTGAAGTATTTACCTTAGATAATTACCTGAAACTTACATGAGATAAACTTACCTGAAATAACCTGAGCACGTAATCGACGTAATGGGAAATGTGTGCGAAAGGTGCGTCTTAAATGTTGCGCGAACCACCAATCTCCCTAAACGATCTGAAATCCCCCAATTATGAGATTTGGCTTTCTATTAACTTTAATTAAACCCACACACAGGAAACATTATTAATAATCAGCTGCGGGATTTCTTTCTTTGGCAATCATTCCGAAATACCAAAAACTCATTACTCAGCATTTTCTCTCGCCCGCAGTATATAGTACCAGAACCAACGTAGCAAGCATGGAAAGTACAATAATTAACAGTGTCAATTTCCAGTCCCATAAAAAAGCATCTGATGCTCCATCAAATCGTGAGGGACTCTTTTTTTGGAAGAGTCGTATACAGACTCTCTGGGAGAACCCTTCTAAAGCATAAAGAAGAACTTTCTTCGTATGTCATACCGTGTAAGTATATCCTAGGCGAGGATAAAACAATAGACAATGCTAATGTTGTCTCTGTGACATCATCCTCTTCAAACACGGCTTGTTCTGGAGAACACCCCGAAGTTTCAATCTCCCAAGAGAAAATAGATGCAGACTGGATACTTGTGACTTGGGATGGCGAAGACGACCCCGAAAACCCCTACAACTGGCCCATTTTGTACAAGGCCATCTTCATAGCCAAGATTTCTCTCTTGACCACGTTGGTTTACATGGCTTCTTCCATTTACACTCCCGGAGTCGACTTGGTGATGCAAAACATGCATGTGAGTCGGGTCAAGGCCACGTTGCCCCTCTCGATGTTTGTTTTTGGCTATGGCTTCGGGCCCATGTTATTGTCACCACTATCGGAAGATGCCCGCATCGGCAGAACTTCCATATACAGTGTTTCCACGTTGATTTTTTTTCTCTTGCAGATCCCCACCGCGTTGGTTTCCGATATAGCCTCGTTATCGGTGTTGCGGTTCCTTTCGGGGGTGTTTGGCAGCCCGTGTTTGGCCACAGGCAGTGCCAGTGTGGGCGATATCACTCTGGTGCCGTGGATGCCGCTTTCGCTTGCCATTTGGTCGGCTGCACAAGTGTCTGCCCCATCATTTGGGCCCATCATTGGTGCAGGGCTCATTTCCGATAGCCACAGCTACCACTGGCCGTTTTGGTTTGTGTGTATTGTGTCCGGGGTGTTATTCATCGTGCTCAGTGTGTTTCTACCTGAGTCCAGTGGGACCACGCTTCTCTATAGGAAAGCCGAACGGCTCCGGGCGCTCACAGGAAACGACCGAATAGTCAGCGCCGGCCATTTGGGGCTCAAGGGTATGAACATGAAAGAAATTCTTGCCGACACGTTCTGGAGGCCGTTTGAAATCATGATTTTTGAGCCGGTGGTGCTCTTGATCAACATTTACTTGGGGCTCATTTACGCCATCTTATACTTGTGGTTCGAGGCTTTCCCCATCGTGTTTTATGAGACTTACCACTTCAGCTTGGTGGGCATGGGGGCCAGTTACATGTCGCAGATTGTTGGGCTTTTGGTGGGGGCTTGCTTTTACCTCCCCATCACATATCACCGCTTCACCAAGAAGTTGCTTGCAGGACAAGCACTTGCACCGGAAGTCCACTTGCCAGTGTGTATTTTTGGAAGTCTTGCAATGAGTTTAGGCATGATTGTTTTTGCATGGACCTCCACGCCGTCTATTCACTGGATTGTGCCTATGATTGGCGGCAGTGCGTTTATGTTCGGGGCGTTTTTCGCCTACCAGACTCTTTTCAATTACCTTGGCATGTCCTTCTACCGTTTTTTGGCATCTGTGTTTGCTGGAAACATGCTTTTCCGGGCAATAATGGGAGGTGCGTTTCCGCTTTTTGGCAGACTGCTATTTGTCAATTTGGCCACTGAAAAGTACCCGGTGGCGTGGGGAACCATGATCTTGGCAATTGCTTTGGTTATTTTGCTTGTTATTCCTATTGTATTTTATGTCAATGGGCCAAAGTTGCGAGCACGTTCGAAGTATGCGAACTAATGAAGTTTGCATTGATGTGGGCGTTCTAGAGAGGTTTAAGGGGCGTTTTTAGAATAACATAAAACGGGTTTTACTGGAAATTACAAGTATGCGTTTTCATCAATAAAATATCGTATTAAAAAGCTATACATACAATGAGCGAAATGGACATGTGTCTCGTAATTAATTTTTATGTCTGGAGGACATTTTCCCGTGGTGTTGTGTCTAACAGACATTCGTGTACAACACGACGAAATCGATGACGGCGGATGCCCCGTCCACAACCGTGGTGGTCCGCGAGTATGAGGTCGAGTACAGTCCAAAAGGAACCAAAGGCTGGGTTATGTGTATGGACTGGCTGGATGAAGTAGACGCCGACACAGCCGAGGAACTTGCTGGTGTACTTGTTGACGTACTTGCTGGTGTACTTGCTGGGGTGGGGCTTGTGGAGCTTATAGAGGCCTCGGTTGTTGAGGACTGCGACGAAGCAGCGGCTGGTGAGCTACTGGATGCAACCGCGGCAGTTGTGGTCGAGCTGCTGGGCGACGCGACAGAAGACGCAACAGCCGAGGTTGCACTTGAAGTAGACGATGGAATGACCAGAGAACTCGAGCTGGAGGAAGGTGCTGTGATTGATACGCCGGTCGAAGAAGAGGCAATGGACAGACTGGCGGAAGAAGAGGCAATGGACACGACCGGCGAAGAAGAACCTGATGCCACAGTAGATGAAGCAGATGGGACAACGGAAGACGAATCTACAGAGGATGGTGCTGATGCCACAGAAGAGGAAGAGGAAGAAGAAGTGACTTCCGTGGGTGGGCTTGTCTGGGTCGTCTGAGTCGTCTGAGTAGAGCTTGTCGATGTGGTGGTGGTAGCACTAACAGGGGATGTCTGTGTGGCGGCTGTGGTGGCATCTGGGGTGGTACTTGCAGCCACATACAGACCGGTGCCCGTGACAAAAACAGAGGTCAAGGTTCCGTCGGAGGTGAAGACATATTCAGTCACCGGAATGACCTCAATCACGCTGGTGGTTACTGTAACAGTAGATTCGTCATCTCCGGCAGCAAGAGCATGGCGAGCGGCCAGAAGAAGTAGCAACAATGGAAGTCCGTAGTTCGTCATGGTGGAATATGGAATGTATTAGTGAGTTTGGTGGGTTGAGTTATTGGTCGTTTTGAGTTAAACAAAGCTTGACTGGATTGATCAAAGAAATGTTTAATAAATGGCGAAGGTCCAAAAAGAAGGCGAGTCACTTAATAAAAGGCTAAAAAGTGGTGATATGAAGAAAGGAAAAATCACCAGTCATGGAAAACGGGCCAGAGGCCTATCTTATAAAGAAACACCTTGTTCACAGGTACTGTTCCCATTTGGATCATCAGCATGCCCCATTCTTGTGATTTGCAATGCAAAATTATGCACAGACGGTAATCCTATAGCCGAAGCTGGTCCTCTCTTGGGTTAATAGTGAAGTTTTCACATCAAAAGGTACTAGCCAGCACCAGTAAGTCTTAACAGATCAACAGTCTGCAGTGTCCGCAGCCAACGGCGTCTATATGCAGTATGTATGAACAATCCGCTTCAAATTGCATGTTGCGGGTGTGCATATACCCGGGCCAATGCATACATTGCGCTGGCTGCCATGCTGGATCAGCAAGCACCCGCTTTTGAACAATCTACTGTCCAAGAAAATAGTGTTAAACCAAATCAAAGTCTAAGTACATTAGTACATCATCAATTTTCTTGGAAGCTTTAGCTCCGAAGTCCAAGTGAATCTTCTTTTTTTATCCTCTGGGTCAGTCATCAGTTTCCAGATGACCAAGCCCCTTTTCAAACCCCGGTGAGCCACTCTCAATTGCCGGACCAAAAAAAAATCACCCCACGCTATATGCCAGTATCTCAAAAAGCATCAACCAGCCTCCAAGCCGCAACAAGGGGTGATTTTTGCGATTAAGTTTTTTTCTTTTGATTTGTTGCTCATGTTGTTTATCCTGCATCTGCCTGATAAGTGTCGGCTTAAGTCTTGTTTGGGGCTGGATAGTCCACTATAGCTGGTTTGTATACAACTGCCGTGTCTTTTATTAGGGTATTATTAATAGTAGACTTGAAAATTGCAAGGTTTGGATAGAACCCCACTGGGTACAAAGAAAAGCATTGAAAGAATTGTCGCTTTTTTTAAAAAAAAGAATCATCGGATTTTTTTAGAATTAGCAGTAGTGGGGTGCGGTCTTACCAAAATCAAATTTCTTAAAACAATTTGCCTCACCTTAACATTGTAACTGCGGGGGAAAGAAGGTGAAATTCATGTGTCACTTGAAATGGTTGCTGCCACAAGCCACTGCATTTTCATTGTTACAAATTACGGCAAATAAACTCTTGGTAGCCACGTGACTCGCTGGTCATTCGGGATGCACGGGTGTGGGTGGGTGATCCGTTACACCAAAATAGTTACAGTGAAATCCCTCTAACAGTGATCCATTAAAAACGCGAAGATTTATCCAAATGGCCAGGTTACGGAGAATTCGGGTGGTTTTCTCGCTGTAATTAATTCCTGGAATAATAAAAAGTTAGTGTATAAAATAGAGACAGGTGAAGCGTATATAATTAAGTAATAAGAAATTTAATGTTTGAAAATTGAAAAATTGAATTGAATGCGCACTAATTTCGTACATAAATAATATTGACCTAAAATGAGTACAACTGACCTTTTTTAAAAGGGAGTAATCCTCTTTCAAGGGATACGTAGAGTATAGGGGATGCCTTACTATTGCGACACTAAGGTGTGAACTGTTCCATCTATCTATACTAGATGTAGAGTACGTATCCTCTGGATGATGGTTGTATGAATCTCCCATCTCCATCAGACTTACTCAGTTGTCATGTGATTACGGAGTGACCATAGGTCACGTGCAGCTGATGAAGGTTGACTGTTCTCTTACATTTTTCCTCACAAAGACATATTTTTAGTCAGTCGCAAAACGGTACCTGTTGCAAAACGGACTCTAACGTGAAATGTATGTCAGCCGATATTGGGTGTTCCTGCAGATAAGCGAATATTCGTTGAAGTCTACAAGACGAATAAGAACTGAACGCCTTGAAACACTATTTGCTTTCTGTTATTTTGATGTTATGAATATTTTATTGGGTCACCACCGATTAGGGCATCATAGAGCCCGAAAATTTGCTGTACCGCTAGTTTTATTAGTTTTCCAGTCCTTTGAATAATGTCTATTAACGATCTATTGCCAGGTAAACCGCTAACTACAATGGATTCCGAGCATTATTACACTCAATCAAATTTCCCTTGGTCCTTTATATGTCCTAGCATACCCCATGGATATCTAGATTTCCATAGACTTCTGATGAATCATGTTTTATCACCAGTATCGAGTCTTCAATTATCAGTCTCTGCAATTCCAGGTCATTTGTATGAATAAGGTCCTATCGGATTCTCTCTTTTTGATCACATGACTATCATATGGCGCTTCAAGGTAAACATTTATCAGAAGTCCATCTAGAAACTGCCGGGTGAGTGATTTACGCTTGGAACTTTCTGTGAGCCATGTGTACGACCTCATTGTGAGATCTAGGGAGAAGGGTATTTCCAGAAAGCACGTGAATGTTTACGTCGACAATTCCTTGAGTTAATTTATTTGGAGCCCATACGGAAAAAAATTGTATATTTTAGGAACATTTTGATTTTATTCATGTTTTGAAAAGACGTGAAGGTGAGACGCTAAAAACTTAGAAAGAGTGGTCCACACGTGATATGTATCACCTGAATTTCATGTGACCTTTGCCAAACGCGGCCAGAACGTAATAAATATCACCTGAACTACATGTGACCTTAGAAAAATGCGGTCCAAACGTGATATATATCACCTGCATTTCATGTGACCTTGCAAGAAAACTCTCGCGCATAAAAAAATGTAGAATCATACTCCCCAATCTAAAGAAAACTGAACAAAGTGGGGTCGATCATATCGTAAAATCCCAAACTCTGTGGGGTCAAGTATCACTTTTATACAGCTTCTTGGTGAGCGTCAATAATTAAAAACACGTTTATTTTACCCAGTTAGCCAAATATCCACTTAGCGCGCTATCCACTTAGTACGGTTTTACTGTATGCTGCAAAGTCTCCTACAACGTGTTGCGTCTACCCTTTTTATGATATTGTAGATAATGATAATGATAATGAATTTTGAGGTACTGCAGGTGTTTCGGGGTAAATCATCTTTTCTTGACTAATTTGCGTTACTGCTACCCAGAGACCTCCCTGAGATTTGGTAAACAGTTGCTCCAAGCAGAGTTGTCAATGGAACAATCAATTCCATATGTGGTGATCTCTTCAAAGAGCAATTGTTACGATACAGATATTAGATTGTACCTCGTTAACGGGATACTTTTCCTGAGCACATATATTGCGGGGGTTGATGCCCACTACTTCTCCATTTGCGGGATTTGAAAAGTGAGTCCTGCTTTAATTTTATTAGAGAGTTTTTCAATGTGCAAAAATCAAATCAATTTCCTACTTGGTATTTGCGCCTGGCTCATGCACGTAATCACACACGTGGTGCTTTTGTTCCTTATACTCCACCCCAGTCATTTTCATAGAGTAAAGTAATTGCGTTCTCGAAACCTTCTAAATTTCTTTTGACGCTACTTTTGCACACCACGACTCCTCTACCACAGCCATACTGATGAACTGCTTGGTTTTCTTTTTCGAAAATCTCTTGAAAGACTTTCCCAACTTTTATTCCAGTTTAAAAATATCACGGATACTTGCCAATGTCGTAATTTAAAGTAGAAGCAATGATAGATCGCTCATCTGTAATATCTTGATGGTGGTTTTGAAAACACCCGTTTGGATCGATTCTGATAGTGATATACTCGGTCTATGCCATTTATCATGCGTTCATATCATAAAACCACAAGTACATCGTGGAGCAAACTTCCTCGGATAGCTTAATGGACAAGTTGTTGGCTGTTAGCAGCCCACTACTAGATTTCAGATTATGACTTACAATATTGGAATGTATTCACAATATATTTTACAGGGATAGTCCATGGCCCCAATCTCTCTATATGTCAAAGAGCGATAAAATTTGCACACCTGGTAGTTTATTCCATCATTCAATGATTCCACTTATAACTCCATTATTGGGGAAACATGCAATGTCGCATTCGAGGCAGTGCAATTTCATATACCCATTTGAACCCGACAATACAAGAGGTGATAGTCTTTCCAGCAGAAAAATGTCGATTTTCTTTCGCTTTGGTTTAGCAGCAGGCCATAGGCGAGGAGTTGGGGTATTTTAGAGATGTTCCCTGATGTCGAGTCCATGTATGTTGTATGTGGTATCTAGCTACCATACATTCGGAAAATAGTGGCTGTGTTTCCCGAAAAAACTTATCAAGAGCCCAGAAAACTAGAAAAGATCTGTCACTGCGTCATTTCCATGACAGAAAAGCAAATCACTCTAAAAAAAAGAACAGATGACCATACGTCCGAGGGCATAGACACAGCAGACCCCTTAAATAGTGCAAACTCACGACCAGTGAGCGTCACATGGAGTAAATACATACTAGGAAGGTTCAATGTCACCGCGATCAGCTCCATCAACGTCTCATGTACCCCTCCTAGCCTCTCCTGGACCTCCCACAAACCTCCCACAAACCTCACTTTGCATCGTCCAGACCGAGAGTTCGCTCGTGGATATTCTCCACGGGCTCCTTGAGGTGCGGAAACTCCTCCACCAATTTGTCCCCCAAAACCTCCAGAAGCTTGCGGAAAGCCATCATCTTTCCCTTCAACCGGGCATTGGATTTCGCCGTCACTTCCACAAACTCCCGCGAGTAGATATCCGGATTCCGCCCATCCTCAATGTACGTAAGCACGTCTATCGGAATCGGGTACTGCAGTGTGAACGGGCTATTTGTTAGGCCAGAAAGTTGGCTCACCACTTGGTTTGTTTTACGTGTCAAAGCACTATGCGACTGCGGTGTGCCCTGGTTATCGTGAACAAGCACGCCGAGGTCGAGAAACGACTCCACCAAGTAGGCTAGTTGCGAGGCGGTGGCGTCCAAGGGCTCGTTGTCGGCACTGGGCGATATCTCCGACGTGGTCATGTCGGGTAAATATTTGAAATGAGCAAAAGACGGAAGCGGGGTTCGACAAGAAATACGAGAAATGCACAGGTAGTTTTAAACACTGGAGACCATGTCGCGGTCGAACGCGGGAATACCGTCTCTGGATGCGTGTGTGCGCGTGCGTGTGTGCGTGAGTGCTCAGTGCTGTGTGCTAAGGAATTTGCTAAGTTGATGAAGCGATTTTCTGTTTGTTTTTTTTTTTTTTTTTTTTGACTTTTTTGACTTTTTTTTGGGTATGCTTGCATGCACTCCGTCTGCATCCAGCGCGACATCTCGATTCGCATTGTTCCTTCGCTCGCTCACTCACCCATCACAGTCTCCATAGCATAAAATTAGCCTGGCGTATTGAAATTTGTCCAGTGGGTGATTAAGTATTGTTAACCGGGTGAATTGTGCATTTAGTGGGAGATTTTATCTGGGTCTTCTTCTTGCTTTCGATTGTGCTACCACCAAACTCCGTCTGCTATTTTTTCTTTTTAATTCTTTGACCAGCTTTCTTTGCGAGACCTGTGCAAGTGAGACGAGTCAGCCACGGTTAATTGTGCTTCAATAAACAGGTGGGAAATTTTCCAAATTAAACCAACAATCCATTTCACCAGGCCTTTGCAAACTTCATATCGGGTGCTCAGTGGATTCAGTTGCTGAAAAAAAATCACGACGCCCCAATAATATATTCAATTAACCTTTCTCTTGCGAACTCAAGCGGGCCTTATTACCGTTTTCGACCTAATAAAGCCACCAACCCCACCAAACACCACGCCACAAAAACATTGGCCCAACATGGATCCAGGATCGGTTGTGTTACGTTACAGCCCAGCAAGATGGACCGAAATGGGTGCCGGTGACCATGGAAATCATGCCCATCATGATAGCCACACCGATGTGCCGTCGAAAATCGTGTCTTTCAACTACACGAAATCCCCCACTTCGTCACAGGGAAGAAGTGCACCACTCCAACATCTGCCGCAGCCGCCGCCGCCACGGAAAAGACACCTTGTTCCGCTCACATCGTCAAGTTTCGAGCGGCCGGTTAAGGAGTCACTCGAAAATCTTTCCCACTATGCTCACTTCATGAAGATGGCCACCAAACCCGTGCCTGAAATCGAGCAGGACTGGTACAATGACCTTACAAACGTTGGCCAGCGGCTAAAGTTCCTCCGCGATACCTTCAAGGTGGTGCAGTCGGTGCGCAAACGGAAAATGATGGGTGAACGGGCGGACTTCCGGTCCCTCTACGACGCTCGGTTGTCCCGCACCGGCAGCCCGTCTTTGCTGGACGACGAGATGCGCACAAATGCTCTTTCAGAAGACGAAGACCATGCGCTGCCGCGGCCGGCAATCCCGGTGGCGCCCGCTAACCGCCGAGGCCGTCCTCCCAAGCGTAGAGGCCGTGAACGCAAAGCTCCTTTGGGCCGTGCGGACTCGGGCCCTACCCCAAGCGTAGGAAGACCTCCCAAGCGCGCCAGAGCCAGCCGGAGGGTTCTTGAGGCGCCATCTCTGCCACGAGAAGGACGAAGATCCACGCGGACTCCAGAAGTTTCCGCCGAAACCACCCCGGGACCAACCACCCGGCGTCGGGGGAGACAACCAGCGGTCAAACCCGCCCTCGCCCCACCAAAGCTGCCCGAAATGGAGCCGCAAGGCCCACCGCTCATGCATCTGCCTCCTATTCTTCCGAGTCAGCGTCTTTCACTTGTACAGGGAATTCCGCCCTATCGTCACTTGATGAATGGTGGCTCACAGCTTACGCCGCCAGCATATAGTGTTCCGCAGTTGCCTTCTCTGGTTGCTTCGCTGTCGACGTCTGCAGTCCAACCAAGCTTGAGTTCTGTGCCACCTCAGGTTAAGCCACAGTTAAGGGCGCAGTTAAATTCACAGGGCAATCCGCAGGGTAATCCGCAGGCCAGCCCACGGGTGAAACCCCAAGCCAAACCCCAATCCAAGTCTCTGGTAAGCTCCCTGCTAAACCCTCTGGTGAACCCTCTGGTGAATGCCCTGGTGAACTCCCTGCTAAACTCCCTGGGGAACGCCCTGGCCAACCCACAGACTACCCCACAGGCAAAACCCCAGACTAAGGTGCCAGCTTACTTGCCGTCTCAGGTGACATTCCCCATCCCGCAGTACAATCGTGGATCGGGATTATCCACGATCAACGGCCCCAACCAGGGCTATTTGCCGAGCCAATCCCAGCTCCAGGGCGTGATCCCCTTCCAGTTTCAGAACTACCAGCCGCCACCAAATGTAGCTTCGTCCTCGAAATCCACCACCAAAAATGTACCTACTTCACAGACGGGGTATCCGCTCAGCTATGCGACGCCAATGAATTACGCTAATTTCGCTAACTCGACGTATTCTTCCGGCACAACTGCGTCTATGATGAGCACGCCCAATGGAGAGTCTAGTTGGGGAGAAAATACTCTGGCAGGAACGTCTCGCAACCCCGTTCTGTCGGGAAGCACGACGCGAACCAACTTGTCTACAGACCAACAGATGAATGGGCGTAAATTAAAAACTGAGCACATGAATGGGCAAATGACGGGCCAACTGACGGGCCAAATGAGAAATGAGCAACAGATGAGAGCTCCCTACCAACCATCAAATGCGGCAAATTCTAGGGACCTTCCAAGTATCGCCAGAGCCCTGGTGTACCCACAGCTAAATACACAACCATCGTCGGGAATGCCCCAATATAATACGTGGCGGCCATCTTATGAGGCGCCTCAGGCAGATTCGCGAGGAATAGGTCTACATTCCCGCGACAACGGGGCCAAGCTGAAGAGTCATGTGGGTTATACCGAGACGAAACTAGGCGATGAACATAAGTGAGAAACGGTCTACGGCCACTTGGTTCTCTAGGGGGTCCTAGATGATCAAACTTTCTGGTTATTTCTTGGTCTATTCTCGCTCGTCTGGAAAAGTGGCCTATTTGATGGGCAATAAAACCCACCAGAAGTGTGTTTGAAGCGGTTTGTGGTGCTCCTTGAGGCGGTTTACACGCTACGGCCACCTAAAAGTTGGATATTTGCTACTGTAATCCACCCTTAATAAGAAGACCAGCTTTTCATGGTCCCCCTTTAGTGTTAAGCCCCTCTGTTAAATATGTGTCTGTTGTCTTGTAAATACCTGTAAGCCGAAAGGCTACTTTATCTTCAATAAAAGCGTACACACTCTTCAAAGTTGAAGTTAAACGGGCCTGTATGAAACTCACGATGATCCATGCCAATATACCAAATCGCTATGTAGAAGATAGCTTTCCTTCTTTTTAGGAAAACCTAACTTGGAACCGCATTACCACTCCCAGCCCACTAATTCTTGTTGTTTAGCAAATCAGGATAGAAATATTATGTGTAATTCATTGTTGGTTAGATAGTGTTCCAACGGTACCGAATTGGTAAATAAGAATGGTCTGCAGTTTTGAATGATTGGATTCATAACGGGTTAATCAATTACCAGGATCCGAATTCCTTCGATTTTGAAAAAAACGAGTCTTCCTGAAGAAGACTTTCTCATGTTCCATCCATTCAAGACCACACATGACTTGGCTTGACGTGACCACCTGAATTACCCGATCCTCGTAAGGCGATCGAAACTTTTCAGATTTATGTCACCATAAGAGAAAAAGCAAATACAAGCAGCACCCAAGCACAGCCTAAAGAAGACTGAACAAAGTGCCAACCAACGTACACCAAAAAGTGCATGGAAACTATTCCTTCATGAAAATTGGGACAACGACGCAGCATGGGGTCTCTCAGATAAAAAAATCCAATCGTACTTGATTTTATGCGTCTTGCAAATTTCCTCATTAATAGGCATGGTTCCAATTGGTCTGAACTCACACCTCCAGGTATTGGGGATGTACCGTATGGAGTCTTGCTGAAGGTCCGCCGAATATGAGTGCTTCACGTAAAAATGAAAGAGCCACTGCATTGCTCGAGGGATACACTTCAACGAACATAACCAAAATAAGTACGTTGTTTTCCATGATGACGTATACCTAGCTAATTCAAAATGAGACTAACTTTCGTCAAGAAGGACATGTAGGCCATGCAGAAAGCACCATAATGAAATGGATCCCACACTGTATCGCAGAAATTGAAATTGAAATTTCCCCACCTTTATCCACAAAGCAAAATCATTGGCAATTGAAATCCGCCAACCTCAAAATTGCCCCGTCCTCCTAATATAGCTTTGTTTTAACTTCTTTTAAATAATATTGTACACCCCCGCTTAGACTCTAGCCTCACGTGACTTGCACCAACGCCAACCAGCCAATACAATGCAGTGTATTTCCCGTCATTTTTTTTTCGGTGAAATTCACCCAAACTCATTTTTACACTTCAAATAGTTTCACTGCCTCCTATTCTGGACACCAGCTCGTTTCTTCCACCCTCCTACCCAATATGACATTTCCGTTATCATTTATCGTCAACAAAATGTCCTGTATTCAACCCCCTCTTCCTGTACTCAACCGCGGCTAATCTCGGTAACATGCACTTGCACGGCTGTAAAAACACCCCGGCTCGCCCCATTCGCAAAACAGCCCACTCTATATAGCCAAGCAAATTTCATACACTAACTTCTTTCCACCCGAGAACTATCCAACGCAAAAACGAAAAAAAAAAAAGAAATAGAACCCAAAAAAAGAGCGGATCCTCCTCTATTTATATTCTTTTCTTGAAACAAAAGCAATTCCCCAAATTTACTCCCACTACTTTCTGGAAGTTCCCCGCTCAACCACAAAACCGTTGATCCATATTTTTTTGCTGTCTAGCCTCTTGCTCAAACGGCGTCTCGCCCAGGATTCTGATAATCTCTCCACACAAAAATCTGCGCTTTACAAAAGAACCCCAGAAGAACCCCAAAACCATAGACGAAAAATAACAAAAATAATTCCATCTTCTCCAGTAGTAAAGTGAAAGTCTCCCAGAAAGTACCTTTCTATCCCTATTTATTTAGAAATCCCATATTACCCGCCAGGCACGCATCCCAACACACGAGCGGGACCATTATATGTCTAACGAACAAAAACTTACCCGCCCACAATTTAAGCATGGGGCCACCTCTCCCGATTTGGTCGGCTACTTGGCCGTCGATGAGCCTACCATAGAGAATGTCACCGGCGCTCAGGATGGTGGAAATGAAAACTCGGAGCGGCATCAAGGCGAATCCGATGGCCCCACCGAGGCTCAATTGTTGCTCCAGAAGTTAAGCACGCGCCAGAATGATGACTACAGAACAATCGTTTTCGACTTGGTGAGGCCCAATAAGACGAATCTGTATGAGCAGCGAGTGTCCTTCGACACCATTAATATACAAGCTGTGGAGGACCCAACATTTGACTTCCTCGACGATGAGACCCGGGCCGAATACATGGTTGCGCGAAGGAGGATGCTGTCTGAAACCGGTGACACTCGAGGACGTGGATCAGACCGCGACTACTTATCATTACGCTCGCCTGGCGCTTCTCCAAATGGGTCTCCCACGCGTATGCTTTCGCCCCTTCGTGGGAAAGACGTGTCCATGTTCTTCCGTGGCCAGGTCCAGTACCCAACAGTGCCCATTCTTACGCGTAAATGTTGCACTCTCACTCGCCTACATAAAGAGTTCGAAGACTTGTACTTGGGCAACCTCGCGCATAAGGGCTTGTGGCCCATTCTACCTGGAAGGGTCATCATGGTGTACGTCAGCGGAAGAAAGCACACATGGGTGGCCATTGACTGGATCCTATGTAACTTCGTTCAACATGGAGATACTGTGATCATTGTATCATCTATCCCCCATGCCTTAGGCGTCTCCAGTAACAGACTCACTAGATACCCACCTCCAGAAAGCTACCCGCCCAGAACTGAGAAAGTCAGGCAGCGCCAGCGTAACAGACCCGAATACATCAAGCTGATTGCCGCCAACATCATGAAATATGCTCTTTCCGTGGTAAACCCCAATGCGATAGTGAAAGTCACTGTGGAGATTGCCGAAGGAAAAACCAAGGACGTCTTGAAGGACATGTATAAGCTCTATGAGCCAAATATCGTGTCTACCGGCTCGAAGTCGAGTCTGAAAAGTTGCGCACCCTTGAAATCTTGGACCTCTGCGCGTCTCAGTGACCGGCTTGTTAAACTCTTTCCTCTTCCTGTAATCGTCATCCCAGCAAGAAACATGGGACCTTTTGAGAAGAATTTAAGTCTGGTAATTTCTAACCATTCAAGTCTGGCATCATCTTCTGCCTTACCATCACAAGAAAGCTCCGAAAGAAACTTTCTGGGGTCAGTCAGATCTTCTGCAAGACTGGACGCCAATTCAGAAGCAGAAGACGATTCGGATGATGATTCTATTTCTGATAGGTCTCTACAAAGTCAGTCTAGTACTGATAGTGAATCTTCTGCGAATTCTTACACTTCTTTTGATGAAATTGCTGAACTCTACAATGACTACAAGTCTAAAATGAAGGGAAAGCTAGATAATCTCAAAAAGAATAATCTTGATGAGAACTACTATTCCAATTTCATCAAGACTATATCCGATTTATCTCTTCATTTCTGCGAAGATTTGAAAGATGTGGACCCTGACTTCCGTGGTCAGGGTGCTAAGTTGGCAAGAGAAATCACTGGGTCCAACTCTTTTGGTGCTGTTCCTTACAAAACGAAGTCAATGCTTCCACCAATCGAAAAAAAGGTGACGGGTGGCTCGACTGGTGGTGTTTCTTACAGCGAGGTTAAACGAAGTCTTAAGAATAATGCATTAAAGGCGAATCAAAATATCAGTACCCCTTCGATCAAGATAGACGCACCAGAGTCTCCAGTTAAGGCACCGAAAGCGCTGGTTTTGAAATTTGCTGAAGGAGAAAAGCCAAGCCGAAGAACTAAAACCAGCAAGTTGCAAAAGTTTTTGTCCCACGAAGACCTGTCTACTCGAAAAGTTGATCTTGAGCCCTCCAAATCACAGCCAGATTTAACTCAAGTTTATCAGCCGGAAGACAAAAAGAAGAAAAAGAAGAAGAAGTTCTGGAAACTTTTTTAAAAGCAAAGAGTGTCACTCTAGTCATATATTTCCTATTCGTCGCAAATCAGGAAAACCTTCATAGTAATACCCCAGCTCTCACATCCTCTGAGCCCTTCTCCATTTTCAATTCTTCAATTCTTCCTCCGCCGGGCTTTTACTTAACTGCTTGTTGAAACTAATGCACTAGGTTTGTTTGCCATTTTTTTAATGGTCTTCACAGAGTACCATTTCGGGTTTGCAGGCACTAGACCTTCATTGGTGCGCGCCAAATCGCCAAATGGAGGCGCATTGATGGAGCCGTAAATTCTCCATGAAGCCGCGACGCTCTAAATTCCTTATCACCACGAAAAAGTGCCCAACATCCCTATTTCCCAGAAACAAGGTGTGGAATATGCTGCAATGAAGTTCCCATATTATTTTGCGTTTTTTTTCCTTACACCGTTGATCTGCGCAATAAAGATCGCCAAAGATGAATGGGTAGATGTACTTATACCAAGATTCGATGATGGGATTCTCGGCACCTTTCATGAGCAGCTGACTGGGCCATTAGGCTTGGAAGCGTCGCCTGTAGGATCTAGTGGACTCACTGAGTACTTACCAATACGTAACTCAATCGGACAAAGTGGGATCCAGTTTTATTCATTCAATGTCAATTCCTCGACCGGGTTGGGAGAGTACTTCGAATACTTGGTGTTTGTTACTGGCAACATCTGCCTGCAGCCAGCCAATCTCAATGCAAGTAATAATAATAACTTGATTGTCTACTACTCCTTCAACTCACTGATTTTGAACAGTTTGGAGAACTCACAGATGGTGTCGTTCAAGCATGGGTACGTCCAAGCATTGGCCGAAGTGTCCGTGGCTACCACAAGCTCGGTGTTATATATTGCGGTTCAAGCGCCTCAGAGTACAAACCTAACTGACACCTGGTCCTATGAGATCGGTGTGTCTCAAAACGATTTGGTCTACCAATGGGATTCGCGACTGTTTGTTGATATCGTTGACACGGACTACCAGAGTGCACTCATTGTGACAGGAAATTTGACTCTACTAAATGGTAACACCAATGTGTCTGAATTCAACTCTTCGAAATCAAACTACCAACTTTTAGTCTATGAATATGGGAAGAAGGACTATTTTACCACTTTGAATGAAAGTTGGTGTGCGGTCAGAAACGGGCCTTCGTTGTCCCTCACCAACAACTACAGGACATCTTATTCAACTCGTGGAGGGTACATGCGTCAACAATTTCATGTGACTGGTCTCAATGCTAGTACGCGATACGTCGGTTATCTCCTTTCAGACCTGGGAGATCTGGTCGGTGCTGGTCGTGGGGGTGTTTTGTACTCGCAATTTGAATTTGAGACTATGAGTAACAACGCGTGTCAATTGGTCTATGACTTGGACTTCTGTGACGAAGTTGCATATTCTGTTCCTGCTCTGTCGCTACCGCAGTATAATTCCTCGGATGATTTGAAGGCACTCTACGATGAGCAGGCCAGAAGTTTGTTTGGAAATTTCTCCAAAGCTTTGCAACAGATCCCATGTAACACGACAAAGGATGCAATTTTCTCGCCGGTGGGGTCTTGTGAGAAGTGCAGTACACTGTACAAGAATTGGTTATGCTCCGTGACAATTCCACGGTGTTCGAGTCGGAACATGTCAGCATATTTACCTCGTGAGGCCCAGGCTTCCCGTAACGAATTCATTGATACATCTGTGGTTCCGGTAGCTGATTACTTTGAGGTTCTTCCATGTGTAAATGTGTGTCAGGTCATGACAAGAGACTGTCCTGCCGACTTTGGCTTCGCTTGTCCGCAGACAAACTCTACAATAAAACTCTCGTATTTCTGGGATGAGGGTGGAGACTATGCAACATGCAACTTTGTTGGAGTTCCATTGACTGTGCAAAGTTCCGCACTCATCTTGAAGGTAGCTTGGAAGTTTTTACTTGGTGGAATAGTGTTTGTGATGATGGTTGTTTAAATGACCTCATATTCGGACAAAAGTTATCATGATTTAATCCTTTGAAAAAGAATGCTCGTGTCTGTCACTTTTCAAGTTGTTGAACATGCAGACGATGTCTCAGATTTGAGTGATTGAAAGCTATTATTAACAATTAACTGATGGAATTTCTGCTAGTCCTCAAAGGAATATCATTACATTCTCCGGCACGCAGATATGGGTGGCAAAGTTATTGTATTTTAGGCAGACAACCACACTTTATGCGTTGCTTCGTGCAATTTGAAAGTATTGGTTTCTAGTGCTGACAACACTTAAAGTTGTGTGAAAAGGTCTGTGGAACTATTGCAATCGACATCTTTATCTGATATCTTTATGAGCTGAGAACTGCTCAAGCCTCAACAAGATCATATGAACTAGATGGTTGCTCGTAACTTCAAAGCATGGATTGCATAATTCCAATTCATCTGTGCGAGCAATGGTTTCACTCCTCTGTTGAAGAATCTGCTGCTTGGATTGTATCCCGCAGTGTTTATCGGAACTGATCCCTGATGAAGTTTTTTTTTTTCTTTGGAAATGTGACCAATGAATCTTCACTATAAGTTGAATATCCTCCTGGTCATACTCCTACCTTTGATATCCGTATAAGTGGGAAGTTCGTTTTTTTTTTTTTTTGAAAAGAAAACTTTTGATTGATAGCATCTTCAGTTGGATAGATTTTTGCCTCTATAGTGTGGATTTCATGTCTGTGGTATTTCGTTGCAAGTGAGCTAAGAGAACTGTGGAATTATAAACCACAGGGGACTGGACCATGCGAAATTCTTTCAATGCAAATGCTTCGGTTCATGAGTTTAGACTCGAAGGAGTATCCGTGAAAAATGACCGAACTGTGTCTTGTGATATGGACACGTCGTTTCTACGGAAACCAGAAGCTATTTGAAGGCAAGAGGTGAGATTGGTGGTTATGACGTGCACGTGGTCTGATTTAAAGC
Source organism: Metschnikowia sp. JCM 33374 (assembly GCA_005406065.1). Taxonomy (NCBI): domain Eukaryota; kingdom Fungi; phylum Ascomycota; class Pichiomycetes; order Serinales; family Metschnikowiaceae; genus Metschnikowia; species Metschnikowia sp. JCM 33374. Next base: position 12,163 of record BIMT01000004.1, on the reverse strand, counting down.
CGCCTTTGAGCTTGTCGATATATTATTTGCCATTTTCGGGACATTATTCATTAAGTGAGTGTGCCATATCAGAATAGGGATTCCGTGTACAATTATACTATCGTGCACTACTGTGAACCACACCACCGTGACGATTAAATTCCATTTGAGGGTTTCCGGTGCACCTTGTTTGCGGTATATGAAGTAAAAAGGCTAGATATTTCCTTGGCGAGTGTGAAATTTCAAAACTTCTTGTTGCTTCGGATCCGCCTTTTGGACCGAGTGTTTCCCAGTTACTGGTTTTGTTAAAGATGAATGTGGTGGGAGATAGTTGCGCAAATGTTCCACTTTTCGTATTTTGGTTCACTGTTCTATTCAGATCAACCAATCCAGCCCTTGGTCGGTACCCGAAGGTAACTTGACTCCATACCATCATGAACTATGGGTTAAGAAAAGGCTATTCGTTGGGATTTGGTTTGGTGTCTTTTATTTCTAACATATCGGAGGAATTAGGCAAAGATTTCATACTCGGCAATGAACTGGAATGGTAAGCATGGACATTGTTTTCATTGGAATGAACATTAGGGGCGTGTGAAAATTCATGGTGATTTATAGAGTTTACCCCGTTTTTTGCCTTTTATTTTTGAAACATATTATTATGAAAAAAATACAACTGTAGCAGCCCTGAATCTAAACTACCTCTATATATCAAATAAGAATAACTATTACAGTCTGTGTCTTTCAGTATTAAGTACCCCGGGCTGGTCACTGTGGCAGTCCCTTAAACCTACAAAATATACATATCCCAAATGACAATATCCCGTTTTATGGGACCTTAGTGGTTTTTGAAAAGGGAAAGTGACCAACACTTCCCAATTACACAAAAAACCTATAAAATCTATATAGAACCCTATGAATAAATTGTTTTTTTTTTTTTTTTTTTTTTTTTTTTTTTTTTTCATCAAACAATCGTCTTACAGATTTGCCTATCAACGTATGATTCTGGATTTTGATTGTTTAACATATAATGAAGACCCTAAGAGATGGTCTCATCAAGCTACAGAATCCTCCATTTATATTTATTTTAAAAACTCAGCCAAGGTCCAAAACATTTTTTTTTTTTTTTAAGAAACAATTGTATTACAGGAAGCCGCTATAAAAACGACCCAAAAACTATACAATTATAGATAAAAACCTGAAAACACATCTGGATAGAATACTGAATAATGAAGTTATCCAGCTCTCCCGAGCCCTATAACTACCTTCTTCCTTATTCTAGCCGCTCTTTATATAAAAATTTTTTTTTTTTTAATTTTTTTAGGGAGTATCACGACTGGTGCATCATAACAGTAGTATTGCCTTTTCGGTCCCAATATTTTCCAGTGGTAAAGCCGTAAAAAAACGGAAAATTCCCCGAAATTTTAAGCCCCCATCAAATATTGATAAACTTTTGCCATAAAATTGTACATATAATACCTTAATTTCCCACTTTTGTGAGTGCATTTTCTCTTCACTATTTGCTTCTATATAATGCGGCCAAAAACAGCCTGTTCGTACTATCGTCCGCGATAGTACATCTGTCAATTTTAACAATACAGAGAAGATTAGCATTGTCCTTGCATAAAGATGACACGCTATACAAAGAGATTTACCATTTTTTTTTGGAAAACTTAATCTTCTCCAAGTATCCAACACCCCATCAAAAGCCGCCTTCTTTTTAACCCCATTTCACCCCAAAACGCCACCATTTCCTCTTTTTTCCTTGCCAAAAACACAACTTTTGTCCCAGTTTCGAATCCGACACGCGGTCACGACGCCATCACGTGACACAACAGTGCACGTCTCTGAATTTTACCACACTCGTCTTTACTATCATCAACCCCCAACAATGTCTACCAAAGAAAACTTGCCATGGTATGTTACTCGTCCAGGAACATCATACGGTGGTAGCCCTGGTAAATCCGCGCCCCCTTGTGGTATTTTGATATACTTACCGTCCATATTGGATGAGAAAATCCCGTCTCAAAACTTGACTCCATTTACTAACAATCTAGGGTCGAAAAATACCGTCCTTCTTCGCTTGAAGAAGTCTACGGCCAAGAGGAAATCGTCAATACGGTTCGTAAGTTTGTGCACGAGGGAAAGTTGCCGCATCTCCTCTTCTACGGGCCTCCGGGAACAGGTAAAACATCCACCATCACAGCCTTGGCCAAGGAGATTTATGGGCCTAATTATAGAAACATGGTGTTGGAGTTAAATGCCAGTGACGACCGTGGTATTGACGTGGTGCGGAACCAGATCAAAGACTTTGCCAGCACAATGCAGATTTTCAGTAGGGGCTTCAAATTGATCATTTTGGATGAGGCAGATGCCATGACGGCCGTGGCCCAGAACTCGTTGCGTAGAATTATCGAGAGATACACCAAAAACACCCGGTTTTGTATTTTGGCCAACTACTCGCACAAGCTCAACCCTGCGTTGCTTTCCAGGTGCACGCGGTTCCGTTTCCAGCCAATTTCCCAGGAAGCTATACGAGACAGGGTACACAACGTGATCCAAAAGGAAAAGTTGACCATTGCGCCCGAGGCTGAAAAAGCGTTGCTTTCTCTTTGTAAGGGAGACATGCGCCGTGCCTTGAACGTTCTACAGGCGTGTAAGGCGGCGCTAGAACACGAAGATGCGCAGATTGACATTGATATGATTTATGAGTGTATTGGGGCACCACATCCACAAGATATCGATGCTGTATTGGACCTGGTGTTGAACGATGACTGGACCACCAGCTTCTTGACGTTCCAGAGGTACAAGACTACCAAGGGTTTGGCTCTTGTGGACTTGATTCTGGGTTTTGTCGACATTCTCTCCACCTTTGAGTTGAAGCCCACTACAAGAACAAAGATCTTGCAAGGTTTGGCAGATATCGAGTATGGAATTTCCAAGGGAGGAAACGAGAAGATCCAGACGAGTGCTGTGATTTCCGTGGTGAAACAGGCGATGGAAAGCCAGGCTTAGGTTGTGAGAGGGTGAAGAGTAGTGGGGTGTTTATCTTAGGAATGTTAGGGTGTTTGTGCCACGGACGCTTTCATGTGGTTTAGAAACGGTTTTTCTGGATTGAAGTTTCCATGGTTTGGTTATTCATATAATTTGGCCTTACTGGAGAATGCGTTGTGCCATTTAATGGTGCGTCTGTTTCTCTTCTAGATTTTTCCCGTACAGTTGGACTTCCTGTTACACATACTACTTAAAAGAAACGGCCTTCTTTTGAAATGAATAAATGATAAAGTTTAATTCGATATGGAATTGGTTTTCTCGGGTAGCCTAGATAATCCTAGTGCATCGCAAAAGTTTGATGAAAATGCCAATTCTCATTTTATAAACCTGGTGATTTAAAGAGATCCCGCTAAATCTTTGCGATAGACATTGTCTCTAAGTCACTTTAATGATGGGAGTCTTTCTCCCGGAAAGAGCTTGTGAAAATAGCCACCCAAGGAAATATAAATGGTTTTAAAAATACCTGCTTTCGTGCATTTTAATTGAAAATGTCTCATCAAAATTATTGGAGTGGTACGTGTGGAATTGCACCAGGTAACGAAACAAAAGGAATATACTACACAGCATTTTGCATGGCCATTTGAGAAGCAAAAGTTGGACTGGTTTCGGACAAAACAGAGACAGCATTGAATGAGAGGTGAAGTTAATATTAAATTTCAATCATTTATTCCCCACCGGCAATTTACTTAAACTCTCGTATACATAAGTAGGGCACACGTGGCTTTCTTGTCTGCAACATCTCTTCACATCTTCCTAGATTGGGAAATTCACTTATGTCTTAATCCAGCTTGATGTATCTCCAGGACCTAATAAGAAAGGGTTCGAATGAAAACGGAGTAATACTCATTACACAGCTAATTACCTGTCTCTTCTTCGTCTTCAGCATTATCTCCCACTAAATGCCCCAACATGGGCGGGTTAGATTACACCCAGTTTTTATTTGATTTTATTAACAATAATCTCTACGAATTAGTCACTAAACATGAACAGGATATACAGACTTAGGACGGTCTTGGGAAAGGAAGCGCACGTGCTCGACAGAAAATCTGAGCCATCTTCATCGCCAGGTAAAAAATGCCAACACTAGCAGGTCGTCATTGCAAATCCACCCTGTGAGTATATCAGAGTCCGGTTTGGAGAATCTCTTTGTACCCGAAATGTTTAGGTTCTGGTTAATCTCAAAAGCCCTTTATTTGTCCATTATCACGCAGTTGCATAACCGAACCAGCGCCCAAGAAAGAAGCTTTAAAAATGGTAAAAGACTTTTTTAAATAGTTACTAAAAGTGGCGTACTTTCCTGACCTTTAATAATCCCAATCGAGTTTTATCTTGTAAATACTGGACGTCAACTGCAGGCGGATGACCGGTAATGGTAAAACCTGTAAGACAGAGTTATGAAAGTAATGGAAATAAGGGGAAACACCTCATTTCTAACCGGTCCCAATAACATTACCGGTCCTGGAACTAACTAAAAACACATGTAGGGGTGTTCTGTGGCATGGAAATTTCTTAATATGTTATCAGGAATAACTCTAGAGTAGTATAATATTTACTGGTCTCAATACTTGATCTCTCACGGAAGTTAGCCACCTTCTAGGACAGTACCTCGCTGGGGGAGCATCCCGGGGGATTTCACTAAGGAAAGTAATATAGATTAAAATGAGATTTGGCATTCACAGCGTTAAGAAGATTCGGACTTCTGGAAAATAGAATGTATAAGGAACCCCCTTGATAAATGAATAAAGAGATTGGCTAAAACAAGAAAGGTCCGCAATTGGCCCGGTACTGTTCTGGATATCGACAATGGCATTTCCAGAATGTGGGATTACGTGGGGTCCAGGAGTGCCCCGCCCCCTACAATTAGTGAAACGGAATACGCTGGATATTGTTGATGAGCAATATTTACTAAACAATAGAATATTATGTTACTCTACAGAAGACTAGTGCGGGAAATTACCCTCTCATGAAGAATGTCGTTTCTGCATATTAATAACAAGATGAACATTCTAGGCTGGGCCAACACGGCAGAAAGCACACATACTACCCCAAAAGATCAAACTTTGAACAATTTTGTATTGTATATCATGTCTCCTTCAATCCTTAGAAAGAACTTTTTCTGTTTTCCGCAGCCCGTATGGCAACACCCCCGGCCTCTGGATGGGTGATCACGTGATTTTCCGGGGACCAATACATGTACTAACTCCTTCAAGCCGGAAAAGTGGTTTCCTCTTTTGTCCAAAAATTATCTCGGGCCGACATACAACATTTCAGGTGGATGTCGCCGTGCCATTGTGTGGTTTTATTTTTTTTTTTTTAAAGTTACTCCACTTTTTTTCCATGCAACCGTCATATATATAGTCGGCCCCGGAACTCGACCGTGGATGTCGTGGCCTCGGAACTCATCCACAAGCGTCTCCAACCTTCATCTCTTCTCCCCGGAACTCCCCACATATAGTAGATCTCGCCATAACCTGCCACAAACTTTCGAGTAATCCAAAGTGAATCAACAACTATTAACTCGTCACATCCTCCCAAAACGTCCACCCCCCAAGCATCCATGTCTGATCTACCCGAGCTAGATATGCTCGTGGATGCTTTCCCAAATTATCCCCGCTCGGAATTGGCAAGCAGGCTTCTTTGTGCCTCGTCCCCGGAAGTGCTCTTTAACGAACTACTAGTGGAGGCTGCAAACGAACCAGAACATGCTTTAGCTGCCTCATCAGCCAAAGTATTCCATCCGCATGTCAACCGGCTCAAGGAACTCTTTCCTACGGCCCAGAAAGATAACCTAGCAGATGCGTTGCACAGAAACAATGGCTGTCTAGACAAGACCATTGAGCACATGTTGGAAAATAATCCAGTGCACAACTTGGTACTGTTGTGTGGGCTTGATGACGCCGAGGCTGCTCCGTACATGGCCCGGAACAAAAATGACGTGCTTCGGGCGCTTGCAGATGTCATTTCCCACTATAAAAAACGGAAAAAAGTCCGTACCTCGCGGATCCAGGCCCCAAACAACCCCCTGGTGGCATACCGAGACTCGTATGTATTACATGAGCACAGCACCGAGCTTCTTCAACTCAAGGAATGTATATGGGCCGAGCTGGCGCTCCAGGAGCTCAACTACGACTTTTTGCTCAAGCTGCTTGTGTTTTTCCAAGGAAACGTGCTGCGTGTGTTGGATGTTTCGCGTGTATACATCGAGGCGGGCTGCCAAAGCGTGACTTTCGACCATCGTCTCGGTTTCCAGGTCAAAGAAGTCCCGAAACCCTCCACTTCTGCGTCTACACTTCTCCGTCTGAAGCTGCCGCTGTTGATTTCTCCCCGGCCGTTGGGTCCTAAGTTGGGAGCGGCTTCTTCCAGGACCAGTCCCCCTATCCGTGAGAAATCTCCGCTTGCTTTTGGTGTGGGCGTCAAAACTTCTTTGGTTAACACATCACGTCTGAAACCGTCCATCCATTTGGCCCAGCCCAACCTCCCAAAACCTGCACCCGCAAAACCTGCCCCGCACATAAAGCCGAACGGTCTAGATCTACATGGCTGTACTGTGGTTGAATCCGTTAATATCGTCAAAGAGGCGGTTTCTGCTTGGTGGAAGGAAGAAAAAGACGCCCGTATGGTGGAGGGCCATATCGACAGATACGGCGCAAGAGCTGAGTTTGTGGACCCTTTAAGAATCATCACGGGACGAGGAATTCATTCCGCTGGCGGCGCCTCCAAGATCCGTGTGTCTGTGATACGGCTTCTTAGTCAGGAAGGCTACTTGATAGATGAATATGTGGGTAGTGTGGCGGTCTACGGCCGAAAGCCCAGAAAACATTAGTAGCTAGTAAGTGGTGTCTGATTATAGGTGACTGTAGGTTCAACGTAGGAACAATGGGTGTGTTTTCCGAGAAGTGAAGGGGATTAGAAAAAAAATGAAAAGAAAAAATAAGTGATTTCGCCCCGGATCGAACTGGGGACGTTCTGCGTGTTAAGCAGATGCCATAACCGACTAGACCACGAAACCAACTTGTATGTTATGCACGCAATGGGTCCACATACTGTCTCAAATATTTGTGACTCCACTAGATCTGTATGCAGTATTCCGCGGTTTTGAAATAAAAACTATTTGGTGCAAGACTATGTCACCACATCGGGTGTTCATTTACAAAATTTGAATTGCTTTGACGAAAACACGATACCGAAAGCTTCTTTAAAAAAAAAAAAGCAGACGGCATGGTTTTCCCTACCTTTTCATTCTTTTACTCTTTCTATTATCCCTAAACCACCGCTGGTCCTGGGTTACAAATGTAATAATTATTGTTTAGGCTATAGGGCATCCCAAACAGTTGACGCAACCTACACAGCGATTAATGTCCCCGAGGCTCGGGAGAGCCGGAGGCTTTCAATACTCAGTACAATAATCAGACGTGTTGCAGGTTTTTCTATAGACTATATAGATTTTTTAGGACACTTTGAAAAGGTGGCGTCTGTAATACGAATTGTTTCTTTAAAAAAAAAAAAAAAGAAACAATTTGTATTACAGGACGCCCTTATTAAGTGCCCTAAAAGTACCTTATGTAGAGAAAAACTTACAAAAACGTGTATTGAAAGCATCCGACTATCCACAACCCTAAACAGGTGTTATACAACCCCTTTGTCCCCGTTTCTTGGGAACCAATCAAGAAAAATCACACTAGTTGAAAGGATGAATAAATTGGGAAGGGAACAACGATTTTTCAAATGCCATGGAACAAACTCTAATTCTGAGAGGACTTAAATGCAAAAAAACGGACCAATAATCTCCTTATTGAAATGCCGTAGAAAGAAGGCAGTCCTATGTGTATTGGTGCGACGACACTTGCTATCTCTACATGAGCAGATGATATTGCGTGGTACAATTGTTTCTTTAAAGTGGCAAAAAAAAATAAGGTGAAAATTCAATGGACTGATTACAAACTTCAATTTTATCATTTGGAAAGTCCCTTATTTCGTTGAAGTTTAGCCTAGCATAATACGACTGTAGAACTACGTATCTATGTAATTCCTCAATTTTCCGAAGCCTCGACATTTTACAATTGTCCCTAGGCAACGTCGAGTGCAGTTCAGCAATACTAGCTAAACATTGACTGATTCCTTGGGGAAACACTTCACATCCCAGCATTTCAATTCTATAAGGAAAGATACTAATAGTCGGAGAACTAAAAAAGTATAGCGGTTTCGCTTTTTGGTAGATCTAAGGCATATCCACTTGAGAGACAAAATACTCGGCATTTCTCGTGGTGTGAGACTATCAAGTCAGCCCATTTCCGAGATCCAAATGAAACGCTTCTAATTAATCCCATTAATTTATTCAATTGATTGAAGCTTGACGAAAAGATTTGAAACATTATAATGATAACCTTATATTTTTATGAAGATACAGGGTGCGGATTTCAGGGTACCCACCACCGGATAGGACAGACTGATTCGATTTTAAAGAAACCTTGATGATATAGCCGCCACTGGAGATACGGAGATACAATCTATATTTCAACCCTCAACCTGGTCACTGTGTTAAGATAGTTCACCTCCATGTACCTCATATCCTTATACAGGTGCACCCAAATTCTGCCAGTGAATTAAACAATTCCCAATCAAAACGGCCATCCACCACCTGGTACGAGGTCCATTCGTACATAATTCGCATGCCATCGTATTCAAGGTTCGATGTATCCTTTATTCAACCGTTTTATAGATATAACAATACATTGCCCATGATTCGGATTTTCTCAATAATTCGAAATCAGACAGTATTGGCACCGCACCATCCACACTTTAACACTGACTGTTGTTAATTCAGAAGTTTATGTTCGTGCAGTCTCAACTGGGAATACTGGAGTAAAACAATGGTTTCTCATGGAAGGCAATTTGTTCGGGAATTGCGGAGATCTCGCGGTATTTACTACATTACCCTAAAAAATTGTGACATATTATCTGAAAGCCAGACAAAACAAATGCAAAAAAGCACCTGTTAGGAAATTATTCACTTAAGATGGGATCCGCTCCTTCTGATCTGATATTTAACGATGTTTTAGATGGAAACCCCCCGGGCGAAAGTATAAAACCTCCTTTTCCTACCGCGACGTCTATGGGGGAACGCATTGTGGGCTTGAACAATAGGGAGGAGAAATGTATCCAGGGAGAGACTCGTGCTACTAATGAAGTTGGGAAGGCTGATCATCTTGTGGAACATTGTCCAATTGATGAAGATTCTAGTGATGAAGAAAACATCAATTTAATTCCAAGATGCAAATTTATAATTACTTCTCAAGACGACAATTGTACTCCGGAAGCAGTTGGAAATGGCACTCCTAACGATTACACTCTGAGCCTGGAAACTCCAGAGATCATTGGCCAAGTGTATTTAGTGCAACTGGATAACGACTGTTATAGACTGGATGTTCTTTTTGAAGGTTTCTCTTCATACCAAACTGTCAATCGAAACCAGCCACGCAGAACCACGAAGAATTCTATAAACGCGTTTCGAAGGTCCCAAAACGGTCATTTCTCCTATTATGAGAGCCCCCATGAGGAATCCCAATCTAGTGATTCCGTATACGATGAAGATGAATTTTCCACCGAGCAAGCCATTGATGAAGGAAGCCCTTTAAAAAAAGATACCAGTTACTCTTGTGACCCCATTTATTTGTTGCTGGATGAAACAACCCTTTCAGATGATTATAGTTATGGAGATTCCAACACTTATGGTAACCTGTCAAGACCATACATTCCTGATTCTACCAGTGATAGCCAGGACTCTACCGATAGCCAGGACTCTACCGATAGCCAGGACTCTACCGATAGCCAGGACTCTACCGATAGCCAGGACTCTACCGATAGCCAGGTCCCGACAATTGAAGACACGACTTCCGACGATAATGAAAGTATGGATACTTATGTCTACATCTCATCAAAAGAACATTCAAGTTCATATGTTGCAGAAGACGACATAGTGTTGGATCCAGAAGATGAAGAGGTACTCCTGCAAGAGAAATATCCAACCCCACCAGAACCCCCAAACCCGCCAGATCCTTCAAACCCGCCAGAACCCCCAAAACCCCCTGTTCCCAATCGCTACAAGGCTTCGCCCAACTCGTTCCCTCAATCACAAGAAACGCCGTAAACAAAAAACGCCACATGGGTGCCCTCTCTGCCAAAAGAAGCTTTCTTCGAAAAAGAAATTCTCCGATCATGTTATAACACACGTGTCAGTGCTGAAAAAGTGCCCCGTATGCAAGAAGATGCAATCCTACCTAAGAAGACATGTGCAAAAGCACATAGTGTATGACCTGGATTCTCTTCGCTAGTGTATGAAGTCCATTAATAAGTATTCAAAGTTATTTAGTGTATAGTGGAGTTGTCCAATTTGAGGGATCTCTTTTTGCATTTGCTTCCGAAGAATAAACACATGTTATGATGCTAAAAGTAGTGATGCTAGTTATGGAAATAATAATAAAAAACAATCAGGATTTTGCGATCCCTAACACATGTTTCTTGAAAGGCGTACTATTTCCAGCACCACGCTTGTTAAGTAAATGAGTTTGCATATGCCCTATGAAAACGCTTGGGTAATTGCTGACCCATAAAGCATCTTGAAATGTGTAAATAAATGGCTAAGTATTAGTGTGGATATTAGCGACGATCATTCCCTTGTCTATACGCATTAAGTACCGTACTGGTATTAAATCTACAGGAAATATATGTTCTTCCAGGCTAGTGAAGCGGGGGTTTTCTGCCTGGTCTTTTTTTTTATATAAAGAAACAATTGTACTACGCTATGCTCCTTTGGCTCTTTATCAACAAGCAGTGGTGATGTTGGCATAGATTCTGGGTCGGACACTACTAAATGTGGTGTAACCCAATGGGGAAATGTATCAACGACTCATGATAACAAATATTCACATTTGAGTGCCTTGCCGTTTTCACATGTTTTATTAAACAAACAATATTACAGGAAGACATGTCGGTTCATTAGAAAGTAGGACATTAAACAAGCACAAAAATTCTTATTTTGTAAGAATTAGTGATATCTGCACCGATCAAACCACTCTCTTGAATGACATACCCAGAAGCTATGATTGACTTCAATGTTAATCTTACAAGTTTCTGTTCTAAAAAAGCTTCTTTCAACCGAGAAGCTTTTGCAGAAAACATTGATAAAAAGTGTAAAAAGATTACAGCACCGCAATTTCGCATATGGTCTCCCACTACACTACTCAGTGCGGCCCTACGAAGCTTAACTAACGTTGATCGGACGGGAAACAGTGTTCTCTTCGTGGTCTGGCCGTAACCGTAATTTATTTTTGGCTAGTTTAATACACAGTAAGGATTTAAATTGGATAAATTGAGACAAAAATTTACGAAATTGACTATTATTTGTACACATTTGTGGTGATAAAGTAAAAAGAAAGGCTATAAAGGGTTTTTGGACCTTTTAAAGCATAAATTAAACCGAAATCTTGGACTTTGAAACTTTTTTTACTTAGCCCCTTAATAGCCCTGGCGATGTCTGGGAAGTGTGTTAAAATCTTCGATATTCTTTTTTATTTTTCGTCATTGGGAAGTTCTTTTCACTTTCTCAGTTACAGCCCGTAATATGATGCTACTTTTAAAAAACAAAGAATAAGGGTTTTAATATTCTTTCTACTAGTACTAGTGCATATCTTGGGTAAATTCTTTAACCTGAGAAAATCTCAACCAGTAACTTGATGTATATAAATGGGGAAGTCTTGCTAATTGGGATGTTTTGCACTCACATGCATTTCTTCGTTTGTTTGTATGTTGCAGCATATAGGTTTAAATATGACTTCATCAAATAATACATCTTTAAAAAAAGATAAAAGCACCTTAGCTCATGCTGGCATTTTTCTAGCCTAGGTCAATCTCAATAGCAAGAAAATTCTGCCATTCTAGAAAAATGAGTCAGTAGTACTAGAATCATAGTAACCGTTGTGTTTGGTTATTCGTTGAATTACACACTTCTTCCCATGTTCTGAAAGTTCCATCGCAGAAAAGAGCTTCTGGTCCAATGAATCCAAAACCTACCTAGCTGGTCGCCTGGCCATCCCAAAGAAGGCGCTTGGGGTCTTTCAATATGCATCTTTCTGGG